>JAOTQR010000079.1:20724471-20743329 GCA_025774065.1 Solanum ossicruentum
AAGGGAGGCAAATCTTATTAGCAAATGAAAGACATAAGCATGAGAAAGATATGATAATTTGGAAGCATCATTTAAAAGAATGGAATTATTTCTGCTTCCTGATTTCACCCATGCTATTTTAGAAAGATTTGAAGTAGTTTATTTTTTTAATAAAAAAATCATTACACACAAAGAAAAATGAGATAACTGTAAAAAATACACATAATTATCTCCTTTTTTGAGTTTAGTATCTAAAATTATTGGACGTGAGTTTCATATCTAAACTATCATTTATTAGTTTGAGAAAAATGCGTGGTGTATGTGATAAACTCTCTTTTATGGAAAAAAATCTTACGACATGACATGCTACATGGATAAAATATTCCACCTTGAAAAAAAATTAAATAAACTATTAATATTAGTCAAAGTTAAAGATTAAAGCATTAATATACTTCCCCCCAAAAAATATTTTTTTAAAAATAAAATTTAAAATATTTTTTTCACTTATTTCACCCTCGCTCCTTTTGTTTCTCAAACTAATAAACGATATTTCAGATGTGAAGCTCTCACTCCCAATAGTTAGGTAAGAAACTCAAAAAGAGAATATTTTAAATGTGTTTTTAACACTTATCTCAAAGAACATTGAAGCATTTTTTCTAGTCTAAAAGGACTTTCTATTTTGTTTCTTGTTTTTTTTTTAAAGTAAAAATAAAAATTATGTAGCGTTCAAATTAATTTATATACATTTTGATTAATTTTATGAAATATATGTTACATTTCGTCATCACATCTATCAGATTCTGTTATCTATTGAAACTTAAATAAATAGAAGAAAATCATATTATTATTTTTTTTAACAAGGTCACTCAGATTTAAATGGAAAAAAGAAAATCAGTAAATGGCCAATAAAATATGATGTGGCATCTTAGGAAAGAGACTTTCCTTCGTTAACCATTACTTCTTTTAAAAAAAAACATGTGAAAACATAATTTGTTCAAAGATAAACAGTTATTTTTACAATTAAATGATACATTATTAGGGATGGCACTCAGACGAAATGGGGTGAGGTAGATTTAAAGTTACATAGGATGCATGCGGCAAAGTAAGGTAGGTAAAAAGTTATGTGGGATGATGCATGCAGAGAGGGATGAGGTAAGTTTAAAGTTATATAAGGTAGCATATGCGGGATGGATTGAAGTAATTAATTTTAAAATTAATGCGGGATGAAACGAGTTGTAGATTTAAAGAACCAAATAGAAATTCAAAAAAAGTTAAAAATATTTGTAATTAGTAAAAATCAAAGATATAAACTTTTTATATTAAACAATGAATCTAATTTTATTTTTTTAAAAAAATTTAAACTAGACATATCCGGTAAATTGTTAGTTGTTGAAATGTCAATTAGAAATTTTTAATTAACTATTAAGAAACAATTGTTAAAATATCAACTAAAAATAATTAATTAGTTGTCGAGATATTAGTTAGTAATTTTTTTTTTAAAAAAATATTAATTTTTATTTTTCATATTAAATTCAATTAAAAAACTTAAAAATTTAAATAGGGTAGGTCTATGCGAAGCGGGGTTGAAATGGAAAAAAACCATCATATGAGGCAAAAACAAGATGATTTAAAAAATTTAAATTTATGAATTTAGGTCAATCGGTACCGCACCCACTCAATTGCCATCCGTATACATGAGGACTAAATATACCTAAGGCTCTTTAATAGGGATGGCGCTTTTAAAAGCTTCAACAAGAAATCTTTAATTAAAGTTAGGAGGATTCCATCAATCTTGTCACAAGACCTGTTGATAACTTCTACTACTAGTTAGTAGTTATAACTAAGGGGTCGTTTGGAGTGTATATATGATATAATAATTTTAAAATAAAATATATGATTATTTTATTTTATGTTTGATTGGTTGTATTAGATCATTTTTAACTTATGTATTTCATTATTTTTATCTTCGTGATAAAATAAGCTATTAAGAAAAATATTCAAAGACAAACTTTACACCACACTTTCCACTATTGCCCTTTGTAAAATCATAAATATATAATGTAATTTATTTTCTAGAAAATGTAAAAGTTCAATAAATGAAAGGGTAAATATAGAAAAAGTTTCAAACATTCATTTTAAATTTTGAAAAATTCAATTATTTTGAACTTTGAAAAAAGTATTAATAATTTAATTAATTTAAGACAGAGAAAATATATAATAAAATAATTTATCTTAAATTATTAAACATCGCAAAATAACATGTTTCCAACTAAATGGCCCCTTAACATGTGTGATGAAACGTCAATAATATTTCTCCAAAGATAATAGATCACTTAAAATGAGAACAAGAGGATATATATATATATAAGAGGATATATATATATATATATAAAAGATAAATATTAAATTACCCGGTGGCAGCGAAGAAAGCCAATGGTATCATCATTTCCCAACCATTAATATTCATGCTGCAATAGAATTACCCAGAAATACAATAAGAAAATAAAGGAAATATAAAAACAAAAGATGCCAATTCAAAACGAAAAGTATTGCACTTGAAACTCGGATTAGATTCTGAAGTTTAGCTAATTTTTGTAGCGCTCAATAAATTACTTTCTTCGTGATATCGTCTAACTTGAAAGAAGATGCTATTTAAAAAAAGAATAATTATGATTAAAATAAATTTTATATATTTATAATGGTTATAAATTATTTAATTAATTTATTTTAAAATTAAATTATTTTTAATTATAAGAAAATCATATAAATTTAAATAGACTACATATAGTATAACAAAAAACAGTAATCACAAGAGAAGCAACAAAAAGGCTCACCAGATGGACAAGGCATCAAGAGCCACCGTCGCATTCTCCAAATATCCCGTCATCAACATCAATATCCTATAGTACCAATTCTCCAAGCTACAAAAAGTTCCAAACAAAAATAAATAACAATAACGATAATAGCAATAATAATAAGAAGAAGAAAGGATAGAATTTGAATCCACCATAACTAAATAATTAATTACTTCCATATAAAATATATTTTTATAATTTAATAATTTTAATCGTGCATTATTTCTTTCAAACTTATCTTCGAGTAAGCTTTTGTCGTGCATGGTTTTACCAATCCCCTGAATTACTTGAATAAAGAAAAGACGTATTTGAAAAAAAAACTGTATCCTCTGCGTTTTATTTTACTTAATTTTTTTCCACTTAGATTGATATTTCAAAAGAAAGAGAAAAAAATGAATTTGTGATAAATAATTTAAAATATTTATTGTTCAAATTAATTTCATTAACGATAAAAAGTAAATTTATTTTTATTTATCATTTTTATATCAATAAAAAATATTTTTTTAATATTAATTACTTGCTGTTTAAAATTATTTTTAAAATATAGTTTAATTATGATAAATAAAAATAAATTTTATGTTTACCAAAGCATGACACCAGAAGCAGCGGACAGTCGAAAAAATTCCCATAATCCTGAAAATGCTTGTGTTGAGAACCCACTCCACGTCTCTGGACACCCACCGCACGCGGCGTAAATAAACAATCCAATAAACAGCAACCACCATGATATATCCAGTGCTACGGCGGCTCCCACTATCCCAAAATTCAGTTTGTACACAAACAACCAACTAATCACCGTGTGAATCGCCAGCACCGCCAGTGAAACCCAGGCGATAACCGCCGTCTTCAGCTGGCTCTGCAGGAACCTCTGTATCGGAAACTGAAAAGCAAAGCTGAAATGCAGCGGAATAAACCACATCGACACTAGCCCTGACAGCTCTGCGACGTCGTCTGATTGACCTAGCGCTTTTAAAATTGGGGTAGCGAATGTGTACATCGGAAGCAGAACGAAACAACAGAGGATAAGAACGATCCATGATCTCTGCATGTATATTCCTAACATATGGAGCTTTTTTGCTCCATAAGCTTGTCCGCATAAGGTTTCTAATGCACTCGCCATCCCTAACTACATCCATGTCAAAATTATGCAAAGGAAGTCAGAAATTTTGATGAAGCAGATTCAATCCAGCTAACGTTCCTGTTTTCTAATTAATGCAGATGAGGAGAAATAATTTGAAATTTCTTTGAAATTGATGGATAAAATTGAAGAGGAATTGCAACTGATAATTTTAAAAACAAAGTTAGGCGCAGAGGATGAGGAAATGGAGAGTAATTATAACGTAGAGAATCGAATCCTCACTGATAGAGATAGTCAATCTCCATTGAGTTGGGAATTCAATGCAAAAATGTCATACATGAAATTTGAACGTATAACTTTTGAATCGATTTTCTCAAGTATTGAGAATTTAACAGTTTTCATCTACAACTTTATCCTAAATGATTGATGGAATATAAGAAGATTCAATTAATTAATCTCTGCTGTTTTCTGAATGGGCAGATAAGGAAAACTAATAATGTGAAATTTGAAAGAAGTTGAGCGGCAGTACATACAAGGAGGCCAAAGTTGAGGCCAACGATGACGGTATTAGAAATGGAGATCGCAGCAAGTTCAACTTCACCAAGGTGACCAGCAAAACCTTGAGTAACAATGTTCATGGTGTAAGCGGCTATACGGCTGAAGATGGATGGACCAACGATGTGCCATAACTTTTTGGTTTCGATCCATACTCTTGCTTTCAGATCCTTATCATCTTCCTCCTCTATTCCATCAATTTTATTCTCCCGCAACCAGTCCACCGCGGAGGTCTCCTCCGCCAGCAACAATGGTTGCCGGTTTTCGTCGATAACGCTACCCATTTGAAACACTAGTTCTAAAATTAGTCACGATAAAAGAAGTGGGTACCAAAAACGAGAGTTGTATGTGGAATTTTATAGAAAAATGATGAAAAGGGCAATTCGATAACGGCGCTCAACGTGATTGGACTGATATTTCTGGTTCAGATTATTCGTCCAATCCCAGTCAGCACAGCATCTAAAGCCAGCTACGTGCTTACGTCAGTCGTCATTGCTACTTCGATTGCAATTTATCACCGTATTATTGGATCAATAAAATTAGTCAAAATCAAACTGGTCTTATTTGGGAAGTAGTGGAAAAATTATCTAAATGTACAACTTTTTTTTAATCATGTTTTTAAAAAGTTTTATCATTTGAAAAAATTAAAAAAATTCACTCTCTTCCCTGTGGGTTGGATACATCATTTATGGGTTGGATATATTATTTTACATGATATATTTGAATTGCATCAAATTTAAGAAATTTTTGTAATTTGGAAAGACTAGGCATATGGTGTAATCAGCTTTTAATATATGGAATTTGTGTAATCTGTACAATTTTTTATTTTATTTTTTTGGTTATGAGAATAAGTAATCTTATTTATTTTTTAATGATTGGTAGGTAAGCAAAATATATTAAGAAAAACATTTAAAGACAAACTTTAGTGTAATTTATTTACTAGAAAATGTAAAAGTTCAATAAATAAAAGGTCAAATATGAAAAAAGTTTCAAAAATTCGTCTTGAACTTTGAAAAATTTAATTATTTTGAACTTTGAAAAAAAACATTAAAAATTCAATTAATTAGAGATGGAGGGAGTAGTAAATAATTAAATTTTTATCTTTATATGTGCCTCTTCATTTTAGAATAATCAATACTAAAGACAAATTTGAAAAAAAATTGATTTTCTCTTTATTGTCTAAGACTTAGATTTTAAGTTAACAACTATTTTTAATATACCTGCTAATTAAAATGGAGTGGAGAGAGTAATATGTTATCTGGATAATATTATGAGGGGGGGATTTAAGACCAACTTCGTCCCTACGTCAGCTGTTTATTTGAATTGTTACGGGGGGTTTGTATAGAATTTTAGATTACTTCATTGCAATTTCATCAGCAAATTTTCTTTGAAATAAAATTAATCAGAAGTAAACTGGTATTAGGATGTGTGGTTGGTAGAAAGCTAAATGTTATTTCTGAAAATAAGTGACTTTTTAAAAATTTTCCTCAACGTGTTCGATAAGCAATTATAAATATTATTCAAAAAATAGTTATGTACGATTTAGGCAAAATGGAAGTGCAGGTTTTGGTAGATTAGGGATGGTTATAGAGATGAAGTTAAAATTCAAAGCTTATTATGAGTTTAGGATTCGGGTATGTCTAAGTTATTTGTTTTAAATTAATAGTTTACATATTTTTATTAGAATTCTTAAGATAAACATAGAATTTAAATTAAAATTATTGAAGAAGTGTCATGGAAAGTGAGTTAGCAACACAGAACATTACTTATGAAATTTATTTTTTCAATCACATTTCCACCAAAAAAAAAAAAAAACTTGTTTTTCTATTAAAAGAAGTATTTTTTTTAATAAAATCTGATAGATCGATTGATCAACTTTATGGATAAAAATGAAAATGTCAAAAAATCCACAATAATGAAAATTGTATCTAATTAGAGTAATATAGGATTGCAAAACATTTTCTAAGGAAAGTTTTCCTCCGTATCAAACACACTCATAGGTAGTGTGTATTGGCGAGGGAAAAAAAAAATATTTTAAATATTCTAATTATGTATATTTGATTGGGCAAAATATCTTTTCTAAGAAAATAAATTTTTTAAAAATGAGAAAAAACATTTATGTATAAATAGCATTTCAGATATATTATTTCCTCCTAGGTACCCAATTCCCCGAACCCCAAATTCTTGACCATCCAACTGCAAATTCCTAGTTCCATCTCATCTTCGTATTATTTTACTAAATAACATATAAACATTTCTGAAATAATATTTTCTTACTTATCAAATATTAAAGAATAAATTTAAAAAATTATTTATTTTCTAGGAAATCTATTTATGTGATTGAAGCTTGTGAAGCAAAACAAGAGCAATTAATAATTGAAAACTGAGGTGGTGTTTTATTTCGTAGTCTGTATACTCAGACATACAGTATACTTGTTGCATTTCAATTTTGACGAGCACTTCACCAGACAACAATTTTTTATTTTTTATTTTTTATTTTTTTCTTCTTACAATATTTTGAAATTTTTGTCAAGCAGCAAAATCGAAACATTTTAGTATATATTACTGTAAATTGAAATAAAACGGACAAGTAGCGAACTACTTGGGTGCCAACTTTGTTTTGATTATAAATATGGCTTGATAACGAGTTGTAACGACAAATATGACCTAAATAGTAAATACTGATAAAATTAGGTTTCATGATTTGATTTAAGTCGATTTTCACCTATAAGATAATTCAATTGATTTTTATGTACTAAAAGAATCTAATCAAGTCTATTTGTTATTAAAGAATAAAGAAGCATAAAAGTATAAGCATGGTGAGTATCCATGACAACAAGCATCTAGCTCCAACTAATAAGACCTCATCAGTTTCTGTCTCTGCAATCGAAGCTTCCACTGTCGAGCATAAAAGGAATTGGAGGGTGTGCTCAAGTGAGTTAAACGAGGAAAGAATACTCGAACAAACATACTATACAACAACAAATAGCATAGCTATCTTTCAACATAAGCAGACAGCAAAAGTTCACCATGACAGTGAGAATGAGAACCCTTGTCAATGAGCCTTAATGAATCAAGAGCGATAGCATTGAGCTACCTCTCAAATTTCAGCTTCTCATACCTAAGTTGAATGTCCATTACAAAAAATTTGGACTTCATATAGAGAATAAGGTCCCAAAAGGGTCTCTTGTCTTGGCGGTTAGACCAAAAATGATCCCTTTTATATTATGTTGGAGCACTAATAGTCCTTAACTTTACAATAATAGAGCACATTTAGTACTCCCAAACAGAAACCATGGCATGGTGTCCGCCTCATCAAAATGTTGGTGCCATGTGGGATTGAGTATCCACCTTAGACAGCCCTAACGGAGCCGTACATTTGAACTATTTAGGTAATGGCAAGAGTATTGTTATATGAATAGTACAGAGGGAAAGGCAACCCTTTTTGCATATTTGGGGGAGAAATTTGACCTTTTTCCCCTTGTTTTAATAAAAGAAAGTTATTTTTCTAAATGAACACTCGTGTGATGAAGATATTCAGAGCTCTTATATCGTTCCATCATCCATGAGGAAACAATAATATGACTGACGTTCTTTTATATTACTTATTATTCGTTTACCTTATTTGTTCCTCCTATAGTCCTTTTCTAGTCTTCACTCTCTTTTACAAAGATCATATATTCATTTTCAGAGATCTAGCTTTTGTAGTTGTATAGAACGTACTCCCAAACAGTACGTGTTGAGTAACTGAGGAGTTGCTTGATCTACTTCGATACTTAACCAGTTCTGTCGTTCAAAGATCACGATTTTCTGTTTGGGAGTACCAAATGAGCTACATTATTGTGACTTTAAGGGACTGATAGTGCTCCACCTAATATATAAGAGATTATTTTGAGTCTAACCTCAAAAATAAGGAACCATCTTGGGCTTATAGAAAATTAAGATGAGAAAGAAGGTTTTAGCTGCACAGAGAAATTGAAGAGAGAACTATCAGACTTGATATGTTACCTCTTCATATGGTCCACTGACACCTGCTGGTCATAATTGCTAAAATAACGGTTTGAACTACAGTCCCAATGATCATACCGCACCATAAGCCCTGCAAATTTACTTGATCAATGTCATCTCCAGTAAACAATTGAGTATACCAGATTGTTGTCATTTTCACTACAGTTAAAATTATGAACGGAGAATCCAAAATATCATATTTTACTATTACCACATACCGTTAATCCAAAGTTCAGTAACCATCCAAAAAAGATACCAAGGGGCACTCCTACTAAATAGTAGCTACCTAAGTTGACATATGCCACTTGTGCCTGCCAACCGGATCCAACTGCTACGCCTGTAAACATTGTAACAGATGAGTATTTAACTACTATGAATCTATGATACATGGCTTTCCATATGAATGTCAGTATTTAGTGGTTTGCCATGAATTTTACTTATATATTTTAGAATCTGACCATGTCAAGTAAATTTACGTTTAGCGGATAACATACTTAGGTTACGAATTCCTCTCTTTATCTTTTGGTAAGCGATCAGAGGCAGATCAAAATTTAAATTTGGTTAAGACCAACTAGTTGTAACTATTTTAATGAATTTATACATCTAAAAATATACTTTACGTTGAAAGTATTTGGGTCAAATGAACCTGGTGCTATAAAGCTGAACATGCCTGAGTACATGATAGTGCTGAAAATAATATATAAAAGCTGAAGTCCTCCTGAAATTTCTCACCTGAAAGAACAGGTTGGACACAATTACAGAGGATTGTAGTTGCCAACAAGAATGCAAATCCACCCACCATTTTAATAACGGGAGTGCTTGACGTGAAGATCATAGAAAGATTATCAGGAAAGACCATAACAATTGACCAGAAAAAAATTCCCAATGCTAAAGTGTTCAACAATGCAACTTTTGTGGCAAACATTGCACGACTCCCATTTCCAGCTCCAAGCTCATTTGCGACGCGTACCCTGTGTTTATAGAAATGGTTATTGGTAACATTCCTACAGCACTATAGCCAGTAAAATTTCAATGGTATAAAACAAGAAATAGGATGTGCTCTTTTATGTCATTAATATGTACTCATGTACCAGAAGAGAAGATAAATACACATTTCTTATTGTTGGCGAGCCAAAAGAAAACATCCATAAGACAATAGAAATGGACTCGAAATTATTTGATAAACATACCCTGTTGCTGCCAAAAGTCCTAGTGGAATCATGGATTCCCATCCGATGACAGTAATACTGGGGAAGAAACAACATCAGTTACTTGCAAAATCAAGCAGAAAAAGCATTTAAATAATATAAGTATATGGTAAAAAGATCGAACCAGATAGAGAGTGCATCGACTGCAACCTCAGAATTGTTCATGTACCCAGACACTATAACTAGCACTCTAAAATAAATATTCTCCAACCTGAAATATCAAACTCTATTCCTGAGAAGAATATTAATAATATGACTATGTTCTTGCTAACAAAGATAAATAAGGAATAAGGAAGCATACAGTAGCATCACCCCAGAAGCCACCGCCAGCTTAAGAAAATCCCAAAGGCCAACAAACGCTTGCATAGAGAAACCAGTCCAAGAATGAGAGCACCCACCAAAAACAATGTAAGCAAAAAGCCCCAACACGGAAAGCCACCAAGAGATATCAAGAATAAGGGCAGTCCCAACAATTCCAAAGCCCAATTCATAAAGAAAAATCCAACACAAAACCACATGAAGAACAAGCGTCCCACCAGAAACCCAAGCGATTACCACTGTTTTTAACTGGCACTGCAGGAACCTTAACAATGTAAATTGAAAAGGAAAACTCAAGTGCATAGGGATAAGCCAAATTGCAACCTTTCCAGTCAATTTAGCCACTGCTTCTGGCTGCCCCAGAAGCTCCAATATAGGCTCAGCAAACACAAAAAGAGGCAACAGTACTAGAGAGCTGAGGAACAATACGACCAATGAACGTTGCAAGTATACACCCATTAAGGCATATTGCTTTGCCCCATAAACCTGTCCACACAGTGTCTCCAATGCACTTGCCATTCCAAGCTGACCAATCAGCAATACTAGTTACACTACCACAGCATCAACAAAATTTCAACCAAGAAATTCACATAAAGTAGATCACAGTTTCCTCTATATTAGACTTATGGATCTTAGTTGAACTCCTCACCTCATTATTCATTGCTTATTTCTCTTATTACAAAATCCAATTGTTTGGTGATTATACATGAACAAGGTAGAAAATGTGCAATCATCTGACTATACTAATCATATAAAAAAAGATTCTACATAATAAGCACAAGTGGAGCTAGCAATTCTGCTTATGGGTTCTGCAAAACTAAGTAGGTTTAGAGTAAATCATGTATTTATAAACTCAGTCTTCTAGCTCCGCCACTGACAATGAATGCAGATGACTTATAAATCTTTCAGAAAAAAGTAAGACATACCAAGAATCCGAAAGTAATGGAGATGAAGAGGGTTGTGGCAATGGAAATGGCGGCAAGGTCACGGTCACCCAAGTGTCCGGCGAAGGATTGACAGATGACAGTGAGAGAAAACATGGTCAATCGATTGAAAATGGAGGGCCCTGCTATTTCCCATATTTTGTATGATTCTTGGACTGTTCGTTTCACCAAATTTTCTGCTTTTGATTCTTCTTTTTCCACCAAGACTCTGTCTTCTGTGTGCAAAAGGGGCTCATTAGGTGTGGTTGAATTCATTCTTCTATTCAGTGATAGCATCTGTCGGAAAATACCGCACACCGGCCGGACGTTGAGAAAGTCGAAATAATTGACCGGAAAAAGAATTTGATTACAGGTTGGATTGGGAAACTTAATTAAAGCAAGTGAGAATATTCCAAATACAGTGAATTATTAGTTTTGTTTTGAATTGGGAGTCTCAAAATACTTTTTTACTTAATTAATTCAATTTAAATATATTCCAATTTTATCTCTGAAGTATATTCAGATTGAGTTAAGTTGGGAATATTTTATACATATTATTAATTCAAAAATAAAATTAATAATTTACCCAAAGTTCAAAAATATTTTTTAATTGCTTCTCTCTGGAATAATGAATAGAAAATTATGGAACACTCCTCCGTACGCCTAATTAATTTAGTCATTTTGATTAGCTAAAGATGAAAAATGTTCATATTTACCCCTAAGATGTGAAAAATGATTCAAATTTGCTTTATACATATACAAATAATAATAGCAAATTCAATAAAATTATCAAAAAAGAAAATAAAATAGCAAATTCAGTAAAATTTTATAAAATAGGGTTTGAAAAAAGTAGAGTATACTAGATATTATCACTATCTCATGACGATAGAAAGGTCACTTTCGAAAAATTCTTGGCTCAAATATATTCGTTCCGAGTAAAAGAAGAAGAAGAATATATAGAATTCTATATAAAACAAAGAAACAATGTCAATTCTATAAGAAAAAAATAATAGATATAGTAAAATAATCAAAGAGTAATAACAACACTATCATAGTAGCACAACTAATCCTATTTTAAACCACAAGGGGTTGGTGTGGTGGTTCATTACCTCACCCTTTAGGCAAGAAGTTGGTGTTCGATCTCCACCTCTGGTGAATAGAAAAAACTTTGTGGCCAGTTCTCTACCGCTTAGTGCGCTAACAATGGAACGGAGAATTAGTCTCACGACTGCCGGCTGTGGGGATACCTTGAGAAACAAAAAAAAAAACTAATCCTATTAAAAAAACCATCATAAGACAAAACAACATTATACCCTATCAGCCTTCCACCTCAATATGCAACCTCAATTTTTTTCTATTTAAGGTCATATCCTTGTAATATAACGTTTCAACATATCTTGTCTAGTCACTTCTCCCTAATACGTTTTTGGACTACCCCTCCGTGCATCTCCTGAATTCAACCTTTCTTACCTCCTACTTGGGGCGTCGACATACCTCCTCCGCACATGCCCAAACCATCTCAATCTCGCTTCTTTCATCTTGTCCGCCACAAAAGTCACTCCCACCTTATTCCTAATAACTTCATTTCTAATCTTGTCACTTCTCGTATAATCATGCATCTATCTCAGCATCCTCATATATACAACATGCATTTATAAAACATGTGTATTTTTTACTGGCCTGCAATTACTTTATCACATATAACAAAGACAGTCTAACTATTATTCTATAAAACTTATTTTTAAGTTTATTTACATCTTCTATAACACAATACTTTAGAGATAAGCCTCCATTTCATTTATGTTTCTCCAATGTGATGCATTGATTCTCTTGTAGAAATTTTCTTTGGTCTTTACATTATTAGGGGAACTTTATTTTCCAATTAGTGGAATTTTACCTAAGCTTTAGTGGAACCATATATAGTTGAATTTGCAAAGATACGCAATTTGTTGTCCAAATATAGACATTATGGTCCATCTCCTCGAATCGGTCTGTGCTTTAATAATTATTTTAAAGTAAACTTTCCAATTCATCTTGGGGTTGGGGTTGGAGTAGGGGATGGGGTGGAGAGGTTATATAGGGATAATTTTGTAATTTTATATCTTGGATTAACATTTTTTTTTCATAAGTATGAAAAAAGTTAAGACGATAGTTAAAATAAATAGAGAGGAGGAAATAATTCTTTTCTTGTACTACATGCTCTATACCATCTAAACAATTGCTTATATCGCCAAAAAGGAAGGGGAAAAAAAACAATTACTTGAAAAATGCATTTCTAGGAAATTATTATGAACATATACAAGCTGTTTCTTAATTTATTGTTTAACATTTATTTGACCCATTCTAAATATTTCATTAGCTTTTTCACGTGGGAAAAAAGATAAACTAATTAGTCGTCCAACAATCAGGAAATTAATTAATTAATTACCAATATATACTCACATGTCAAAAAGGAGATAAAGTCAATCCTTACCATAAATTTTGACATAAGGATCTTGTTCTAGCTGAAGAAGCTTTTTTTTTTTTAAAGTTTTCTACACCCACACAAAAAATAAAATAAAAGTAGTCAAATAAATAAAATAAAAATATTTTCACCACAAACGTGGACGAATTGTTACTTTAACAAATTTTACCTCATGAACTCACGGATGAGAAATTCTTTAATTGCTCTTTCGAGGACGCGTAATTAACATGAATGGTATTTAATTTTTGTCTACGAATGAGTTGGTCTTAAGTTTTAGGGTATTTTGACGTAATTGCACATGCAAAAACAAAAAAAACAACTAAAATATTTGTATGTGTATTTAATGTAATGCATTACTACTTATTCATAAGAGAATAAGGTAGCGGCTTTTGGGTTGTAGCTGTCTATTTGAGTAGCTTTCAGTTGTCGTGTCTGTTTTAGCTGTCTATTTTTTCGTCTTTATTATATAGAGTCAATAAAAAATATTTTGTGGACTTTTTAATTTAATCTTTTCAAGACAATTGTGTATTGACGTATCTGCTTCAATTACTTCATAATATTTCTTTAGCTGCTTCAATTATAATTTTACAATAATTTTTAAAATATAGATAAAAAATCCACCGATGTTACAAAAATCAAGACTAAAAAATAATTTGTATTCCATCATCCATGAGCCAACAAAATATAATTTGTGTACTTTTTAATTTAATCTTTTCAGGGCAGCTGGACAGCTGTATATTGACATGTTTGCTTAAACAACTTCATAATATTTCATTAGATGTTTAAATTATAATTTTACAATATCTTCTAAAATAATAACATAAAAAAAATTTATCGATGTCACATAAATCGAGACTAAAAAATAATTTATATTGCGTCTTTCGGTGAGCCAACAAAAAATAATTTGTGAGCTTTTTAATTTAATTTTTTCAAAGCAGCTGTGTATTGACGTGTCTATTTCAAAGACTATAATATTTCTTCAACTACTTCAATTATAATTTTATAATATCTTTTAAAAATATATAGGAAAAATTGATCAATGTTCTATAATTCGAGACTAAAAAATAATTTACATTGGACCTATGCACGGACCTTCGCCACTAGTCTATACTGTGCAAATAGTGCATAATTGTGTATATATAATATATATATAACTATGTATCTGAAATTTATATACACCCATATACATTGTTATACAATAGTTATAACTCATCTTCCTCATGAGCTAATTTATCTTTTTTCTTAATCTTGATAAGCTCATGTCTCCTTTAAATAGTCCCAATATTTAAAAATACTAGCTCTTCTGAGCGTTTGATCATTTGATATATTATTCATTCAAAATAATTTATGTATGGGATGAATTGAATTTTAAAATTCGAGCTTCGAAATTTTTATACAAAATAAGATGGAATTTTAATTATACATAGCAGAGGGCATAAGTTCTTTAAGGATCGAGAATACAACTTGTAAAATATTAGAATATAAAAAAAAATTATATCTTACATTAAAAAAATTATTAAGCTTAAAAACATTATAAAATTTAAGATCATTCAGGTAATAGGTGAAAAACAAAAGTGCAAACGACTCAATTATTGTCCCCCACTAAAATTAAATTGATATGCCATTTAGAATATTGTAGTGAGAAATGACCTATTCGGTTTAGAAATTCTTCGGCCTTGTTAGAAAAATCACCCCAATTCATTTTCTTTTCTTTTTTTTTTCCTTAAGTGGAATATTAAGGACCCATTTAATCATAAAAATTAGAACATTCTTTGTTTTTTAAAGATAATATTCTTTGTTTTTTAAAGATAATTTTATTATTTAAAAATGATGACTTATATGCTCTCACTAATATTATCTCCCTTAACATAGTAAAACAATAGAACAATAAATAATGACAAGCAATTTTACGTGGAAATTTCCTTGTTCAAGGAAGAAAATAATCACAATCTAGTATACAGGATTTTAACTCAACTTCAATATTATCAAGGAAAAATAACTCGATTACAATCGCTTGCAATGTAAGGTATTAAATCCTTAATTCCTTTCTCTTGCAATGACAACTCAATATCCTAGTTGAATCTTGTGATTGTAGACGAAAGATATACAAATATGTTAAAATATTTTTTAATCTTATAGTGTTAAACATTCATGTGGATAATAAAAATTAAAGAATTGTAAAAAAAAGAAGCATTTTTGTTGAAACCGAGTAAAATTAAAGAATATATATTCTATTATATTAATAAATACTTTTGGGTGTACTTGTATAAAAGTATTTTGCATATCTTTTTATCGCTTAGAAAAAATATCTGAAAATATTCTTTTGGTAAGAGAAAGCTGTTCTTAGTTTGCTTTCTTTTCAAGCGAATCTCTATTTCAACTAAATTCTTTATTACAAAAAGTTGACACATCTATTCTTTTTGTTGAGGTTAATTTCATGAAAAGTGACCCTTTTTCTGTTGGCATAACACATAAAAATGACCCTCACTTGGCAAAACTTTTTAAGTTGAAACTTAAACTTTCATAGTGCACAAATATGACCCTCAACTTGGCAATTCCTGAACAAGTAGGCACAGGGTGCTGACATGGCACAATGAGTGTATTACACTCGCAGGGGTGCGCGTGAACAGTCTTTTTTTGAACATTTCAACCGAAAAAAATTAGTAATTTGACCCTTTTACCCCTACCACATTTCTATATATATATATATATACTATTTATTTTCAAATTAACATACACTTTCTTCTTCTTATTTTTATTAAAAATACACAAACATTTGTCTTTCCATTTCTTTTACATATTTTTTACCTTTTTTAATAAATAATAGATTCAAATATTTTTTGTTATTGTGAAAAAAGAGCAATAATGATGAAGTATTTATAACCTTCAACAATGGCTTTTAAGTATATCTCATCTTTCTTCTTGTCATTGTTTATCACTTTGTTTTTAACAAGTAGTTATGTCTTTCAAGCACAAGCGCAGAATCTTCTTGAAGTAGCTTTGCCCGAGCTTCCAAAGCCCGAATTGCCACATTTACCCGAAATCCCAACTTTGCCTAAGCTTGAATTCCCTGAAATTTCAAAACCCGAACTGCCAGATCTATCAAAGCCTGAATTGCCAGAAATCCCAAAGCCGGAGTTTCCAGCATTTCCAAAGCCTGAACTTCCAACGTTTCCAAAACTCGAGATTCCTGCCATTCCTAAACCTGAATTGCCAACTTTATCGAAATCGGAAATTCCTCAAGTGCCTAAAAAGCCTTGAGCGCGAGGCGTATGAAATTTCTCTTTGCCTTATTGATGTAACATTGTTAAAATGTCACACTTCATTATGTAGTGTGATTACATATTTTTTTTTCCTTTGTTTGTGCTACAATTATTTCCAGCATTATTTATGTAATATATTATTCACTAATGTACTATTCTTGTGTTTCTAGTGGTATAATACACATTATTTTTGTTATCTGAAAACTTTGAATCTTTGGAGTAACCTTTAGCTAATTTTGTAGTTCACAATCATTACCAAAATAATAATAAGAAGAATAAAAACAACAATTTAACATCGGCTGAGTGAAGAATTTTGTAGCTAATTTTAGGTTTATTGTACTGTATCCATTTGCATTGAAATCTCTTATAATTTATCAGAGTAACCCATTTTAACTTATTTAAAATTGGGTTAATGCAGCCTAAATTGATTCGAGAAAAATATTGTCAAAATATTTTTTTTATTTGATATATTTTATATAGTCAGAATAAAGAAAAATATAATTTAATTAATTACTAAAATATTGAAAATGAACAAATAAAATGAGTAAAATTTAGTAAAAGTTGGATTTAGTTGGATCTTGACCCGCTTTATAATCAATACACAACTCGTTTTGATCCAGCCCAACCTATTTTGATTCAAGCAAATTCGAGTCGGGTTGGTTCTTGACTCGTCTATAACCCATTACTTAACCCGTTTTGATCCAACCTATTTTGATTCAAACAAATTCGGATCAAATTGGGTCTTGACCCGTTTATTCTCTTGATCCATTATGACCCGCTAAAATTTGACTCAATCAATCGAATTGTCACCCCTAAATTTCAAAATATAGAACAAATAAACATACAAACAAGTCAAGAGCATTCAACATTTTCTAAATTTGCATAAAATACAATATTAACCCTTTATATATTAGCATAATTTTCGCCAAAAAAGGTTTGGAAGGAACCCCCTTCCAATGCCCCTATTTCTTCACAAACCATATTTTGTAGTATTCAGTTTTCTTGATTCCAGCTTACAGTCCTTTGCTAGAGACATTTTAAGTAGTGAATTTAACGACCCATCTTTAGATAAAAGTTTTACATTGACAAAACATAGAAGAGATATTGAGTATATAAGTAAACAAGTATTACCTATTAGTGACACGTTTTATATCGTGCGGACTTAGGTCTAAAGCAAACAATATATCACCAGCGGATTGGATTGTTACACTAAAATAACACCATATTCAAATGAAATTACAATATTGTGTGTGAGATATCCGCTCATACCACTAGACTAAATTGTTTATTCTCAAACTCAAGATAACAATCATAATGTGGAAAACAAACAAAATAAGATAATTGAATGTTATACTGTAGGCTGCCTGATGTTTTTAGCCCATAGTGATTACAGCCAATCTTTTATTAAGAAAGACCGACATAAAATAGGTCAACATATATTTTATCCTCTTCAGATCCCATTTGTGAAATTTTACTGGATATGTTGTTGTTTGTATCGACAGAAAATAGGTAATAGTTGTTGTTATACGTGTAGAGTTTGTACATGTTAAATTAATTTGGAAGTTATTGTTGAGAAGATGAACTAACAGGTATTTTTTTCCTACCAAACCATAAGCAAAACTAATTTCTCCAATTTCTATTTTGCACATCCACATTTCTATATAAACTCGTTTGAATTGTAACATAATGTATAATCAATTAAAACGAAGCATTTAATTATAATCTTCAAAAATGGCTTATCAACACAATCCATCTTTTTTCTTGTTATTACTCATCACTTTATCGTTAGCAAGTAGCTATGCAATTCAAGCAGAAGCGCGCAATCTTCTTGAAATAACTCTGCCTGAACTTCCTAAGCCCGAAATCCCAACTCTGCCTAAGCTTGAATTTCCTGAAATTCCGAAACCTGAGCTACCTGAATTGCCTGAAATTCCAAAACCCGAGCTGCCAACTCTGCCAAAGCCTGAATTGCCAGAGTTTCCACCATTTCCAAAGCCTGAACTTCCAACATTGCCAAAACTCGAGATTCCTGTCATTCCTAAACCTGAATTGCCAACTCTGTCAAAGCCAGAAATCCCTCAAGTGCCTAAAAAGCCTTGAGCGTAAGGCGTATGAAATTCTCTTTGCCTCATGGAAGCAGCATTTTAAAAATGTTATACTCTATTGTGTTTGTGTGATCATATATATATATATATATATATATATAT
>JAOTQR010000079.1:20755220-20774957 GCA_025774065.1 Solanum ossicruentum
TGTTTAAGAAAAAAAAAGATGGACTTTCAAAATTTCTGATCTAAAATTATTTCTAGATATTTGTGTCATTTCATTAAAGTAAAAGAAAAATTTAAAAGTTAAACTGCTTTCAATTGGAGTAAAGTAACATTTATTTTGAGACGAAAAAAAGAAGTGTCACATAAAATATGACAGAATAGTTATTAATTTTTGAAATTTGTGACACATGTTATGGTGTTTGTATGATTATAAAAACTTCTCCTGATAAAGATGAAAAGTTTAAAGAATTTTTTCCCATTTAATTAAAAAAATTAAAGTAAATTATTTTCAAATTAATAATGTCAATTTTTAAAAACAAAAGTATGTCACATAAATAAACATATGCGTGATAATAAACAACAACTTGAATCGTCAAATCATAACTTTAAAGTTATGGACAACACACTTTAACTGATTTGGAGGCTAGATTATAGTATGTTAAATCAGAAAAAAGAGAGCTATTTTGGAATAATAATGTAACAATTCATCCTTGGATAGAAGTCCGAGAACACAAGAGAGATCTTTGATATATAAGAAAATAAATTTTACCTACTAATGACATATTTTAAAGCCTTATCGACCTAGATCTAAAACAGATAATATCGCTAACAGGCTGAATGATTGCGAGTAATCAACAAACTTGGAGTTTAATAGCCTAAAACAAAAAAAAAAAAAAATCTATAACTCAATCTGGTCCTATCAACGCAGTAGGTGGAATTATGTTTGACAAACATTTATTTATTGTAATTAATAATTATAATCATATAATGCAGTAGTTTTGGCACTTTGTAAAAAAAATATTGCATCTCTTCTTTGGCAGTTTATGTATACCTTTTCGTGTCTTCTATTCCTTATAATTATTACCCTTACACTTGTGTTACTTTCCCTAGTTAATTAAGTATACTAAACATGTTAAATTAAGGTATTAAAGAAGAACCTATATTTACTTATTTTATTTGAACAAAATATAAAGTATTTTAGTAACTCTGGATGCAATTTTCGCAGTCGATTTCGAGGGAGGCAAGCCAATTTGAGCTAGGAAAGGCTAAATATTATTTGGTGCTAGTATGGAGTGCCATTATTTGGCAATTTTCAACACTAGGAATTGTTGGAGTAGTCCAATATGGTTCATCCTTGCTGTGTGGAATTTTAATTGCTTTCTTACTTCCACTTACAGAATTATTAGGTGTATTTTTATATCATGAAACATTTCAAGTTACAAAGGGGCTTGCTATATTTCTCTCACTTTGGGGATTTGTTTCATACTTCTATGGTGAAATGAAACAAAGCAAGAGGAAGAAGAAAGAGGACATTCCAATTTCCCAAACAGAACTTGTTCAAATCTCACCTGTCTGATCTATTTGTAATTAAAATATGTAATTTTCTATTAATGTATTGAATAATTGCTATTTTCATGTCCTGTGTTAGTAATTGTGTAATATCAAGGTCTATTAGTATAAAATAGAAGTAACTTGTTAGATCTTTATACAAATAATCAAATTCACTATCTCTTATCTTTTTCTAGCCAATGTATCTAGCTACGCCGATTATCAGTAAAATAATACAATTTGGATTACCTTATTGGAGAATCTTGGACATGTACCAACTCAGTTTCGTTATATTTAAGTTTTTGTTAGATTTGTTTATCCACCAAAATATTTATAACAAATATAAACTATATTTACAATTCAGACTTTTTTCTGTTTTTGACGATTTAAAATTCACGTGAACTTCATAGTTTTTATTTAAATGCACATATAATGAAATTATTAAAAAATAATAAATATTTTACTACAAATTAAATTATTTGTGTCAGACTCAGAATTCCAATATAACTACCACTATAAATAAAGAGACATGTGGATAATGCGTCAGTGCTTTTAAATTGCGGCACGAGCATATTATTACTGGTTTGAGATGGCTTTGCTGCATAATCATTAAACCAACTCCACGTTCAGTAGCAAAAACTAACAATGTCAATGCAAGTCATACAATCAATTAAGTAGTATTTTAGAGTTGCATAACTCTAGACAATAGGTTAGTACAAACATTAAATTGTTGATTTTTAATCATTTTTACCAAAGTTGGAAAGTTTTTTCAAACCAAATGTATATGCTACGTAATTATGGACATTCCTTTTGCGTTTTGCCCATCAAATTAAGCTATGAGCGCATTGCAATGGCTTATCCATATTACTCTCCCCCTCCACCTACTATGCCGTCCAATGATCCGACACTGGCGCCTCCGGTGGTGACGGTTCCTATAACCCCATCCCCTAGAGGTGGTAATAAGACGTCACCTTCAAACCCACCCTCACCACCACTATTCGCTCCGCCGCCTCCATCAAATTCAAATCCTGGATCAACCAATGCTGCTACTCCTAATCCTGTCAACGACACTCAAACACCAACATCTTCTCCACCAAGTCCACATCCACCACCACAAACTCCTAGTTCACAAGCAAACATTTCCAAAAGTCCTCTTTCACCACCACAAACTCCGAGTTCACCACCAAACACTTCCAAAAGTCCTATTACACCTCCACAAACTCCGAGTTCACCACCAAGCAATTCCACGATTCCATCCTCTCCAGCTTCTTCACCATCAAATGCCTCGCAATCTCCAACTTCTTCACCAGGAACACCATCTTCTATGTCACCAATAAACTCACAATAACCAAGATTAGCACCTTCATCAGTAGATGGTGGTACAGTTCCTTCCCCCTCTCCATCAACTCCTTATTTAGAACCAAGTCCACCACCTTCAGCATTAACACCACTTCCCACACCAACTTTTCCTTCAAGCAATACCTTTCCTCCTCCACCATCAAGTAGAAGTATTGATGTTGTCCCTCCATCAGGTGGAGGCCGAAAACATACAACAATTATCGCGATTGATGTATCATTAGGAGGTCTTTTCTTGTTAGTGTTTGCTATTGCTCTCTTTTGCTTATACAAGAAGAAAAAGAAGCATGTCATGGTTCCGGCTGCTGCATCTTCTTGATGTATATATCTAAAAAATGGCAATACATTAAGCTACAACTTCTGTATTATTTGATTGTCTAATATTTGTATCTCGTGCGCCTTTTCTTCTATATATGTTTATTGTTGTTTGTTTCGATTTTCCATCACATTCTATCCCATGTTCGCAACCAAACACTAATTTAATATGGCAGAGAAGACAAACAGGGAATTTATGGTTTTTGAAATTACATCATCTCTGGTTCATTTGAACACGACCTGTAAGGAACTTAGTAAGATCATCAAAGTCTTCTGTGAGTAATGATAAAATATTTCACGTTTAGTTGGTTTACATTTCAACCTAGAATACATGACACTTACATTCTCCTGAAGAAATAGATGGAAGAAATCATTTGATGTTCTATCTCTGTTTAAAATTTAAATTTGATATCTCATGATGTTGATTTGTTTAAATGCAAGTGTCTAAATTCAGCTTTGAATTATTTGAAATAATATAAATCTAGCTTTACCTTTTGTTACAAAGTTAGGATCAACTTTATTCATGTCAAATCTACCAAATATCGCCTTCTACCATGTGAAGGATATTATACAATATTATAGGATAAAGAGAGGAAGATCCTTTACTTTACCAGAAAGACCATGACATGCACATATGATGTCCTACCTGCATCGCACGTTCAGAACTATAAGGTGCATATAACAGAAGCACTTTTACATGTCGTTTAGATGGTTGTTACCCATATTGTTAGTCTAAATACTATAGGTGTTAGTCTAGTGGGAGGGGTATGCAAACACTGATAGGTGTTGAAAGCATATAAGAGAACAAAATGCTTTCAGCCAAGGGAAAATAATGTGTGTATACAAGATTTCTACCCACCAACTTAAGATTAATAGTCAAGGTACACGAAAATTGCCTCGCGCACCATCATTTATCCTTAAAAAAGTCTAGGGCACTCAGAAAAAACAGAAATGACTCATGAGACATGAAACAGGCCAATTGATTAACACAACAACTCATATTGTTTTGTCGTCTCCAAAAGTTTCCTCAACAGTAGAAAATCAAGTTGATGCACTAAAATAGTAACAGGCATGTTCCATTTGTCTGATAATGAGCTTTAACATAAAATAGAACTAAGACCAACAAAGAACTGCCGATAATACAAAACTAAATAGAAAACTCTCATTTTTTGAGAATGGTAACAGTAAATAGAAAACTCTCATTGTTGTCCAACTTCAGCCTTTTTCTTCTGCCAGAGCCTATCAAGAGCACTATCGGCATCTCCCTGCAAGAAGTGTTTCATGTCGAAAGCAAACTACATAAATCACCACAACAAGATCCCATGATAATATTCCAGCAAAGAAGAACCATATAATCATGTAACCAAACCATAGATCTAAAAGTACAAGTTGAAGAAGCAGCTCTCTTTCTGTAAAATGTTTTTTGACAAGGATTAATAATAAGAAAAATTATTTAAATACACATCTTATTTTACCATTCTAAAATTTCCTATCATTTAAAAAAATTTCAAAAATCCCATTTCGAAAGCATCACTCTCCTCTTGTTGATACATCCCTATCTCCCTCTCGGATACATCCATCCCCTATGTATCCAGATGTCCTGTGATACACCCCTCTACTATGTACGCATCCAAAAGTCTAGTAGTGATGTATCCCGTTGATACAGTTTGACGGATTTTGTAATTTAGAAAAGAGTAGGAAAATAATGTAATTAGCTCTTAACATTGCGAGATTTATGCAAATAATACGTAATAACAAGCCTTCAGCTTCCCAGAAAGTAGAATGGGACAAGAAAACCAGCCAAAGATGTACTGCCAATATATTGTACAAGATGCATTTGGCAACCTCAGGCTAGTGAGTCATGTAAACGGCAACCATTTCTCCTTATGTACCAATATGTGTTATGCATTTTCAAGGACCAGGAGGCACAAATAGGGATGGCAATGGGGCGATTACGGGACAATACCCGCATAAACCAGCAAGAATTTTACCCGTTCCGCATAACATAATATTTTATCTTTTACCCACCCCACAAAATTTTTACGTATTTTCTCCTATTAGTCTAATGTGGACGAGCAGTGGTTAATGTTGATTCATATCATATCGGTCCGTACATTACATTAAATTTACATTGATTAATTACATTACATTAAACTTACAGTGATTAATCTTGATACATAACCAATACAGTGATTAATTACATAACATTACGTTAAACTTTGAGTGAAACATACTAATACAGTACTTAATGTTGATTCATAATCAAAATCGAGATATCCTTGCATGTTTTAATATATTAAAACATACTAATACAGTGAATAATGTTGAAACACCAATAGTTAATGTTTTAAAATATTAAAACATACTAATACAGCCCAGCCCAGCCCCGCATGTTAAAAAAAAACCGCACCCGCCCCGCGTATTCTTTAAAAAAAAATTTTATACTCACCCCGCCCCGCAAAAATATTAACCACATTGCCCCACAAATATAATAACCCGTCCCACCCCCCAACTGCCCCCCCCCATTACCATCTCTAGGCCCAAAGAATAGTTCACTCTTAGAAAACACGTAATTCAAAAAACACAGAAAACAAACTGTTTGGCATGACTCAGAACAATCCAAAGGGAAAACTCTGACATGATATTCAGAAGTAACAAGTTAGTTACCTGGGCACGAATAAATCCACAAAGAGCAAAAGTGGTGAATTGTCCAGTGTATCGGCCAGACTCATCCAAATGCCCAACATTAAGCTGGACAGATGCATGATCCTTGGAAGTTATCAGCCTGTTAGTGGCAGAGCTGCAATCAAATAGTATGTTAATTATCTAACAGTGCCAGCTGATTCTAATCCTAAGTATTAGGAAAGTAAGAAATACACACCACTTCCTCGGGATGTAGAGGTCCATATTCTGTCCCTCCTCATTCTGCATCTTGACAATGACTCTACACGAATATACTTAAGACTTGGAAAACTCCTGGAGGTTTAAAAGGAAAAGGAAATTAAACAGAATGCCACTAACAAAAGGACATCCAAATACTCAGTTTTTATGTATCTAAAAGAAAAGAATCTGATATACACTACAGCATTTTCATGATACAAAGGAAGAAAAATATTTACACAAAGGAGATTAAGGGAAAAAAATTACAGGACAGAACGAGATTGTACCTGGAAGACAGACAGAACGAATGTGCTTGGAGGAGGAGAACGGCACGCCTGCTAAAAAGTTTATTATAACAAAAAACCCTAAAGCAGCGTGGATTGACTTAAATAACCCTAGTTATTTTTCGGAATTACGAAGACCCATCCTTTTTGACCCACCCGACTCGCCTCAATTAAGAAAAGACCCGTGAAGAACTTCAAGTAGGTTGTAATAACACAATGAGTACTAACACTTTGTTTGGAATTTGTTACTTACTCCCTCTATCCCTGTATTAATTTAATTATTGAATTATTTTTATTATTTAAAATAGTAAAATTGTTCAAATTCGAGATGACTATTTGAAAGTTTTCTTATATTTACCCTTACATTTATTAATATTTTATATTTATTATTCCATAAATTATACTATTTGCAAAGTTATATTTATGATTTCACAAAGAATAATAGTGAAAAGTATAGTTTAAATTATGCATTTAAATATTTTCTTTAATATGTGTACATTATCTCTCAAATTAAGTAAATATAGAATGGTGGGAATATTGTATTATATTGAATTATAGCGTATCGTATTGTTTTTAATAAATAGATATATTGTAAATTTTTTCATCTTAATATGCATATATTATACATTTTTTAAAAATAAACCTACAAAAAAAATAGTTCTACAAGAATAAAATAGAACTATTAAATAAAAACAAAATGAGAAAGAAGAAAGAAAAAGATAACAATGTGATCCGAAATCAATCCTTACACGGTATAAGACTTTCCAGCTTTATCTAACAATGAATTTAACAATATTAAACCATGAAAACAAATATCACAAGTAACAACCATCTAAACAAGCTGCAAATGAATATAATATGCTTTGACAAGTCGGATTTTCAACACCAATTAAATACATTATTTTGCTGTACTCAGATTCTCGAACAGAGTTCCTCTCCTAAACTTATGAAAATTGATATACTCCAAGGATTTTGACAGGTTCCATTGAAGGTTGATGCAGTCCAAGTGTATAAAATAATTTTTTGTCTGTGAAGAATTTAATGTAAGGTTCAAGAAACTGGAAAAAGAATAGCAAAAACACAACAAAACATGGCTCCATCTCTGACCTTAAGACACTTCTTTATTCACTGATCATACATCTGTAACTTGGAAATTATTTTTTATGTTATGGCATTTTATTGTACAAGGAATCCCTCATTACTACCTATGTTTTATGTCAGCTGGTCTTGTAATTTAGATTAACTTCCAATCTTGACATTTAAATTTGCTCCTAAAAACCAGAAACATAGTTTTTTTTATTCTTCTAAGTTCTAACTCGATGAAAATGGAACATCATCTTAAGTCGTCGAAACGAGAACAAATGCTCATCACTATTTTCTTGTTCACCTTGTTTCTAGTTGTGATCCTTTTGCATATCCAGTATTCATCCCCTTTTGATTTCTCCTTATCATCAGCAAGGACCACAACACGACGAGCTTCTCTTTTCCAAGAGAATTATTCTAATGTCATCGAAACTATGACTGCAAAGCTCAGACATTCTGTCACTTTCCTCCCACTCCAAGACCTTAGATTTAGAGAAACAGCTACAGCAGCTCGCGAGGAAAATGAACCAGAACACTTGTATTCCCTTCTAAGGCATCTGAAGGACGGGTTCTTTGCTTTAAGGGACGGGATACAAAGGATGGCACGAAAAATTTCATATGCTTTGGCTTGGCGAGAAAGTCTTCCGGAGTCTGCTATTCTATTGGAAGGACTAACATTTGTATCCTACACATATTATGACCACATAAATTTGTGGCATGGATTATGTCCGGTGGCTCCTTTAGTAAGATAGTCAATGAAACACGAGTGTTTGAAGCCAGAAAGATGGGTGCTATTCCATTGGGAGAACTTAGACTAAGAATGGGATCATGGGTTCAACAACTTATGCAAACAAATTTCGGTGAAGTTAAGGTGGAAAGATTTGACAGAGGAGATAATGTACCTTATTGTTTTGAGAAAGCTGTTGTGATGAGACATGAGATGAGTCAAATAAGGCAGGAGAATAAGCTGAAGACGTTCGACCTGCTATGCTGCAAGGCTAGGAGTTACTGTGGCATTAATACTGCAGGAAAAGGTAGAGAGATTAATGAAAAAGGATTTCCAACTACAAGATTTACACTGTCTAATGAGAAGAGGTTCTCGTTTGTTAAAGAATGCAACTGCTGTGACTGATATATTTGCAAAGGAATGTGCCCGAGTTGAAGGCTGCATTCTGCACCTAGTCCAGTCAGACAGGTACACGTTTTCCCTTTCTTCCATCAGTATTCAGTAAAAGCTAGTATCCAAGCAATCACTGAAATAACACACGCATCTTTTATCAGGTGAGAGTGCTGACCAACACTGACATTGTTGACGAATATGCTCTTTATGGATCCCGGGAGCAGTGTGATGGAATTCTACCCAAAAGGATGGTTAGAGTATGCGGGCTCAGGCCAATATGCTTACCACTGGATGGCGAATCAATCAGGGTGCATGGTGGGATCCAATAGGCGAGGAATGTCCATCCCCACAAGATCAGTGGCAGTGTTTTTCTTTTCATAAAGATGGCATGGTTGGACACAACGAGACCTATTTTGCAGAATGGGCTAGAAGAGTGATCGATCAAGTTAGGCTAATTAAGGGGGAGCAAGCCTCTGTACATCAAGCAAACAAGCAACAACATGATTCAAAAGAATGTGTTTGCTAGCCTTGTTCAAGTATTGAATAGCACCATTAAGGGTAGAGTTTATAAGAGTTAAATCAAATGTATAAACTGTTTTGCTAAACATCATCATCAATTGCAAAATGTGCGTCCTGCTCTAGGAAATGAAATATTGAGCATCCTCCATTGCAGAATAATCGTTATTTTCTTAGATAAGCAGTTTGCTAGAAGGGATAATCTTAGATATACCATCATTCAAATTCAAAATCTGTTGTGAGTAGACAAATTTCCCACGCCCTGCACACTTGAGAACAGGTGAAAGAAAAAAAGAACAATGCAATCAGGTTTAGGTTGATAGATTAATGGAGACCGTACAAAGGGCGTATCTTTCAAAGCACCAGAGAACCACTACAAAAAGCATAGAGCAATGAAGGCATTCGAGCAAGTTGGAATGATAGTACCTATCGAAAGGCAAAAGAAGGCTACGAGTACAATGCATTTCCAAAATATATACAACAATAACAATTGAAAGGCCAAACAATTATAGAGGGTGAAAGAGTCTAGCTTACAAAATCTTATTCGTTAAGGTACATGAATTGTATAGAAAGGTGACTAAAAAGATATACAATGACATACCACCAGATCCACTAAATGGCAGGGAGACGAAGAAGACTAGGTTGGCTGTGAACTATACAACGACATACCACCAATGTAGTCGGGAGGATAATGTGTACACAGACCTTATCCCTACTATAGTGGTAGAGAGGCTAATCTTCGATAAACCCTCAGCTTAAGAAAAAATCAATCCAAAGCAGTCAGAAAAGAAGTAATGAAAGTACAAGATACAACAGATAGTAAAATTTATAATGGAAACATATTCTTACTACTAGAGTGGTAACAAGAAATAAGTTAGTACTTGCTCCATTGACAATCAATCTGTTTAACTCTGACAATTGATTACATAGAAACCAACAAGTGAAGAAAAATACTTAACTCAGGCTTGTAAGCCTCCTACACGTCGTGTTTTTTGCAAAGTTTTGAGATTAAATTAGTCCTACCTGGCTCCCAGGTGAATAATGATCCTGGAACTATAATCTCGAGATAACTTTATCTGTGAACCAAACAACCTTTTAAAAAATTGGTATGATACAGAAGCAAGGCCATGAAATGGAGACGCAATGTGTGTGTACATGCACACACAGAGAAAAACAAAGTCGAGCAGAGTGATCCAGGACGAGATTCTGCCTGGAAGACACACACATACACAGAGAGAGAAATTGATTCAGCATACTCTAACAAAACTTTTTGAATGAATTTTTTTTCAAGTGAAACATTGTTTGATGTTAGGTTGGCAGACTAGAACTTATTTTGTTGAAAAATATTTTTTGTTGCTTCACACCCATTCTTTGAGCTCATAAGTTACTTTGGTGGGTTAATTGTTTAGTCTAGGGAAGAAATCCACTCTAAAAGTTAAGTCTTCTTTTTAGTTCAAAATGTACCTTCTACATAATTATTAAAGTATTGCTTTTGTAAGTATCTTAACAGGTAATTGATTTAAGAGATCAAAATAAAATTTCTCCCAATCTAGCTTAACTCTATATGTTAACTACCTGTTTCCTACCATACACCTAGGGATCTGGACGTCTACATACCCTCCAGATGGAAAAACATGCTGAATGAGAATTATATGGCCGACTCTAACTTGTTTTAGAATGAAGTGGAGTTATATCTGTTTTTACCTCTTGAGAGACGAATCCAACTGCGCGAATGGATTTCTTCACAGAAACTTATAAAATACAGCATAGATCTTGATAAGGACCATGGAAGGTGGATCCCCAAGCATAAAATACTATTAATGGTTGTGAAAAATTTAATGCAAGTTTGACTAAACTATAAATCAAGTACTTGAAAAACAATAAAATTAACGCAAAACATGGCTCCATCTCTGACCTTAGACCCTTCTTATAAATAAAATATTCACAAAGCATACATCTGTATATGGAGATTGCTTTTTCCAAGTCTTGCATCCTGTGCTTATTACTTGACTAGGAAATGCTAACACTAGTTTTACGTCAACTAGTTATTTAAATAGATTAACTTTCAATCCCAAGACTAGATTTGGCAGAGAAATAGTTAAAATGAGTCGGTTCTAGCATAACTGATGGAAATGGATCATCTCAAGTCAGACACACAAAGCAAGAGCAAATGCTTCTCCACAAAACTCATCAGCATCTTTGTTTCCTCCTTGTTCCTGGTCATCGTCCTTTTCCGTATCCAATATTCATCCCCGTTTGAGTTCTCTTTATCAGCAAGGTCCCAAAGATGGGGTTTTCTTTCTCAAGAAAATTACTCTGGTGTCATCGAGACCATGACTGCAGAACTCAAAGATTCTGTTACTTTCCTTCCCCTTGTAGACCTTAGATTTAGAGAAACAGCAACAACGGGTCACACATGGTTTATGAGCTCTTTGAATGACACACTCGAGGAAAATGAAACAGAACACTTGTATTTCCCTTCCAAAGCATCCAAAGGACGCCTTCTTTGCTTTAAAGGAAGGGATATTAGGGATGGCACAAAGAATTCATATGCTTTAGCATGGCGAGGAAGTCTTCCAGACTCAGCTATTCTATTGGAAGGCCTAACATTTGTATCGGACACATACTACAACCATGAAAATCTGTGGCATGGAATCTGTGCAATGACTCCTCTTGTAAGCTGGTCAATGAAAAATGAGTGTTTGAAGCCAGCAAGATGGGTGCTATTCCACTGGGGAGAACTGAGATTAAGAATGGGATCTTGGCTTCAACAACTTATGCAAGCTAATTTTGGTGAAGTCAAGGTGGAAAGATTTGATAGAGGAGATGTACCTTACTGTTTTGAGAAAGCCATTGTCATGAGGCATGATCTAGGCCAAATGTCACGGGAGAACAGGATGATGGTGTCCAACTTGCTGCGTTGCAAAGCAAGGAGCTACTGTGGCCTTAATCCGGCAGGTAAAGGTAGAGAGATAAATGAAAGAGGATTCCCAATCATAAGACTTACACTGTTAATGAGAAGAGGTTCTCGTTCATTCAAGAATGCAACTGCTGTGACTGACATATTTGCAAAGGAATGTGCCCGAGTTGAAGGTTGCATTCTGCACGTAGTTCAGTCAGAAGATTTGTCTTTCTGCGAACAGGTACATGTTTTCCCCTTCTTTCTATTAGTATTCAGTAAATCCCAAAATTTCAATGGAGCAGTACTTTACAGAGTGGTATATACAAATAAAGCTTACCAAGAAAATTCCATCAGCAAGATTCAGATTACACTACATGCACCTTCAGTAGTACCCAAGTAATCACTGAAATAATGTCGATGTCCTTTATCAGGTGAAAGTGCTGACCAACACTGACATTGTCGCGTCTCCACACGGAGCACAATTAACAAATATGCTCTTCATGGACCGTGGGAGCAGTGTAATGGAGTTCTTCCCAAAAGGATGGCTAGAGAATGCTGGTCCAGGACAGTATGCTCACCACTGGATGGCAGACCAATCAGGGATGAAACATCAGGGTGCATGGTGGGATCCAATAGGCGAGGATTGTCCATCGCCACAAGATCATTTGCAGTGCTTTCTTTTTCACAAAGATGGCATGGTCGGACATAACGAAACCTATTTTGCAGAATGGGCAAGCAGAGTCATTGATCAGGTTAGGCTAAGCAAGGTGGAGCAACCCTCTGCAGATCAAGCAAAGCTACAACATGATTCAAAAGCATGTGCCTGCTAGCTTACTATAAAAAGCATTGAATAGCACAATTAAGGATAAGCTTTATAAGAGTTAAAATCATATGTACACACTGTTTTACACATATCATCTGCAAAACAGGCTCTATTTCAAGAATAATTGAACATCTTCCATTGCGCCATAATCACATTTTTCTTGGATAACTACACAGGTCAACGTCTAATAGCAAGTATTACAAAAAAAAATGATAATCTAATACCAACCCACAGTGCTTCGACAGATTAGGAAACTTTACATAAGACTAATATTCCGGGTTTCTACAGTTGCACCCTTTCATTAAAGACTAATTAGGAAACTTTCATTAAAAATCTGCCACTGCTTAGCATTTGTTTGATGGCTTGAATAGATTGTGCGCCTTCATCAGAACTTGTGCCAGGAAACAGCAAACCAGCATAGAAAGAAAGGGTTGCCCTTATCTACGTGAAAACTTGGCCAACCAATAAATCACAAAGAAGCAAAATAGTGCAAAAAGAACCACATGCATCACATGGTTTGATCCTTCCTGTATGATACTCCTGTTCAACCGTCTCATGTTGTTCTTTACTCCTGCTTGAGCTTTGATCAATGTCATTTGCTGTGATAAAGGAAAAAGTGTAAGTACTTAAGGAAATGGGAAATCCATGTAACTCACAAGTAAGCATGATTCCATAATCAATAAAATAAGCAGACATTATGAGAATGCAAGACAGACTGACCAATCAACACATTTATAAAACTATGCCAAGCTAACACTAGGAAGTTTAGTACTTCTAAGTCCCAACGTCTTAAAGAAAACTTAAGTTGCAGCAATTTAGTTTGCTATAAAGGTAGCTCCAAGAAATACATCATTTAGATTTAGAATCAGTTGAATATAACAGTTTATTATTGTCCAATACCCTACGGGGTGGCCCAGTGGTTTGGACTTGGGCTTTCCATGTTGTAGGTCTCAAATTTGAAGCCCCTTACCAACAAAGTAAGGTGTCTGCCTTCTGGGTCGAGCCCGTTGTACCGGGCTTGCCTAGTGCAGGTTACCTATCTTGTGTGGTTTGCGAGCTATTGCATAGAAGCAGAGGTTTTACCCAATACGCACTCAAAGGATAGCGGCCGCAGGTTTCCCTTGTCATTAGAAAAACAGTTTATTGTCCAATCACCCACATACATTACCCTCAAGAACAAAGGGGAATAAACATACATCAAGTTTGGGCTTATCATAGTCAGTTGATGGAATATCTAAGGACATATTTTCAAAAGAACTTGAGATAGCATAGAACAAGGAAGGCAGCATTCAGGCTGGCTGGCTGGGTACTACAGACGGAAAGGAAAAGGAAGTTTACAAATACACTATCAGATCTACGATACTTATGGTAATAACAATTTCAATTACCAGATTATAGAGGAAAAAAAGGTGAAAGAGAGAGAGAGTCGTAAAGCCTGTAAATAAAGGTAAACAATTAAAAACTTTTTCCTGATTTATAAGATTAAATATATTTTGTTTTCCCCTTTCTCCTGATTTGCTGGCTCATGTTAGATTGTTATCCAATAATAAGAAAATAAATACAAAAAAAGCTCTAATATACAAAAAGTCAAAAACTTAATTGCTAAGGCATATGAAATATATAGAGAAGTGACTAAGATGTCTTAAAGAATGCTAAATATACTCGGAAAAAGGGAGAATGAGTTCATGGCATACCAGTTGGTTGATAAAATCATTCTGATACTTTGCTTCTGACTCGATTTCTTGTGCCACCTGCAACATGAAATATTTATAAGTACTAGAAAATAGGGTAAATAGGTATACAAATCTGAAACCATGGCAGATATAATATACTCCCCTTCATCCCATCCCCAATTTATGTGACACTCTTTCTTCTGTAATCGATCCCTAAAAGAATAATGCATTTCTACAATCAGTAACAATGTAACTTTTAAACTTTCATTTTATCCTTAATCTTAAATTTCCATCTTATCCTTACGAAGATGATTTATAGTCACACAAATATCTATGCTTTATTTTAGACCACAAGTTTTAAAGAGCTTTTGTTCATTTTTAAACTCCGTACCCAGTCAAACACCATCCCATAAATTGGGACGGAAGGAGTAACAAATACAGCCAACAAATGAGAGACCAAAAAAGATACATCTAATAAGGACATATGGTTTATAAAGATCTTCAGGATTTACATCCAAAGCAATGTTCAACTAGAACTACGAAACTTAATCTGGTTAGAATTTCAGTCTAAGATATTGCAACTGACTTATCTATGCTGCTAATGCATATGTGGAAATGTAAAAATCGATGAGCGAATTAACTTTCTTATCCAGTACGATTTGATAAGATAACACATTTAATCTCAATTTTCATTTCCACTCTCCATCAATTGCTTAGCCAGTGAAAAGAGAACCCTCTGCATACCATCAACATTTTGATCATTACAACACTGATTACGTGATTCAACTAAGCCACATGAAGTGGCATTAAAATAAATATGCATATCCATTATAAAATTTCAGGAAATAAAAAATTATTATTAGGCTCAAGAATTGCAACTTCACTTATTTAACCATTTGAAGTTTGAACCTAAGATAATATCACCAAGTAGAGTATCTATTGATTGCAATTAATTTACAATAGGCTTTGTATCATTCTTTTACATGTTTCAACCACCAACTCCTCATCTGATCCTTTAGACAGAGAATTAACTAAAAAATATTTATAGGTAATGTACAAAGGATCTACTAATTTAGACCAAACACGCACATATTGAAGGGATTCTATGCCATCCTCAAATGATCTTCTCATATAATTGTATTGGGGACGAACTCGTCTTGCTTTACCATTGTAACAATCACTTTTAAGCCTAAAAATAGCAGATTTATTATCAAGTTAACTGTCCCTGACTTTCATATTTTGAATATAGTGGGAGATTGTTAGATGATGTTTCAACTAACTTGAAACAATGAATTTTATTGAATAGATTCAAGTCTTTTGGCTTTCTCCAGTAGTTTATGAATCTTCACAATGAATTTGTGAAATTTTGTTTTAGATCCATTCTTGATGTCCTAAATTCATTTTGATAGCCCATACTCATTAACTTCATCTATATGATGTTTTAGAATTTTCAAGAACTCTTAGCATGTAAACAGGGCTGGTTTCTTTGGAAATCAGTAGTACTTTTTCAAATTGAAGCATAAGGGAGACACTGATCAAAATGTAAAATCCTAGATTCAAGAATAGAAGATCAATATTTTTGAAACTCATTCGGTTGGAATCATGGAGATAGTGCTGACACTATATTTCCTTTTGGTTGTACGAGTGAACCTTCAGCTATCCATTTGTTCACGGGAGATACTTCAACTATCTTAGAGAAGCATGTTTATGGGCCTCTAAGCCCAGCAAGTTTCATACTGGTTTTCTAATAAATATTGTTATTACTATTCTAACAAATAACACATCACCTTGTCTAAAAACAGATTCATCGCATAACACATCACCTTCTCTAAAGCGAATCCCTGGCATAAAATATCACTAAATTTGACACGTACATATATCTAAAGACACCACCAGTTATGCAGTAGCTCTTCTCCAACAAAATCGAAACTGAAAACAACAACAATGTAGGGAAACATACATTTCTGAGCTGTTTAACTTGCTTGCGAAGACCTGTGATCTCGTCATCTAGGTCTCCGTGCATCGGATCAATCCGCAACTGGATTTCATCTGAACCACCTACTTGCCTCGTACTCAATCCATCTCTGATTAATCAAACACACTTAATTTTCTAAGAAATAAACCAAAAGAAAGTATATTTACAAACGATTAAAAAAATCGGTAAATACCTGGATCTGTGGGAAGCAGCACCGTAGAAATCACCGCCTCTATAAGAACTAGAAGCCATTGAAAGACCGCGCACCTCGAAACCCTAAAAACTTGAAATCACCGAAAAGGATTGAAAATTTGGTTCCGTGCTGCCAAAGATCCGTCGAGTACTTGAATTTCCTCTTCGGTTAAAGGAAAATTGCTGAGAGTTGCAGCCTGTAACCTATTTTTATTTGGTTTGTATATGTAAGGTGACGTTGAGAGTGCATGATGACCGTTCGATTATGGAATCTAACGGACAATAATTTGCCATGTAATACTAGTTGAGTCAGCAACTTATTGGGTTGATTTGTATGTTCAACCAATGATTTGATGCCTCGTAAGATTCAATTTCAATTGACCGTTGACCTCTAAAAATTTGGAGACCCATATAATTGTCCCAGTATGTCATCTAATATGTATTTCAATTTGATCAAAACGCATATTTTAAACACCTTTGACGATTGCTCTATTGTGTATACTTTTTTAAGTTGGAAAATATCACGGAGCAAAAGGATTTTCAAGATCATACTAGTTACGTGAATCATAAACAATAATTATAAATATGTATCACATATAAAATATGTTAAAAATTAACTCAAGAAATATCTTTTGAAGCATGCATACATATTTTGATGCAAATCAACAAATCGAAGTATCAAACTCCAATTCTACAGTTTGCTGAGCTCTCTCAGTTCTTAGGGAGGTGGGTATGTATGGTTTAGAATATTAATTCTTATTTTCTAGCTTAGAGGAACCCTAATCATAGACGACCTTTTTCCAATCCAAAACAAAGAGGGAAGCCTACTTTTTGTAGAAAAATAAGAACGTAATGTGTATGTCCTCTTTTTCTTAGAAATATGATGCTGAGTTCTAGTTAAATATGGGCAATATAGAGACTACAAAATTAATTACTAAGTCTTTCTATTATGGAAATAAGTCCTATTAATTTGAATTACTTTTATCATAATAAATTACAAATTATTACACGACAAATTCGCAATTGCACTCTTTCCTTTTATTCTAGTATTCCCCATTAAACACTTCTACAATTCTTCATGTTAAAATTACGGATACTAATCAATAAAGATTAATTTTTTTAGAGCAATATTTAACTTATTTCATAAGACATATTCATAAATTTTCAGTCATGTTTGCACACGAAAACTTATATGCTTCTATAAAAATAGCATATCATCAATCTCTATATTGAGACATAGATTTCATCAACTAACTAGTTATTTCACCAATATATACTATTATCATCTAATTTACAAGGCATACTAACTCATCTCAGAATCTCTCCTTTCAATAAATCAAAATGATAATTAATAAATACATCTCATAATCATTATATCATGATTGAAAATATAATTACATTCCATAGTTTAAAGAACATGTTTTTATCAGTCAGTTCAAAACATTTATCTCGACTTGATCCCATTCAATACATACTAAATGTAATAGCACAAAAAGTTAAAACTATATCCTTCTCATAATCAAGATAAATCATGTTACAATCTTCCTGATGGTTTGTCTAAATTTCCATTTAGATTGTGAACTATAACTTTAATTTATAAAATCGATGATTTGATCATTTGTATATAAGTTTAAACTCTATACACTAAATTATCTACTATATAAGTTGAGGATACATATATGACAAATTGATATATTTAATGTAACACTTGGTTGAATTGAATAAATAAATAAATAAATTACTAAATAAATAATAATATATCCAATGCATAATTAATAATATATTCTAACACTTTAATCGCTTGCACGATAACCTTTACATCAAAAAAGTAATATTCCCTCCATTTTAAAATAAATAAATTATTGAAATTTTTTCACAATTCAAAATAAAGTAAATTCTTAACAGTTTAATTGGAAAATTCTTCTATTTTTGCCCTTCACTTGCAATTTTTAGGTGATAATGGGATAGTTGTTCATATTTATGATTTTGCTTTGAATTATTTATATTTTCAATAACAGGTTAAAAATAACTAAAAGAATAAAAGTGGACAATGGTGTTCAGTTTCATGTCCTAAATTTTTGTTCTTGATATATATATATATATATATATAAATAAAAAAAATTCATATCAAATGATAAATTAAACTTTTAAAAAAATGAAAAAAGATAAACTTTCAACATTAATCCTCTAACCCTTCCTCATTCTCCACCTCCATGAACAAAAATCCTCAAGAACATAGTTACAAGTTGGTCGAATCCAGTAAACTAAAAATAAAAAAGAATTAGTTTTTCTTTGTATAAATTTAAAAATTATCAATTATAATAAGATTAAAAAAAATGGACACACTCCAACACCTATGGTTCTTGTTCTTTAATATTTTTTGGTTGGCTGAATGTTATTAATTTATTTCCGTTAGATTAACATTGATGTATCAATTTTTTTAATTATGAGCTCTTAATTTATTGTTTAATATTGGCATCACTAGACTGAAACACATGTATCAAACTCTTTTTCACTTATGAAAATCTCTTCTTAAATTGATACAGTCAATTATATGTATATATCAAAAAAAATTGTACTTATATATTAAATAATTTATTGTTGAAAATCTGCGATGAATATTTTAAGATGCATAACAAAGCCACCAAATGTTTTAGAATTTCAACCATGAATAACTGACTTTAAATTTTTTTTTTCCCTATAAATGAATGTGTAAGAAGAGGAAGGAAAAAATGATCATGTAATCAATTATAACATTGAATATAGGAGTACTCATGATTCGATTTGGACTGGTTATTGATTAAAATTATAATTAATTAATTTAGTCGATTTTTAAATTTTTAAAATTAAATCAAACCAAATAAAAAGAATAATTGTTGAATTGAATTTTTTTTTTGTTTGAAAGTAACAAGTTTGTTAAGGGCATACATATCTTAATAGACACAAATAATTAATACATGAATAATCCACAAAAAGCTACTATGGATTCAATTAAGCAATAATACTAGAATTATGATTACACGAACAAAGTGATTTAGTTAAGCAATATTAAAGTTATTATAAATGAATAAAGCGATTTAGTTAAACAATACTAAAGTGATTATGCAACAAAGATCAAATCTTTATATATACAGAAAAAAAATCCAACCTCAAGAGTCAACAATCAAATAACGATGCGGAGGAGGGGGTACACAAAAATTATACACCAAAATACTAACAAGAGAATTTTCAAATATAATGGTAAAATTAAAGATTTAAGCAAATTAAAATAT
>JAOTQR010000079.1:20787793-20797908 GCA_025774065.1 Solanum ossicruentum
TACATTCTACCCTCCCCAGACCCCACTTGTGGGATTTTACTGGGTATGTTGTTGTTGTTGTTGTTGTTGTTGTTGTATCACAGATTCACAGGTGTATCCAAAATTTTGAAAAGATGGGTGCACTTTATAAAAAGGATAAAATTTAAGATATAAATTTAATTGATTTTGAGTTATGTGTATATATATATAAAACTCAAAATCAATTAAACAAATGAAAATTTAGAGAATTAAAGGTGAAGTAGGTTATCAACCTAAATTCACTAAGAAAAAGGTAGAAGAAAGTCCCTTCATATCTAGAATTCTTGCCTTTTGCATAAGTTGGATCCTAAAAGATACCAGGATATGGTGGGAAATACTCAATTGGCTGGCTTCCCATGGGTAATGCCAAGCACCATAAAGGAATTGATGATTCAGTTGAAGTTGTGGTAGGAGGAGGAAAAGACATAGGGCTTGGACAGTTGCTCGATTAGCACATAATGGTTATTTGGAGAGAGAAATAGGAGAGCTTTTGAAGGGGGTATAGGTGAATTTTGTTAATTGGAGGAGTAGCGCCTTATCATTATTTATATTTGGTGAACCCATTGTATTCCTTGCTGCATAGAATATTGGCATCTTTGCAGACTACCATATTTTTTGTAGGTTTACTATTTTTTGACATACTACTTGTATGCAAGTATTAATTTATTTACCTTGTAAGATCCAGATCAAGTTGTGGATCTCGTTAGTCCGTTGTTGAGCAATATCTTTATTGAATTCGCTTGTGTTAAACCTATTCAGGAAGGATCCATATTGAGTTGGTTGCTAATCTGATCCATTAGTTGATTATTTCATGCTCATCTCATCGACATAAGCATCCAGTTGACTAGTGTTTTTCTAAATCAAAATTGGAACCTTCTTCTTGAGATCTCATGTAACTTCTACTTGTCAAATATATAATAGGGGTGAGATTTGTAATTTTCATAATAAAAAGAACGAAAGGCAATTTAGATACCCTCAAAGGGGGGTAATTTTTAGTGGTAAAAGCATAGGTTTGTTGCTTACATATCCTAACATCATGATCTTCTATTTCTCCTTCACTAAAAAAAAAACTTGTAAATTTAACAGTTATGAAGTTTGCAATGCCCCCAGAATTAGTCTAATTCATATCTGCAGATTCACATTGAAAATTTTAAAACTGGGGTTTATCGTTTATGTTGATGATACATTAGTATTTTGTGATGCTGATGTTTCACAAGTGATTATGACAGATCATCATATATTTGGGCTCAAGATAACCTTAGAAAATGTAATTGCACACCACTGTACAAGTACCTCACAGCTTCAATTATTGAGCTGGTGACCTCCTTAGCTACCACCTACCTAGGGTTTTTCGTTGGGAGCTTTGTACGAAGATAGACTATGGAACCTAATAATTGATAGAGTTGAGACTTGAGAAGATATTTGCTAGATTACAAGGGAATACTTGTTGAAGAGACGAAGGGCATTTCCATATATCAGATGTTACTTCTCCAGACACCAACTAATGTGACAAGAAGCTGGATAGGTTAGAGGAAATTTTTATGGAACTTGATAAAAGAAAAGTTAGGATTCGTAATTTGGTTAGTTGGAAAATGTTCACTTCCCTAGGAAAATGGAGAGGAACAGAGCATGCAAAAGGTGTAGAATTCACATTTCTAGAGTCAGAATAAATGTTTTCATAATCTGTTTTCCTGGTGTAGTAGCAATCTGTTAGTTAGTGTAGATCAATACATGGATTTTCTGGAATTTTAGGAGGGACAGAGTAATAGCTTGTCTGTTTGGTCTCTATATGAGTCCTGTTTCCTTTACCACCTTGGTTATCTCTTTTAATAAAATCTTAACTTTCCAAAAAAAATAAAATTGGGAGGACTTGAGTAGAGGTGAAGAGTCTCGGACTATTCAAGAAGGTATTATGGAAAAATAGAAGTGGATTTTTGAGACTAAGTAGCGGGCTCTGTGGATCCTGGAGGGATGATAGCGAAAAATTGTGGACAAGGTAGGGAGAACCAGGAACATTGCATTTGCTTTACTTTGTGACTTATCGAGAAATATCATGTAGGGAAGAAGAGACTTCAGAATTAGTAGCAACTTGAAAAACAGGGCAGAACCAAGATAAGCCTGTGAAATGATAGGTGGGGTGGAGAAGTGTGCTCAGGATCTTTTAATCTCGAGTATGAGGGAGATCAAAACATAATATATCAGAAAGGCCGCCAAGTATGGAAGATATATGAGACTTGAGGTTGAGGTTTGGGAGAAATTTGCAGGATTGGGAGGTATGAATTCTAGAGATTGCTTGAGGTGCTCTCAAACAACATCCTTAACACATGACACACTAGCCAGGACTAGTGTAATATGAGGGATGAGGAAGGATGAATTATTTTCAATTTAGTCATTCTAGCATAGAACTTAAGACTGGAAGATTATTCACATCACTTGGAGTTTCATATGCATGTGTGGGTGGGGGTCGGAGGCAAAAATTTGGATAATCTCATTTTACATTGTAAGATGACAATAAAATTGTGTATAAAATATAGTCATAAAGGATGCTGAAATGAAAATACAAAATAAAGAAGAGCAAACAGGATACATTTTTATTTCGATAACGTTCATAGTAGAAGTTCAAGAGTTCTACATGTTATGAATTCACTGAACAGTATTTCAGTGATACTTTTACAAAAGCTACCGGTGTTTTTTTCTCTCTTTAAATTCCTTTGCAGCTAATCAGATGCATCATCTGTAGTATTTTGAAAATTTACAGCCAATGCGGACAAGTTTGACTAAATTTGTAGGTTGAGGAGTTTAGTGGGGTCAAGGATAAAATATGAAGTGAAAAAAGATAATAGGGAAAACATTTGGAAAGATGGGATGGGTAATTCCAACCCCCACGACCACACACACACACCAAAAAGAAAAAATGTAAATCCACCACTTTTGTGAAAACAAGCACAGGATAGATATCCTAGATTTATTGAGGTAACTCTTTCATGTTTCAGCCTTAGAGACTAGTTTTATTTATTTACGAACATCAATTACTGGTTTATACAGTTCTCCCTTTCTTTAAAGCCTTGTGAAATTTTGGATTACTTTCCATAGTTAAAAATTCCCACAAAGTGGATTCTCAGCCTTGATAATGATTTGGTTTTTATGTGTGCTTACTGATTGGATATAAAATTCTACACATTTTACATATTATGCCATTTTATTAAAGATACTGTCAAATTGCAAGTGGGAGAATGAATCAATTGACTTCTTGACTAGTATTTTCGGCATTTGGGAATGAATATGCTGTATTGACTATCCGTTTCTTTTATGACATGACTTCTACTATTTGTAAAGACAAATGTACATTATGGTGGTTGATAACGTTGTGTTGTTTTTCAAATCTCATTTGTGCATACTACGCATACATAGGTATATTACGTATTTACTTGGGGGTTGTACTTCATGAACAAAAATTCAACAATAATGACATAGGCAGATCAAAGATTTAAAGTTTATGGGTTCTTGCCAATTTCAAATTAAAACAAGAGATAGATAAGATGAAGGCTGTCATGGTTTTTTGTGAAAAACCAAAAAGAAGGCACTTAATAGTGCCCTAGGGGAATTGAAACCTCGTCAAAGAGGGCAGTAAAGCTTTTGCTGCTTTGAGCTTTGACGTTTGTCTGCTTTTGGGGCCTGATAATTTTGAGCTATGTATCACGGGCTGAGAGTCTGGCGCGCAGAAACTGCGCCCGTGCGGCGCCTGGAGGCATCCCATACCGCCCCAGGCCAGCCTGACCAAATAACGTACCGATAGGTTTCGCGCTGCCACGGGCTCATCGGGGAAGCGGCAATAGCTCCCGACCAGTTGTGCCCTTCGTATGATCAACTCCCTTCATAGTTATGTCCAAGACAAGCGAAAAGCTCTCCAAACTTAATCGGGCCGGCATGCCTAACTCGGCCAAGCCAATACAACTTGGGCAGAACAACGCCTTATTGCTATGACGCCCCCCACCCATGGCAGCTCAAAACAAGCTAGTACGTACGCATAACACGACCCTTCCTTCGCGGTCACGAACTCTAGGGCCGTAACATAAGGGTCTTCTAGAAACAACCTCTCTATCAAAGAGGTAATTGTAAGGTCTGCGTATATTTTACCCTCCCCAGACCCCACTTATGGGATTTCACTGGGTATGTTGTTGTGGAACTTTGACGTTGTACCAACAGCTCCTTCTATAAACTTAATGGATTCTCAATATAATTACAGGGTTCGGACAAAAGTTACTAGGTTTCTTGTAACCACATATTATCCATTGGATATGCCGCTGAATACGGATTGTCATGGAGCATCTTCTCCTTGAATAAGAATTGATTGCTGCAACCCTTGTGAATGTGTTAACTGTTAACTGAAATCGATGTTCATCAGTTAGTGCATGTTCAATGAATACAATGTAAGATGGTCAAGCAGTTATACATGTTTAGACTTGATTAGAAGTGATCACACTGCAAGAAGGTTTAAGGAGAACACATCAGTGATAAATTTGAGAAGGTAGCTTAAGATGGTTTGGTCATGATCCGCGTCAACCACCAAATGCATTAGTCCATAGATGTGAAAACATGGTGAATAAAGGGTGTGAATAAAGGGTGTTAAAAGGGGATGAAGTATACCTGAATCATTTAGAAACAAGTTGTCTCAAAGTATGTACAATCTCTTGGGATCCATGCAGATCTAATGAAACATAAGGTGCAATGGAAGAAAAAGATCTATACCTTAGTTGAGAATATGTTTTAATTGTGTTAGACGTTTACTTCACATCTTGTGTTTTTGTAAGAGTTAGCCTTTCAGAATTTTATATGCCAGTAGAAATAAAATGAACTTCTAATACTTACAATTATTATTATTTTGAGTAATTCTGGTCTGAGATGAATTTATGTAGAGTATCATGGTTAATGAGGATTCATATAGACGACCCAACTTGTTCGAAACTAAGGCATAATTGTTATTGTATTTATTTGTTTAACGTTTTAATTTGTGAATGGTGATTGAAACAACATAATCATCCTAAAGTTTTATCTGCATCTCCATATACAACAAAAAAACATGAACATAGATGTTAATTTCAAGAGAGTGGCATCAAGATCTATGTTGTCCGGTGCATTTGTCGCGGGAGTTGTCAACAACCTCTCCTTGGGTTACATTGGATCATACCATCTCGTATGTGGGAAACACTGCTTGTTTCAGCCGGAGAGGAAACAACCTGGAATCCCTAGAATAAATATTTTGTTCCATGCACTTCCATAATTGAATTAGATAACACTCCTTTTTTTTGGTTTTCAACTTGAAGGAGTTATGCTATTCTTTGGATATGCAGAGTTTGTTAAGAAAATATTCAAATGTTTCATGACAATTGCTCCTTGTAAAAATAACTTTATTATGAAGGGACTATTTGGAGTCTCCTGCATCAGCCTGTTGTCATCAACTCTAATGCTTAGTTCAAGCCTTTATCAGGCAAACATGTTTTCATTGACTAAACTGAAAAGTAAATTATTGATTTGCATAATATTGCTTGGTCATGGTTAACTGATCAAAACATGATGATTTTTTTAGCTTTCTTTCTTGTTTCAATTCTTTTGCCCCATGTGGCTGAGGTAGACTTGCTATAATGTTTGCTTGTGTAGTACTTAAATCATTTTTCTCCCTTGGTTGGTTTGAGTGGAACGGATGGCTTAGGAAGGATATGACATGTTTGGTCCTCTTCTATGTAGTGACTCTACACTCTAGTTTCTAGTGATATGCACTAGAAAAAGTTTGACTTGATGATTAGACATTTTTTTGTCAAGAATATGGTACACATAAAAAAGCTTGAAAGCAAAGCTTTGCATGTATTTGATCAATATTCTGGCTATGCGTAACATCATTTCAACTCGGTAGAACCTAGCCGAGGAATTTTAGAGTTTTTCTTTTATGGATTCTTTGTTGATTAGTATTGTATCTCACATTTACTTTGTAAGTTAAAAGAGTTTTAAGGCTGAATTGGGACCACCATGAAAATACTTGAAGAATATCTTTTCAATGCTTTTTTGACCACATGAACCTCAGAACTTTGATTCTTTTCCTTCTCTGAAAGGCCATCCTGATGGAGAATGACCAGACCACTTTTTCTCCAGAGGATAGGTTTTTATTTTCATTGAAATTAATTATTTGAAGATTTTTCAGGGTATTTTTGTCTATTAGAATTTGAATTGAAAGCCACTACACAGAAAATGACAAGTACTAGAGAGAAGATTGGGGGGAGGGATGAGTTTTCTTTTTGAGTTCTAAAGTTGAAATGATTAGAAGATTCCCTCCTTTTTCTCTCAAAGCTTTATGTCATCAAGGAGTTTTTAGAAGCTGTGCTTTGTGTTTATCATTTCAGTAGTTGGATTAATTTTCTAGGAATTGACCAAGGTTATCTCAACATCACTGATTCTTGAACCATTCATTTAGAGCAGTGAACAAGTTGAATCATATTTGACAACCTCGAAAATGATTGAAAACAAACATTAAAAGTACCAACTTTTTTATAAACATGTCACTGTACGAGGAAACCCAAAGGTAAATTCAGAATCTAGTCTTAAACTTGGTGTAAATTTATTCTATGTTATATTATTTCATATATGAATATAGCTTTTTGGAAGTTGAACTACAAAATTCATTCGTGTTTGAGGGAACTCATCCACACCCGTGATAATGCTCAGCTTAACCCTCGTTAAAGGGTGAAATGATCGTGTGGTTTAAAATATTTCTTACATCTTTGTGTGGTTGAAAAACATTTCATTAAGGATAAAAAGAAGATTTCTAAGTTAAATTTTTTTAAATTAGAGTAAGGTGATTCTTTTCGAGACAGACTAAAAAGAAAAAGATGTCATATAAAATGAAACAGAGAAAACATCTTTTTTAGCTTAATATTAAAAATGAATAATTAAGAATATGTTGTAAAAGATAGATTGTGATCCATGTGAGAAGAAACCTAGGGTTTCACAGTCGCTATGTATTTATTAAATTTCGTCGAGACTAATGGATTAGTTCTTACTCTCTCTTTTTATACTTATTTGTTCATTTTGAATTTTACACGTTATGATTAATATAATATTTGACTATAATAACCATGTGAGTTTATACGAGATAAGACACATTCAATTGGACTTTAAGTAAATAACGTTGAATAAATGATAAAAAGTTAAAATAACCACTTTATCACTTTGCTCCATCCAAAAAAAAAAAGAAATTAAATTTCAACCCATTGATTTGATTCTCTCACAGATGTCATTAAGAAGGAGCATAAAAATTGGCCCTCCCAATTTTTGAAGGTATTGTTGGTACCTAAGAAGATGGGTAGACCAGAATAAAATAGTTGATTGGACTTTCAATAAGTTAGCTAAGTATTCATGAATCAAAATAATATCAACCAAGTGTGGTGTGGCACTAGTTCTTTTTTCTTTGAACACATTGTGGCACTTATCTTTGTGGATTGATTCTACCACTATACATCACATGGTACAATTTTGTGTCAATTCAATTGATTTAACTTGGTAAGTAATATCTACGAGACAATTACTAGGTTTTATTTGAGACAACTCCTCTCAATGTAATGCATGTTAAAATGAAATACAAAATAGAAAAGGGAAATTCGTGAAGAGTATAGGTGACAATTCTTCCCTCCTGAATCAGAGGTGGATTTATCTTAGTTGTTGCTTACGAATGGTTATTAAGTTGCCCACATGTCACATAGTCAATTTTCAGATGTTCCGAATTCAATGAATGAGGTCTCCTTGACGCAGAATCCAATTAGTCGTAACTAAATTATCTTAAGGCACAAATAAACTAAAACACCCTCAGCATTTCCAAGAGGTGACACCCCACTCACCAACCGCCATGTCTAGGGGTGGAGCTAGGGTGGTCAAATAAACACTCTTCATCTGTAAACGTTTTTGAACATATAGGTTAAATAGATATTTTGATATATATTAATTGTTGAACATTCTTGATACAAAATTACTCACTTATATTCTAAAAGTATGAACACTCTTAACGAAAATGGTGACTCTGGAACTAGCCATGTCCGGTAGAAAAGAAGCTCTCTCCGGGAAGCTTATTAAGGATCATCAATAAGATGTTACAATTAGTACAACTTTTAAGTATCTGGTGAATAGTCCAGAAAGAAAAATTGCAAATGGGAATTACAAATTGTGCTTTCAAATTTGACCACTTTTTTCTAATTCCTGCGGCTAGGAAGTGGCTATAGTTTAAAAGCAGATATTACCATAGCAATGTCAGAATCACACTCACAAGTGAAAAAAGTAGCAAACTTTAAAAAGTGTAAAATTAGGTCATGCATACAAATATCAAGAGGCCCTGTAGAGCAATACATTAACTTTGTTGACATAATTGACCAATTTCTTTGCACAACTAATCATTTTAAGACACCACAAGAATTCATGTATTAGGACGTAAAACATGTTTAGTAAAGTCGTAGGAAATCATTAGGGGAAACTAAATAAAAGTTGATAGATAAAAACATACAAAGAAACAAAAACAAAAACACACATAGACACACACAAAATTAATGCTTACCTTATGAGTTGGCCTTTTGTCTTCTTATTCTTTTCTTTATCATGTGATGTTTGTTAGCATCTTGATTAGAGCCTTTTGCTTGTCAAACCTACTCATGTGACTAAAATATGAGAGAATAACCCCACACAAATACAAATGAAACTTAGAATTTTGAATTTATGCTTTTGAATCCTACAATAATTTATTGAATTTTGAATAAATTATTATATATATTAAGTGGTTTTAAGCACATATAAAGTCAGAATCAAAGTTCTTGAATTTGCGAAAACAATTTTTAAGCACATACAGAGTCAGAATCAAAGTTATTGAATTCGCGAAAACAGTAGGTAGGCTTGTAACTTCGTCTCTCCACACAAGGCAAATCTAGACCCTGGAGGAGCATAAGTTTCCTTCAACGGAAAATTTCACTAGATCAAAAGTGTATGCGTGTGTATATATATATATATATATTGAATTCACCAAAACAATAGGTAGACTTGTAGCTTCGTCTCTCCGTACAAGGCAGAGCTAGACCCTAGAGGAGTGCAAAGGTTCATCTAGATTTCCTTCGACTGAAAATTCACTAGATCAAAAGTATTTTTACGTATATATAATAAATATTAAATTTCTTTGAATGTCGTATTAAAAATACTCGTTTTGTCACTGATCCCACCCCCTTTACTTGTAGTTGGTGTGGAAAGGTATTCCAATAAGTATATCACTTAAGTCAAAAATTAGGCTAGTGGTTTTGTTTGTATAAGCAATTTTGAAGTTGATGCCAACATTTTTCCAAGAAAGTGTGTTTGTTATATTTCTTTTTGCAAAAACAAAAGAACAACATCTTACTCGTCCACATGATCCATCACCAGACATCACACGCAAGTATGACAAGAAATCTAAGTAAATATAATTCATTAAGAATTCATGTCTTCTATAGTGGACAAAGGAATTTATTTTTAGCAAAAAAAAAAAAAGAAATTTGATATTGCAGACACAAACTTTTTTGAAAATAATGAATTGCCCATCAATGGGATCTCATTATTTTTAATACTCTGTGATCCGATCACAAGGCAGGCCGAACTAACAAAGTACTAAGTCTCAGCCTCACCTAAATATAAATAGATACAATATATAAATTTGACTCTAAACTTGGAGTAAAATTATAAGTTAGAACTCCAATTTTCAAAGTGCACAAATAGGCACTTCAAGTTATCCATTTTTGAATATTTAAACACTACTTGCTGACCTTGCACAGCAAGTGTTTAACACGCAAATAAGGTGCGTATGAGGAGCGTTTCTTGACCGTTTCAACGGTAAAAAGAGAATGAATTGACCCTTTTACCCCTACGACATGTCTTTATATATATAATATTTATTTTCAAATTAAAAAACACTTTCTTCTTCTTTTTAGCATTTTCATCTCCATTATTTTTACATATTTTTTTGTCTTTTTGATAAATAATGAATTCAAATATTTTTTAAAAAATTAAAATTTTTAAAATTTGAATTTTTTGTAAAATTAGAG
>JAOTQR010000079.1:20798008-20810601 GCA_025774065.1 Solanum ossicruentum
AAATTAAATTTATAAAATTTAAATTTTTTGTAAAATAATTTTTAATTTTTTTTATGGGGGGTGGGAGTGGGGGTACGGGGGAGGTTGGGGGATGACGGTCCGAGGTGCAGTAAAAAATTTAAATTTATAAAATTTAAATTTTTTGTAAGATAAATTTATTTTGGTCATGGTCCGCAAATAATCCAAGTCGTTGGTTTCTTGAATGTGAAGATGGTCGGGTATGATATATCAATTTTTTTGTTTAAATTTTAATATTCGATATTCAATTTTTTGTTTAATTTTTTTTTATATTCAAGATTCAATTTTTTTAAAAATTTTAATATTCAAGATTCAATTTTTTTGTTTAAATTTTATTTTTTTCATTTTTTTTAAGTATAACACGTGTAAAATCGACTGCGACGTGTAAAGGTTCAGCTTGTGTTGACGAACGTGGGATCGTAACATTGGACAAAAAAACACGTCAGCGCGATTATAACTCACGCACTTAGGCAGCTTGGACATGGTGTTTAATTATTCAGGAATAGGCAAGTTGGAGTGCCTATTTGTGCAAGTATAAAATTTGAGTTCCAACTTATAATTTCGCTCCAAGTTTAAGATTAAATTTTGTGTATTGTGCCATATAAATATATAAAATTGGATTTGTACATTTATATGACTATAAATTATTTTATTATTCTTAAGCTTCTTCTATATAAAACTTTGAAAGAAACAATTTATTCGATGCGCGATATTAGTATTGGAGCTTTAGTAATTTTAGATTATCGCATAAAAATTCTAATAAGGCCATATAGAAAACGCTAAAACTTCAAAAATTATGTAATTGAGCGGCATCTAATTATTTCTTGTTCTTCTAGATGTGCCGTATAGAATCAATCAACTACGCATTGATGAATAAAAAGTTTAATTGATAATATATATATATATATATATATATACTCCTTTCATTCATCTTTACTGGTTCATTATGCTATTTTGGGATGTTCAACAATACTAGTCAAATTTATGAAATCAAGAAATAATTTTACATTTACTTCCTAATTTACTTTATCATTAATTATAATCATTCTCTTATTATATTTTTTAAATATTGTATTTATTATATTCAAAGTATAACTTAATAAAACTATCGTTATTATTTACTATGATAGAGGTAATTTTGTATATTCAAAACCTTTTTTCGGTTATTAAATTTCAATTTTTTAAAAAAAAATTAAAAATTCATGCTTAGTCACAACTTTAATTTTCAAATATTTTTTCCAACTCTATTTAATTTAAAATATCACTCTTTTTAACGTTCAACGCCTACTTAAGAAAGTTCCTTTTCTGTTTAATTTTATTTATTATATAACCTCATACTAGTACAAGTTAATCGAAGAATAATCAAATGTTGAAATAGTGGTGAAGAAAAGTTTTTAAAAATGGGATAAGATATTTTAATATTAGGAAATAGAAAAGAAAGAGAAGAATGTAATTTTTTTAAAATGGAAAAATAGTTAAAAGTAAAAGAAGAAAGTGGAGGAGCACGAAGAGAGTAAAGGGGATATACTTTAGTGGTTGACCTCGTGCTTAGTTCAGCCATTAATCTCATTAAACAGACAAAAATTGCCATTAATCCCTATTTAAGATTCACCGACTTTACTAATTAAATTAACAAACACAGATTCAGAATAAATATAATATTTGAATGGATTACAATTAGTAAATTATTTTAAATCGATTTTCTTATGTATTATATCATATCATGTCAAATTAAATTAGTGATACCAATTTTTTAAATTTATAAATCAAATAAAAAAATTATTCACTCTTGATTATTTCGAAAGGGGTGGGACAGGATTTTTTTTAATAATATCCATGCAACCCAAAATATATAACTAATACTTCCAAAAATTACACAGCACCTTTAGAAAGATAGTGAAAAATAAAAATAATGAAAACACGTAGAACCAGTAGAGTAGATAAGAAATAATACAAATGAATATGATGGGCTATCAAAAAAATGTATGTTCAAATTTGAAACAAAAAATATGTTAAGAACTATGAATTATGAAAAGTATAACAAATACTTACAAATTAAATTATCATAAATTTTTAAAGTATAAATTGTTGATACGAATCTTTTTTGAATTCATTTTTACTTGTTCTCTTGATATATATATCGAAAATGATAAGTAAAAATAAATACTCCTTTTGTCTTATTTTATATGACACTTTTTTCTTTTTGGTTTGTATTAAAAGAATATCAAATCTAATTGGAAATAATTAAACTTTAAAATTTGTTTTCCTTAATAAACTAATTCTCAACTACACAAATATCTAAAAATAATTTTATAACACAAGTTTCAATAGTCTTTTTTTAAATACAGTACCAAATCAATGGATGCTAAATAAAATGAGATGAAGGGAGTATATTTTTAACATATTGAACAAATAAAAGTGAATCGAGAAAGTAAAGTAAGTATTAGTAGTATCCACCAAAAGTTGTGGTGTAGTGGATGAGACTGCTCCTTTCTTAACCAGTGGTTTGGGGTTTGAGCTCTGAAATGGAAAAATCTTTTGTTAGGGAATGCTTCCCTCAAATGAGTTCTACACAATACGAATTCAGATCAGTCAGATTTCGATACGAATATCGAACGAAAAATTTTAAAAAAAGTATTAGTAATAGAACAACAACAATAACAACATACCCAGTATTAGTAATAGAACATTTTTTTTAATTTGAGATAATAGAAAGGTACAAAGGGCTAGTGGAATAGTACAACTTTTAGAAACGCGTAGGCGCTGACGAGATCATTGGCCAAGTTGGGACATGAAATAGTGTTTTGATTTGTGATTGTGAGTGATGTTCAGAACTCACAAGTTCTATTAATTAAGTAATTAAGCATGATTAATTAATTTAATGACATAACAAGAGGTTGCACATTAATGTATTCCACCTCCCATACTGTACACGTGGCCCACCAAAACTCAATGATCAGTCTAGTAGGGGGTCCACTTTTGCTAAAGGTGTTCAACTTTGTAGCTTAAGCACTTTGATGTATGTGTCTACCTAATTTCCTCAGCCTCAGTGTCTAGTGAACCTCTCCTTTAAATAATTAAGACTTTTTTGAATGATTAAAAAAATCATTTAATTTTGTGAAAGATTGAACTCTCATCGATAATTAAATTTAAGAATCGAACTGATAATTAAGATTCTTTTTAAGGCAAACTTTTCTTTTTAGTGATAAATATGCAAAGTTGAGCGACCATTTGTAAATTATCGACATATATTAAGTTGTCCATATTCATTAACTATGTCAGAAGTGTCCATCAGAAGTGGTCTTCATGGCCAAGATTGAAAGATGCTTGAGCCTGTCCTTATTGTTAGGTCACTTTCCATGTATTTTCTCCTACACTGTTGTGTCACTTTTTTTTCCTACCAAGGCCTGTGAGCCTTTTTTGGTGTTTGAAAGTGAAAAGTAAACTATTCTAAAAATACACAAAAGATACCATCGATGGAGAAGTAAATAGTGTTCAACTCCCTCAAAGAGCTTGGTGAAAGATCAAGAATGGAGTTGTTGGCTTGGGGTATATGAATTTTGAGGAGAGGAAAAGCAAAAATGGGGTGAGGTCCACTTATCCTCTACAAATGTTTAGACAAAGAGAAAATGGAAGTCTGGTTTCCATTTGCATACTCAGATCCCACTTTGTTAAACAGGGTTTTGCTTTTTTACCATAGATAAAATATCAGCAGGGAAGTCTGATGATATCGACTCCCGACTGTTCTTGAAATCAAATAAAGGGGTGGAGACAATAATACAGATCAAACCAATCCGTTAGTGATTGTAGTCAATAATACAGATCAAGAATGCTGCAGCTGCAAGCAGATAACAAAGAGGCTCCTCAAGACTCTTATCCAAAAGAATCATTCAATGAAGGGGTGTGCTGTACTACAAAGGCTCCTCCAGATGAGACAGAGGAGGGGTAAATTAGGGCCATTCATCAGCTGGAAAGGTATAGAGGATAAGAGCCATATATGGATCCCACAAAGAGAGTGAAGGAGAGGGAGAGAGGGTCCTGCATTTTGTACTTGAACAAGGCTTTCCACACATCATTTATGGGTCTTCACTATCAAGCTGATCATTCCACATAAAGAAAATGCAAGAAAAACACACACTAGAGCAATCTGGTCCATGCATATTTGGCATTTATTACCCATCTCACATTTCTTCTAAAAATAACAATAATAAATTCAACAGTCAGGTGCTAGGAAACAACACATCCTGGAAAGAACAAATATTTCTAGAAAGCGAGATGGAGAGATCCAACTGCGGTATCCTTCTGAGCATTAGGCTATCACCAACTAAAAAAAACTTCAACTCTAAACTAACAATGAAACAAAAAATAAGAAGGGCCTCAATTATATGAAAAGATACTACTTAACGAGCCAATGCAGGAGTATTTCTATATGTTGATTGTGAATAGCCCCATTCTCCCTTGAGCCACTTAGAAATCTCATTGAGCTGCAATTTGATCTGCCACCATGCGGTTTGGAATATCTAACCCTACTGTGGCCTCAGCAATGACTCTGCTTGCTAACTGAAGGCTCCATGAATATGAAGAAAACGAAAGGGAATCAATAAGATTACTTATACAACAACATTTGTCTTCCAGGTTGCTTTCTGCTGGAAAATAACACTCTCTGTACTGAACCATATACAATGACATCCATGGAGACCAGCATTGAATATAGTATAGATTTCTCACTGACATTGCAAGTGGTGCAACATTCGTTTTCTCAAGGAAATTCGCACCTTCATATGGGGTCACAACAGATTTCGGGAGAGCATCTCTTCCCAAGAAAATAGTTAATCATTTCTCAAATGTCCCAATCAATATTACTGCAGAAAATCCCTATTTTCTAAAAAGGTCGGTCACAGTATTTGCACAAATGATGGTACATCAGCCCTTGGTCCATCAAGAGACCGGTACATGTACAAGGTATTGACATGCTCACCAGTCTCATTCCCTCCCTCATCCTCCCCACTAATCACTTCCACTACTAGACGGGGCAATTGGCGCGCAATCTCCTGACAACCTTGTAGAGTTACTCTACAAGATGACAGCCAAAGGAACCTCATGTTGTAATAGTGGTGTAAACCAGAACGCAAAGAAAAATCTCCAAATGGGCAATCCCTGATCTCTAACTTCTGCAACTTAGGGCAGCCCTCAAGCACATACTTCAGAGCCAAATCAGTGTTTCCAGCAAAAGCAACTGATAAAGTTCGGACTAGTTTTCCATATTGTCCAATATAACTGAAAGCCTTATCGGTAAGTAAACCAGATACAGCGAGTCTGGTAAGCTTCTTACAGTTCTTGACAATAGCACCAAAGCCTTCATCCATTGGTTCATTAGTAACATGGTCAGGCAAGTGCCGACACATAATGCATAATCGGAATACCACAAGGTCTGGGCAGTTCTTTGACATAGCTATAACAGCTGCATTTGTCATTCGTTGGCAGAAATATAAGATGGACCTAAGTTTCCTGCAACCCTCAGAAATTGCAAGGAGACCTGCTTCAGAAACTGGGGCATCTGCATCTTCCCGAGCTTCAATAGGGAAAACTCGAATCTCCCGCAGATCCTTACATGTTGCAGCAACTGCCTCAAGTCCTTCGTCACATACACAATCAAATACCTGAAACATCAAAGTTGAGCTCAATATAACTCACTATTACAGAGTCCAATTTCCTTTAAAAGAACATTTAGCAAATTCCAACCACATACCCACAATACTTGGAGCTTATGGCAGCGGCTGATAACAGCTTTGAATTGTTCCGTATTAATGTTGGCAGCATAGCTCAAATTAAGAGAGGTCAGATTGCAACAAACTGGATAGATCGCAGGCAGATATTCAGGAGCAATTTCCCTGAAACCAGAAAGACAGACAATGGATTTGCAGGCAGCAAATGCTGAAGCATAATCAGGATCTGGTTCATCGATGACCGTTGAGGCACCAAATGAGCCTGTTCCCAGATTGGTAAGCTGTGGAGCTCGAATCATCAACCGGTGCAGCTGAGTAATAGAAACAAACCTATTCAACCTTAGTCTCTTCAAACTAGGCGACCTGATTACTAGCTTCTCCAATGCCTCAAAGTCAATAGGGCATTCAACACAATCAAAGGTCAAAGACTCCAAACATGTTTTGCTCTCAGGGAAGTAGGAAATCCAGTCCACTTCATCATCAGATACCTCACAGTCAATCAGATCAAGCACTCTAATTTGCCTGCACCAGAAAACTTCAATTATGCACAAGAAAATCACACCACCAAACCATATTCCACAGCTGGCAAACTCACAAATTCAATACACAACTTCAATGCTAGTGTCCTCGAGAACTATCATCATGTTTCAAATGAACAACTCAATCACATGACTAATTCAAACACCAGCACACATGAAGCAAAAATTCAAATAACACTATATCTACACTAGTTTAAGCTGAAAATTTCCCATTACAGAAAAAGAACTCAGCTTTTTAGAAATGAAAAATCTGAACTTTTTACCAAAAGGGTTTGCACAGAAACAGATCTATATCCCAAAAATCAATACTGACCTGCAATCGCGGGCTACAATAGCAAGTCCACTAGTCCCAAAACCTTCACAGCATACGAGAACAAGCTCTTTGAAGCTAGGGAAACAACGCGCCAACAAACCTAGATCATCATCAGATATTGACATGCGTTTGAGGTACAATTTTTCAAGCCCACGATAAGAATCACCCAAAACAGAAGCCCAAGGAGTAAAGTGAGCACCCCAATCTGGAGGAAGCAAACTGAAATCAGCAAACCTAGGTTTTCCTTTAATGGCTACAGAGGTCACCCTTTTGAAACGGGCCGTAACTCGGGCCGGCGAAACAGCATAACAGTTGCCAATAAAGACTTCGGATCTGGTTAAAGCCTCAGCCCGATACCAAGATTTGCTAACAAGGGATGCAGCGTTGCGGTCACGGCGATCAGTCAGGAAATAAAGAACGTTTTCTAGCACATTTTCAAGAACTTGATCTGGGTGTAGCGAATAGTTAAAAATCCCCCCTCCTACGGCGGCGTTAAAGCAACAGTTCTTTGCTTTTGCGGTGGCGCTGCCTGTGAGATCTGAAGGACAAGGACGCTCCTCATCTTCAGACATCTCCGAAGGATTGTCACTACCACTCATGTGGGGGTGGGTGAGTATGGGGTTTAGATTTATGGGAAGTGTCTCTCTGACATCTGAATGAATTATTTATTTATAAACAAATATAATAATAAACCCAATCCCAAACCCCCTCTTCAAGTAATAAAATACTTTTTCCCAGATCCAGGAAGAGTTGAAGAAGATGAAAAAAAGGGTTCTTTTTATCACTAATCAAGATTTTAAGCTTGATTCCTGGGGTTTAAAAACAGAGGGGGTTGAGTGAATACTGAATTAGAGTGAATCAGTGGAGTGGAGTGGAGTGGGGTGGGGTGGGGCGGGGTGAAGGTAGCATTGGGATTCTCCAATGGCTTCTTTGTTTGTGAAAAATGGTAAGCCAGCAAAATCCAATGGCTCTACGCACATCTGCTGCTTCATTATTTGAGGGGGCTTTTCTTTAAGCCTTGCTTTTGTCTTTTTCTTTTGCCATTTCTTTTGGATTTTGGTCTTTGGAGTTTTTTAGATTTACAAAATTAATTTTTCAACAATTTTAAGGGAAAATTTTGCATTTTTTGGAAATAATTTTTAAAGAATATTCTGAACTTTTTTGTAAAAAGGTTATTGTCGTTTAGATTTGATTTTAGTGTAGGTTCCTTCAAAAATAATTTTTAAATAATTAGTATGTGTTTGAAACTTTTTTTTTAGCTTTTTATAATTTGATAAAATTTAGTACTATTAGGTATTTTATTTTGAATATCTCGTGTTGTCTTTTAATTATTTTTTTTCAAAGAAAGAAAATAAAATAGGCATGTAAGTCAAGCATACGTCCTAATCATACATGTTAGGGGTTAATGCCAAAGGTTGTATGGTGAGAGGAACCCCTTGTCTTTTGGCTATTTTCCTTTAAGGTCCCTATGGTTTTGTGTTATGTTCAAATTTGAAGTATTAGTTTCCGTGAGAGAATTGAAATTCAAAATCTATAATAGTCAAATATCAATAAAAATATATTTGCTCTTTTGAGAAGTAGTCTCCAAAGCTAGATAATTGATGGTTTTCACTTTTCTTTGTTTTTCATAATATTAGACGGTAGTTAGAGTAGGTGGCTCTTTTAGAGTTCCTTCATCTGAAATTTTAGGAAAGAGGACCAAATTAGCCCTTACAAACAACTTGAATGCACTATCTCCATTCAAAACTTTGAGCGAAATACAACAAAAAATAAGAAGGAAAGTTCATGGGGGATTATAGAATTCAATCCAATAAGTCGAACGCATTAGTTGTCTGCTTGCAGTTCAACAATTATGATCGAAGAAGGACAATGGCTCGCTCTTAAAATTAGTATTCTTACTGAAAAGTCGGACAAAAAAACCTTCAAATCTTGGTTCTTTTCTAATTGATTCCGTTATACCCTCATTTTAATTTTCATGAGATTATCTAACTATAGATGAAATTTAAGAAAAAAATGGTCTGTTTTTTAAAAAATGTTGTTTAAAACGAAATTTAAATTTATTATGCATGTCATAATATTTTCATGAATATAAAAGTTTTTCATTAAAGATTAAAATAAAAATTTTAATAATTTATTTTGAAATTTAGAGATATAACATTGTTTTACTTAACAATGTAAATGAAACAAGTTTTGTATAAATTGCAATGGAGAAGCAATACAACAGTAATTTTGAGAGAATAAACATTGGTATGATAATCTTCAAAAAGGGGAGAAAAACATGTATAGGTTTAATATTTGGAATACAACATTTATTTACAAATGAAAGACCTGAGCTGTAGTTTCCAAAATACATGAATTTGAATTAAAATTTAGTTTCAATGTAAATATTGGATATAGAATAAAAAAAATTAAAAATAATTTTACCAATACATATTGTAACAGAATGGTACAGGATCCTTTCATTGTTAATTAAAAATCTCATACATAAATTCGAATTTAACCGAATTATGATATGAATATTCTATACAAATTAAATGGAAAAACTAAAAAATGATTTTGCTTAGATGCTCTCGACAGAGGCTATTTACGGGTATGATTTACAATAATATTAAGTTAAATGACTGATTTGTAAATAACTTAAAATCATGGATTGTTTACTGCAATTTCCACATCCTTGCAAGAAAATATACACAAGGAAACAAGAAAAGGAAAAAATAATTGTTGAATTTCAACCCTACGCTATCCAAATGCAAGTGGATTACACCCATCCACTTATATTCAGAAACTGTTTCTTGTTTTTTTTATTTCTGTTCGAAGTATCTGTATTAAAATTTGATTGTTTTAAATTATATTATATAAATTTTTATTTGAAAAAGTGCTTTTTATTAAAAAATTTTCATATATATGATTTGAATCCAAAACGAATAATTTCATTCACTATATTATATCCTTGAATAATTATGGAGAAACTGTCACCTCCCTCTTTCTCATAATCTAAACCTAACTCCTTTCAAATAATCATTATTTTATTTCAATTTATTTATAGTAATATTATTTATAAAATCACTTGTATGTAATAAAATAAGTATTGAAAATCAGTATATGAAATTGCATGTAATACTAAAACTATCTCAATAACAAGAGATAAATTAGTCTATTTCAAGTGACAATTATTGAATGAGAACATAACACTCATTCTAAAATTTCATTAAAATGCTGTCAATTCATGCTTAAGATTCAAAAAAATATTGTGGTTTTTAGCATTTTTGCTAGCTACTTTATCGATTAGGGTATATCTTGAAGACATGGTAAATAGATTGATTAAAGTTCTTTAAAAGAGATGTTAATCTCTTCTAAGCTCGAAAAAACAAGGGGGAAAATGTCATTTTTGGCCTTGAAATTAAAGCTTTGGAATTGGATAATTTTGTTCTTCTTTTTCCCTGGACACGGGAAGTATGTATTTTTTATGTTTCATTTATCAAAAGTTAATTTGACAAAACTTTCATATTAAATTAGATTAACTCAATACTCTAGATGACTTTTCGCTAGTGAGAATTTTCTTTTATGTTCTTTTTTTTAAGTAGTTAAATTTTTACCTTGTTGATGAGTGTTCGATTCTTACGTTATAATCCTCCTTCCTTACCCACAATTTAAAAATAAACAAAAATTGGAGAAAAAGAAAGAGAGAATAAGGTGATGAGAAATTAAAGCCTAAAAGTGGGAAAAGTTGAAGACAAAAGAAGGCATTGATTTAACTGGTGCTTTAGAGTAACCCTTTTTAGAGTATGTGGCTAGTTAAAAAGAGGGAGCTATCTATATATATTTACTACTACCAAAAGACATTGAGAAGACAGATTTCTGGCAGGTGAAATGAAGTTCTAAAAAGTGGACAATGCTTTAAAAATAAACTTACTTGCGCTTTCTAAAAATTCCCCACTAACTTAAACAAACAAAATTAATTCTATGCATGAGCAGTGAAAAAGAATATTTACATAATTGAGTCACATATTAAATTAATCACTTTACAAACATTAACAAAAATCATTTGCTTCAAAACAAGATAGCTCACGAGAGATTGTAACAAGAATAGTGGTTTGGTATAGATTTTATCATTATTTTTAGCTAGCTACAATCATTTTCTCAACAAATTTAATCTCAAATTTTGTATTGGCATAACCCATAATTGATAGACTCATAAAAATAGTAATTGACATGCTATCACATATTAAAAATCCACGAATAATAGAAATAAAATGTTAAAGATGAATTTGTGAATATGTTAGGACAAATAGAATTAAGAATATAATAAAAATATCAGGGATAACTTGGGATTCTCATCTGTAATGGATAAGTGAGGGAGGTGAATTTGTAATGGTTCAGACATGTGAAAATGTAATGCATAGATACTCCAACAACGAAGAGGTGTGAGAGTTTGTCTATGGCAAAAATGAGGAGAGGTAAATTTCATAATCTAGAGAAATATTGTGAAAAATTTATTATTAGACATAACATCATATATTCACAGCTTATCAAAGTCATGATCCTAAACAAGATCAAATTATGCAAATCAATGATTAGGGTTAAAAATTAGTAGGTAATCGAATATTATTTAGTTTCCTTTATCAAATAATTATTGTTATTCTTCATAGCACAATATATATATCGTGTCTTTGAATTTCGCTGCTACTTATTATTTCTATTATTTTAGTTATCATATTATTTGTTGCATCTTCATTTTCATTTTTCTTACTTGAATTTTTATATGTTTTATTTAAGTTGAGGACTTTCAAAAACGCTAATTCTTTAACTTTACAAAGTAGGAATAGAACTGTATATACAATAAACTTCTTCAAATTTTATTTATAAATTATGTTGAATATGTAATTATTAAATATACCGCAAGAAGGAACTTTAAATTGTAACCTTATAGGGCTTATATCCAATTAGCATAAGGCAATAAACAAGTCCACCAGAAAACCCAAAATATCTCTATTATTGTCCATGGACAAAACTTTGGTATTGGGCCAACAACAAAAAACATAAATATTGGTCTGGGCTGTCCACCAATTAGCCAGCTTGCAAATCACAATACTTGGAAGCTTTTGTATGGGAATTTTTCCAATTCCCAAGAAAGCAGGATTTCATATTTCCTCTTTAGTAATTTTGAAAAAAAAAACTATAGTGGTGTCAATTCACCCAACCACTATATTGGTGAAAAAAATAAAATGAAATGGCAAATATATATTGAGACCCTATTGTTTTTAAATTTTATTTTCACATTTTAACTCAATTTTATTTCATTTTAATTCTTTTAACTTCAATTTTCATATTATATTTTGATACTTCTATCTAAGAAATCAACAAAATAAAAAGAATATATTTCACATGTCACATGATATATAAACCAATCAAAAACACATACATACCCCCTTTAACTTATCTTTATTTTTTTATTTTGACATTTTAAATATTATAAAATCAGTAATTGTATTTAAATTATATAGATATAAAATAGAGTTGAAAGGTTAAAATGGAACAAAAGTAAGAGTGTTAAAATGAAAAATAAGGGTACATTAGAGAGATTATGTATGTGTTTTTAATTGATTTTTGTATCATGGCATGTGAAGTACATTCTTCTCATTTTGTTGATTCTTTGGACATGTATCAAAATGGAATAAGAAAATTAGAGTTGAAGAGTTAAAATGGAACAAGATTGAGTTGCAATGCCAAAATGAAATTTAAGAACAAATTTTTATCAGATTTTAGTCGTGAGATAATTCACTTTATGCATCCTATCAAATTTGAAATTATTTTATGTCATCTTTCAAATGGGATAAATTAATTTAGAGATTTGTTATAAAATTTAATAAACTGAAAGAAGTTTACTAGAAAGTTAAACTGGAAATTCAAAGAAGAACATGAGAGTATTCTGTATATTTCCGTGTGTTCTTTTTCTTTTTCAAATTTGTTATCACATTGTATGGCTTTATATAGCCA
>JAOTQR010000079.1:20819219-20831406 GCA_025774065.1 Solanum ossicruentum
CTTAGTATATGGTATTGTTTGATTTGATTATAGTGTGTTATTTTTATTTTTTTATGATTTTGATAATTTTAGTTACCCTTTGTTTTTTTTTTATAAAAAAAGTAGAGGGGTGCTCGTGTAATATACATTGCCGCAATAAATATAAGTGCAGGCTGTCAAACGTAATTTCCCATACTGAAAATATATTCACTGTATTTAGGTCAACCATGTCGAGAATTTCCGTATAAGTGCTCTCCCCACACCCTTCTTGTTTTATTCTCATTAAAATAACAACATGTTGGCCTTATGTATATAATATTTTGTCCAATTACTTAAGACTTTTTCATTTTACTTATAGATTTTCAAATTAAATTTACAAAATTGAGATTTTTGAAAATTGAAATTGTGTCTGATTATATAATTTTCTTGAAAAAGTGAAGTCGAGTGAGCGTATATTTCATTTGTTTTGATTTATAATATAATATACTTTTTGTTTAGGAAATATAAAAAAGAATAACATAAATTTTATTTGATTTAATGATATTATTAATATTTTATTCATATTAGATCTCAACTTATATGCAAATAGTCCACAAAAAGCTATTCTCTTCGAAACTTTAAAAATAGTTGTGAAATTAGCAAAATATTTTCATACTTCAACAATCTAAATCATTTAAATTAAAATAGAGAAAATATGAACCAATTTTCAAAAATTTGAAAATTTACCACCAAATAAATTTTTAGTCGAGATTTCTTCGAAACTACTCTATCTAAATCCTAATTTATGTTTATATAAAGGGTATTACATCCTCTTAGAGAGACATTTCAGAGATCCCATAAACTCTTGGTTGGGATATTCATAAAGAGATCAAAATATGTCAGATTCTTCTTGATAATCAGATACTTCAAGAATCCACACATTTTTTTCATGGAGATCAAGTCCAAATCATCATAATTAGAGTAATACACCCCTAGTGGTCGTCCTTGAATCATGAAAAAATCTTATGAGAGAAGAGTCAAGGAAAGAGCAAATTTGTACCCACGTGCTTATAAATAAAAATATGTTTATTCATTTGTTATTGAAATTTATCTTTTCATCACATTAAAATTTGTTGGCAAAAAACTGACACGCTGAGTGGGACTGAATCTGCCCTTTATCTCTTCTCTTATAAATTAAATCTGCAAATTTGAAGCCAGTAACAGTGGGAAAATAAGTACTTCAAGCCCCTTCATTGAGTTTCAATAAGTCTACGCTCTGACAAGCCTTGAAACAGGGGACGTTTGTAGGCATTAAAATTTTGTAAGGCTCTATAAGATGAGTTCTACTTCAGTCAAGGTTTATTGGAAACTACTTACATAAACCCTTATTCATGCATATAGGAAGAGTATTATATTCTCTTGAAAAGGTATCTTAGAAATCTCATAAACTCTTGGTTGAAATATTCACAAAAGATCAAAATATGTCCAATTTTAATCAAATACTTTAAGAAGATCCACACAATTTTTTTTTGCAGAAATCAAATTCAAATTATCCTAGTTTGAGAAATACATTACTAACTGTGCTCGAATCACTGAGAAATTTTAGGAGAGAAGAATCAAGGGAGCAAGAGATTTATACCCATATGCTCATGGATAAAATTATAGTTCTTCATATCTTATTTATAATTGCAATTTATTTTTCATTACTTTAAAATATGTTACAAACAATAATTAATTACATTGATTTTATTAGTACCCATTACTTGGAACTTAGATTAATTTTATTATGAACAATTATGTCATGACAGTAGTGTCCAGGATGCATTATATATATTTTTTTCTTGGTTTAACAATTTTGCTAAAAGTAGGAAGATGGTGCCGTGAGAGTGTGTGAGTGATGGAAGCAGCTACCATAGATGCCGACAAGTTCCCTCTATTCCCACCATCTCACTTTCTTTCATTTGTTTCCTCAATTTTCAACCACCATTTCTTCCCTTTTTCCCTGTCGTCACGTCGATAAGACGGAGTCAAAATTTAAAAGTTAACTTATTAAATAATATATTCATAATAAATATTTCATAAAAGAAGTTATTAAATTCATATAAACACATAATTTTTAAATTAAATTCACCTTTGCAGAAAATATATATCAAAGAGTTCTTTTTATGGTCCCTATCTGATATTTGATATTTATCTTGGAGTTTGATTATTTTAAATTCGTGCCACATAGAGTCTCATCTAGTCTACCAAAGTTTCTTCTATATTCATGGTTCAAAATCAAATTTTTTAATTAAAGAAGAAACAACTTCATCTATTGCATCATCCACCGAGACTTTGGGATGACTATATGTATTGTTTTTGTCTCGGTGTCTTTGAAGTAAATATTCGGTGTCATTGCTGCATAAGTGATGACGTTATTTAATTACTAATTCAGGAAACTTAACTTTATACATTAGTTTAGACTTAGTACTTGCTTGAATAAACATATAATATCACTTCAAAAAGATGAATATTTACATTTAAGTACGTATTGATGCCTAAAGTGGATAATATTATTAATAATAATAACAATATATTTAGTAAAATCTCATAAATAAAATTAAAAAAATAATGAATATATTGTAAGTAATCATATTTTCATCTTCATCAAAAGCTAGAAGAATTGTTTTCGGTAAATCTTCAACACATATAACAAATTCATACTCAAAACAATGGAAATTAAAATATAACAATGAATAATATGAAATTAACCAATTATTAATGTGTAATTATACTTGCTTATTATTTTTATCTGAATAAATCAGGAGGTAATAGTATGTTCTAATAGGTGACATAAATGTACTTTTGATTCCCATACAAACTTTTATACTTCTCGAACAACCCCCAAAAAAACACTAAATTTGGACCCCAGATATAAATATTAACCAAACTATTTCAAAACTTTAGACCGTTTCAAAAATAATTAATTTTTTTTACATTTTTTTGTTTTAAAAAAAATTAAATTTATTTCCATATGAACAGGCTTTTTGCAGGTCTACAAGACGTCACTAAACTGGAATACTGAGCAGACACGCCATCCTATTTCCATTCTAGTGCTTACTGTAAAAGTAATTTCAGAATACTTTCACTTTTACCTACCTTTGCCAAAAGAGACAACATACAATTTCTTTGTTAAATCATAATATCACACACCAGAGTGCACATGATTTACTACAGTAAAAACTTTATTTTTTTAAAAAAAATTAATCTATAATATTTATATAATCCATTTGTTACCTCCAATTATTTTTCAAAACAACTAATTCAACCAATAATAATATTACTAACTTTTTAATTTTAGGGTTTTTGAGGGAAAATAAAAATGAGAAAGAATTATATCATCAAGAATCAAGTTTAAAATGACCATCCTTTTTTTTCCCTTTAATTTTTGCAGAGTTGGGTAATTGATGTCCACACCCTCCTCTTTCTCTTATCTTCTCTTCTGATCTTCATCTTTCTCAACACTAATCATTTTCCCCCTCCCTCTATTTTTTTTCCTCCTCATACTCTCACTATCAAAATTCTCTTATATACAACAACCCCACTTTAGATCTGTTTTTTTCTTGAGTTGAGATGATGTAGATTTTTATTTTCTATTTTTGTTTGAATAGTCAAATTTTTTAAAATTAATTCATAATATATAAAATAGAAAAAAAGAGGAAAAAGTGTGTAGGTGGGTGGAGGGTAGTTGGGAAGTGAAATTAAGATGGAATTTGATGAAGAACAAGAAGAGCAGGAGCAGGAAATTGGTGGTGCAGGTGGGGAAAATTACCAAACAAGTGGTAGAGAAGAAGGGGTTTCTACCACTAGTATTGTCAGAAAAAGTAATGTTAGATATAGAGAGTGTTTGAAGAATCACGCGGTAGGCATAGGTGGCCACGCCCTAGATGGGTGTGGCGAATTTATGCCGGCCGGTGAGGAAGGTATTATTCTCTAGCATTACATACATGATTTTTTTTTTTCATTTTTGATTAATTATACTATGTCTCGATAGGTACTATGGACGCGCTTAAATGTGCTGCTTGCAATTGCCACCGAAATTTCCACCGCAAGGAAGCAGAAGGGGAGGTATTCCATCATACCCCACCACCCCACCTCACTCATCACCACCACCCCCAATTTTCACCTTTTTCATCGTATCGAACCACCCACCATCCCTCCGGGTATCTACATGTTAACCCACCTCCACATCAGCGCCCCTTGGCGCTGCCATCTACTTCTAGGGAGGACGAAGATATGTCGAATCCTAGTAGTAGCGGTGGAGGTGGGGGAGGAGTGGGTGGTTCAAGAAAGAGGTTTAGGACAAAATTCACAGGAGACCAAAAGGATAAAATGTTGGCATTTGCTGAAAGATTGGGGTGGCGTATGCAGAAGCAAGATGAGGCATTAGTGCAGCAGTTTTGTGCAGAGACAAATGTCAAGAGACATGTTTTCAAAGTATGGATGCACAACAACAAGCACACTCTTGGTAAAAAACCCTAATCAAAATAATTTATTACAGTATGCTTAATTTTGCTTTTTAACCTTTTTATAGGGTAAAAAGAAATTAAAGCATATATCTATTGGAAGAAGGAAGGTAGTTTAATTAATTAGATTATGATTAAGCCAAGGATTTGTTGTAAGAGAGTACTATTATTAAATTTAACATTTTGATGATGAGTAACTTGCTTAGGGTTCCTAGCGTACTAGCTAGACATTGTTATTCAGTTAGTCACCTTTGGTACTCTTTAATTATTTTCTTTCCATATTTGGCCACTTGAAATTCCGTTCCATCTGAATTTCAGTTTTACGTGTTATTATGTGCAATCATGAGTTTGATAATCTTTGCTATTATGCAACCTTTGAGTGTTGGTTAATCTTCATCATACACACTTAATTATTATTTCTTGTAAAATATGAAGCTATTTATAATTCTTTTTGGCGTTTTATTGATACATCACCTATATATGTTATCATATGATAATAATATTGTTGAAGGAGGAATTTGTGGAAGAAGAAATGGTACGTGTTCAACATGCAAAGTTTACATTTTTTTTATTTTTCATTTTCCCTATGATCTGTATAATCTTCCTCTTCACATGCTCCATTGCGGCCTGGCGGGCGTCTTAATTACTTTTAGCTCTGTGTGTTTTCCTAGCCAGCATTAATTTCCCACCTCTCAACTTCCACCTTCATTTAATTTGTTTCTCATATCTAAGCTAGTCTAGAAGAATATTTATATATTAAAGTATATTTATGGACTTTAGAGTTGAATTAAAATCCGTTATTAAAGATATAGAGGTGGTACTACTACCTAGATTGGCTCATTCATGTTATGAGTACTTCATAATCTTTTTTTTGTTCAAGATAAGGGATATTGGTAGTAATGGATGGGTTTTAAGTGTATACTTAATGTATTATTGGCTTCATTCATTTTGGTAGTTATGAAATCTCTTATATTTATTAAAGAGAATAGGGGTTTGAATCTTCCTAAGTTGTTTATTCTACACATGCATGAACCAACAACAACAAGACATTACTGTACTTCCAAACATGAATGTGAATAATGTCAAACATCTTTTATGACTATGTGTATATAAATTGTACCCCACGATGACAAAGTTGTCTTTAAGGTTGGGTTGAAGGGAAATTGGAGTATGAGTTTGGCCTAAACTTGGGCAGATACTGATATGAGAAAATAAATATTTGAATGTGGTGCATTAGTTAAGATTTTGGAAATAACTTTGTTTTACATCCCGTATATATTTTGATAATTCAGCATGTACTGCAAACATTGGATTTTCAATCCTATGAATAGAATGTGTTTTGTATTATTTCAAATTCAGACCCAACTTTAAATCTTGATTTCGTCTGTAGATTTGACATTGTTCTTATTTATCAATAAGAAGACGTCAGACCATGAGAATTATTTATTTTCCGAATTTATAATCTATGTAATTCTGCATCTGTGTTTGATTATTAATTTTGTAATCGAACTTGAAGTTCGATTCCAAATTCAGAAGAAGTGCTTCAAACATGTTTTCCAACTTCGTTTCGTGAATTCTATGTAAAAAGATATTTTTCTTTTTTGTAAAAAAGTATAATAAAAAAAACTCATTACGATCAATTCCAACTCCTTGTCTTGGACTATTTTCTCATTGTGAGCTAAATTTTAGAATTGAGTTAGTCTCAAAGTTCATTTCTTTACATGATATCAACACAAAATTCACTTCGGTTTTCATTTCAATGTATTAAAATGGTGCACACGTCAAATGTTCAGCCCCGATGAGCATAAGGGGTATGCGAAGAGACCCTTATTGTCATTTAAGAGATGTATGATCCATATCTCTTTATATGATCTTGAACAATCCTCCATTTGTGAGCTATGTTTTGAGATTGAATTAGATTCAAGATCCATTTCTTTTATCGATCTAGTTAAACCTTCTCATACTTGTTTTTTAGAAAAACACACTAAATATATATATGAAAATTTTATTCAAAATCCTTATCCTAGAATCAAGAATATTCAAACGCTCAAATCTTGACTCCGTTTGGGCAGTTGCAAGTAATGTTGGAGAAAGACTGGTCTAGTAAAGAAACTGTCGGAAAAATGATCACAAGCTCGGTCTCATGTTGCTTTATTCTGTTTCAGTATAAACATGTGGACCTCTTTCTTTCTTCCCTCTATCTCATCATATATACCAAAAACAGACATTAATCATGTTTGTTTTCTAAGAAATCAACAATAAAACATTACAGCTCATTTCCATGCTAATAATATGTGGTCGTGTTTCAACCACTCTCTCCTGTCCAATATCTTTTTATCATATAAACCTTTTTCGAGATATCCGTTCGATCAAACTCAATATCTTTAGTTTAATTTCGTAAATGAGTTAAGAAATTGATTCGATACAGACATATCAATTATTAATCAAGAACAGTAATTTAAAAAGGCTACAATCACAAACACATATAAACTTTAAATTCTGACTTTGCGCTATTTGTAACATTCTTTATAATGCTAATTCTGCAATACGTGTCCTTTTATGTGTTGGGTTTCGCCCTGAGTTTCTTACCATAATTGGAGTTTTCCTTTTACGAAAAGGAAAACAGAAACTCATTTATGACTCTATAAATAGAGACTCAATCCTTCTAGTTTGGCTACATTCACAATGTAGCCATGAGGACTTGAGAGTTATGTGTAGGGAGAGGAACAGTGAGTCAACTTGTCTGAACCTCTTTATATTCTGAGTGAATTGATGAGGTTATTTCTTTCGATATTATGTACTCTCTTTTATATAGTGAATTGCTCATCTCCTTTTGTGGATGTAGGTCGGTTGACCGAACCACGTTAAATATTTAAGTCTTTATGGTATGTTTCTCATTTATCTTCATACTCATGGTCTTTCGAGATTACTTTGCTAGCTTCCGCATAAACACTTGATTCAAATAGATCCTAACAAATGGTATTAGAGCCTAGGTTTGGAAATATTGGATTAGTGGACTGTTCTTATGAGAAGTTCCCGGTGTGATAACAAGACCAGAGATTTGCAGTTGATGTCTTGTGTCAAAAGTCTTCTTAGCAAAGTGGTGGTCAAGCGGCGTGTCCCAGTAGTTGGTAGTGGCGGTGCAAGATGGTTAGCAGATCAAAATTATGTAGTCTTGGTTTGTGGCGGTATGTCCAGTGCTTACAAGTGGAATCAAAATGAGGCTAAGAACAAGTGTTCATATTGGCGGGTTCAGTTCTAGACGCAACGTATTTGACAGTAATGAAAATTTTATCGAAAAAACTTTTTTCAGAAAGATTCTCTGTCAAGACATGTTTGCTAAAGAGATTTTGCAGAGGAGATTCAACCCGATGAAGATTGTGCAAAGAAGGTGGGGCAAATTTATTTTATTAGAAATTCAAGTCAAGGGGGAGATTTGTTGGGTTTTTGCCCTGAATTTCTTACCATAATTGGAGTTTTCCTTTTACGAAAAGGAAAACAGAAACTCTCAATATTTGATGAATCCTTTTTCTATTAAGCAAAGGAAAATAGAATTTCTCCATATTTGTCAAATCCTTTTTCTAGTAGAAAAAGGTTTATGACTCTATAAATAGAGACCTATTCCTTCTAGTTTGTAAGCATTCACAATGTAACCATGAGAACTTAGAGTTTTGTGTAGGGAGAGGAACAATGAGTCAGCTTGTGTAAACCTCTTTATATTTCGAGTGAATTGTTGAAGTTATTTCTCTCGATATTATGTGGATTGCTTATCTCCTCTTGTGGATGTAGGTCGATTAATCGAATCACGTTAAATATTTATTTCTTTATAGTATGTTTTGTAACCATGAGGACTTAGAGTTTGTGTAGGGAGACGAATTGTGAGTCAGCTTGTGTGAACCTTTTTATATTTCAAGTGAATTGGTGAAGTTATTTCTCTCGATATTATGTAATCTCTTTTATATAGTAGATTGCTCATCTCCTCTTGTGGATGTAGTTCGGTTGACCGAACCACGTTAAATATTTATTTCTTTATAGCATATTTTTCATTTATCTTCATATTCATGGTTTGTCAAAGTTGCTCTGCTAGCTTCCACATAAAAACTTAATTCATATCCATCGTAACATTATCAACCCCATTAACCACATTTCATCAAATTATTTTCTTTAACGTTTTCAAGTAAAGTACCTGTAGGCCATGTGAATTTGGTGTCTTTAAGATAATGATGCTCTTTTGTTTTTCTCCGTCTGTTTGGGATGCTCTGCCAGAAAAGGGTAAAAAATAAAGTGTATTTATTTAGTTATGGTTTTGATCTTTCGACTTTTGGTCTTAAATCTTAATTAATACCCTTTCGACATATTTATATATTTAATTAGAAAGATCAGTAACATATAATGGGAAAGGGAAAAATATTTAATACCCACTTCTTTGTGTTATAAAATTAGCTATTCCCTCCGTTCATTTTTAATTGTAAATTTCTAATTTGATTTTTAATTTTTACTTGTCATTGTTTACAAATTAAGGTAGAATAAAAAAAAATCCATGTTGTATTTTTTATTTATTATCATTGAGTTAATGATTTTGAAAAATATAGTGAGTAAATTGTATGATGATTGTTTTCTTAATGAGTATGTCAAATCAAAATTTGACAACTAAATATAAATAGAAGAAGTATCATATTTTGTTTTCGAAAGTCAATTTAAGTTGTCTTCGTAGTTCAACTAAATTAGATTAATTTAATATTTTAAAATTATTAGTACTATAAATTGCTGATTATTCGTATTAATATAATAAAATTATAAAACTTAAAATTAGGATTCAAGTAAATCTTGTTTGACTCTAAAAATGAAACACGAAGGAGACAATCTGTCCATGTACTGTACTTTATTTTGTAATTAAAACTAATGATAGATTATTTAATTTATTTATGGATTTGGAGCATAGCTCTTTGATGATTTAAGAAAGAAACTAAGTAAACTAAAAGCATCCAAATTAATTTGGATAGGGGTGTCAAATTGACAGTTATATTAATAAGTGATTTATGTAATTTAACTCATTTAAATTGCTAATATTAATTACTATTTTTATACTTTATCTAAGTTTCTAATAAAAATTTCTTTTTCATATTTTATTATGATTATATAACATATCAAATAAATTTGTTTTGCAAAAATATTTTAATAAGGCTTTTGAAGATCAATTTGACATATATATATATCAATTTATATTTTAGATAAGCCGATCAAAGTGAATTAATTAATTTAAGCATATCAAAGTTATATGAATAAGTTTATAGGATTAGTCGTGTTATTATATATTGTGTTGTTATTAGTCATCATTTATTTTGTGATTTGTGTTGTATTTATGAGTTTTCAATTGCTTTTCACTATAGTCGTTCTTGTATCTAGTATTTTTTATATTTGGAGCAGATAAATTTGAGTTAAAAGTTTTTCGAAAACAACCTCCGAGGGTTTACATCATTTGATGGAACTTTGAAGTCATTCGTAATTAGGTCATTTGAACCTTAAAGCCTCGAAACATTTAGGTTATTTGATTGGTCAAATAACTCACACGTATGAATTTTGTAACTAAATCTACCTATCTTTAATGTTTTTGTCTTGGTTAAGCTTCCACGTTATAAATTAGTTATTTCTTCCACTTTTCAATCCATTGACCTCTGCGCAGGACTTGGGTTTTGAAAAGACAATTTTAGTATTTATTTGTCTAACCTTGACATGTATTTTCCTTTCAATCACTTAGGAAAAACCATTCTACTTTAAGTTTAATCACAATTATTTAATTTGTATATGAAACTTCCCATTCTCTAAGCCGCCCCTTTTCCTACATGTGTAGTCTAGAGATTGTTAAATTGATTTGAATAATTTTGACTTTTTGAGATAGATTTTGGATTTGACTAAAGGCGTGATGTTCCCTTTCCTTGTTTTTGGAAAATGACAGTAACAATAATTTTCCTTAGGCTTGCCAATCAAGAGAAATTATTGACTAAGGAAAGGATGCTTATGTAAGGATAGTAAAATTAAATTTCAGCAACATCTATTTGTCGTATGTAGTCGAATAATCAAATTGAAGGAAGAATTGGAGAACTGGACATGCATTAGGATACAGAGGTAGCATAATGTTTAAGATGGATTAAAGGAAGGCACTGAAAATAGTTCAAGAAAGAGTTGAGAACTGCAATATTGGGAGGCAGGATATACCATTCATGCAGAGCAAGGAATTGGAACCAGTTCAGAGGGGTACTTCTGAATACAAAGATGGCTTTTGCACTGATCAAGGAAGAAATCACAGAGAGGATAAATTACTTGAAACAATCTAGGAAAGCTAGTAGATATATATATATATTTGATTAAAAAGTTTTGTAATTAGTGATGTGATTTGTTGAGGTTATAGAGATTGGAGCATCAGATGAAATGGGTTAATCTCTAGACTGCTCTTTAGGTGTAACTAATTTGACTGTTATAGTAATTTTTCACAGCTTATCAAAAAAATGTTACTTTTAAGAGTGGAAGTAATCAATTGTTACAACAATGGTTGATTTAGAGTATCAAAGTAGAGCATTGTACGAAAATTTTATTCTTATTTTACTAAGATAAATAAGTTATTTCTTAAGAATTATTGGCTTAAGATTCTTATTTTACTAAGATAAAGAAGTTATTTCTTAAGGATTTTTGACTCAAGTATAATATATCGCAATAAAATCACATAATAATGTAATAACCTAAATAGAATAAAAAATAAGTGATGCAGTGGAATCAAAACCTCCACAAGTACTATCACCATTCAAGAATGGTACTCTTTTTATGAGCAAAGTACATGAAAAATATTGTTAATAATATTAAAAATTTCTGCATGTTTTGATATTATATTGAAGTGTGGGATCATCTCATTTAAAAACTTAAATTTTTAGAGCGAGCACATTTATTTAAATTAATATTCTCAACATAGACACCTCGTAGCGTACAAGGGCAAATGTGGATCATTAGCATAACTTGAAGGGCAAAATTGATTATTTCCCATTGTTAAAAAAATATCTCAAAAATGGTAAAGTTTAAGTTGCTAGCAAATAATGGTATTACAATAAAACCTCTCTATAATTGAAATAACATTTGTTTGAAAGTTTCATGTCTGCTATTTATATTGAAGTGGTTATATGTTACTGGTATTTGATGTATAGATATTATTATTTAACTGTTATAAATAAAAATAGATAACATTAGAAAAAGTATGAATATAAAAAAATAAATATTAATAGTCTTTTCTCGTGACATAGTAACCATATAACTAATGAACACTATTTAAATGAGTATTTTTTTTCATATTTAAATTGAGCCAGAAGAATTATCCATCAATTACATTCTTTTTTATTTTTTCTTACACAAAGTAATTCTAGCAATAATCCACTCCTTTTAATATTAGGGTTTTTTGAGACAAAAAGAAAGCAAATTATATCATCAAGAATAAAGTTTAACCACTTTGTTTTTTCTTTCTTTAATTTTGTAGAGTTGGGTAATTTTAGTCCACACCCTCCTCTTTTTCTTTTTTACTTGATTTTAGACATTAATACTTAATTTACTATATATATATATATATATATATATATATATATATATATATGACATTATTTATAATAAAGGGTACATAAAAGAGATCCAATAGTAGAAATAGCATCTATACTAGAATGACAAATCATATGGAGAGGCTAGAA
>JAOTQR010000079.1:20855984-20866554 GCA_025774065.1 Solanum ossicruentum
GTCGGCGTCGCGGACGAGAGGGGACGGCGACAGGGACGACGAGGGTTTGGGGATTAGGGTTTTCCGTCGGCTCTGTTTGGCTCTCTGGTTTTCTTTGTTTTCTGGGAAATGAAAATGAAGAAGGGGAAAGGGATTAAGGGTTTTGGGGTTAAATTGGGGGCGCGTGTATCACACGCGCCCGATTTAAAAAATAACCCCCTTTTTGTTTTTTTTGTTCAAAATCGTAAAAAATAAAACGAAACTCGATGACTAATTTTGACACTAATTTATGAAGAGGCCGGACAAAATTGGGTGTCAACAATGAGAAATATTTATAAATTATATCAAAATAAATATTTTTATTAGTTTATGTATGAAATAAATTTTAAAAATTATTTTAATAATATTAGGTTAGTTTTAGCTTCAAATAGACTTCTTTAAGTTAAAACCAAACCAATTCAAATATGATTGAATTTTTTTGTCAATATCAAATCAACTCAAATCAAACTATTAACTAAATTATTTTTTTTGAATTCACTCAATTTATAATTTGACATAATTTTCAATTCGACTTTATTCACTCTTATTTTGGATGGCTTCTTCAGCATGGCAAAAAAGGGAATGCTTTGGCGTACACTCAATTATCATGGAGTGTATTTACTATTAAGCTTATAAAATTTCCAAAAGATTTCAGGTGCTATGAATTAGTGGATCGTGGAGTGGCATGGTAAATGCCATATTAAAGACTTGTTTCTTCTTTTTTCAACTATCAATCCCATAAAATAAATAAAAGGCGTGTGGAATGTTGGACATAGATTTATGATTTAACTTTAATGAATTTAATTTTTGCAATACTTTATTTTTGGACTTCTATGAATTTAAAATTTAAATATTTTTTAGTAAAATTTAGAAAATACTGAATTCATTGAATGTTTTTTCTTTCTTTCCACCTCATAGTGAGAGGGAGAGGAGGAAGGATTCATTGGTGACATAGCAAGCCAATATATGACCCACACGTAGAAAACAAAGAAAAAATGACAACCTAATTTCAAAATTCTTAACGGACACGGTTTTAATTCTTTATTAATATTCGTATCAATTTATACCAATTTTTGAATGTTATATATTTGAGTGAAAGATCTACAACCTTTCTATATTCGCTAAGCAAGAATAAAATTGTGTACACATCAATTTCTCTAGCTTCTCTGCACCGAGAATGTGGTTGTTAAAGAATTTTATAACAAATTTAGACAATTATAGTTTCTTTTATGTGAATATGCTTCCCGTGTAAGTTCAGGTTTCTTAGTGTGAATTTTTTTCCTTTTGCACCTTATGTAATTATTTTACTTCAAATTAATCTCATTAATCACCATCAGTGTGGTGCTTACGTTTCAAAATCATTTATTCGCAGTACCATATAAATTGACGATTTAAAAATCAGTTCCTATACATGGAAAACTAACAGTATAACATACAATTAGTAGGCATTCATGCCAATATTAAACAGTTGAAGTTAACGGCACCGCAAATTATTAATCAAATACATCAATTTTTTTACCTCAAATTTATTACTATGTTACATATGAGACTGGTATATATATATTTACAGAAACCTCGCAGGAAGAGAGTACAGTTGAGAAGAATTAGGATATGATACCGTAAAACTAAAATATAAATTACATCTCGATAAATTTTCCGCTGGTTTAGGATCCAAAATTTTCAATAGACTTCGATAACTATACATGACACACTTTCCTCTGTCCCAAGCCAGCTTGTCCAACAGATAAACTTCATATCCAGGCATCTGTAGTTAAGCACAAATGTCAATACGAAACAAGCAAGACTGTTGCGCCACCAAATTCTTAATTGCAGTTTGCATGGCTTCAAGGGAAGTTCTATCTTAACTATGCTTATCCATATATTAATAATCCTAGTATTTCAGATGCTATGGTTTGCTACGTATAAGATTAGTACTATATATGGGGCATAAGTTAGTTATACATAGGTTGAAAACACTTCCAAACAAGGGATTTCAATGCAAAAAGCTAATACCAGTATTATTTTATCTAATACATCCTACCAAACCACTCCTTTTGATCTAACAAAAGCTATTCCGAGGTCAGAAATATGAATCTTCAAAGTCCATTTTACTCAGATATGGACTCATTTCATTACAATATTCAAAGGTAAAGAACTACTTACAAATAATTTTAATCATTCCTGTTACAATCAGTCCGATAAGCATATATGTCGGTCTAAGAGCCTTTTTGGATTGACTTATTTTTAGTGATTTTAAGCTAAAATAGCTTTTAAGCACTTTTAGTGTATTTGGATAAATTTAAAAAGTTCTTATAAGCACTTGTTTTTAAGCCAAAACGATAAATTTAAGCTCGAAAGTCTAGCTTATGACTTTACTCTCACAAGTCAAAAGCAATAACCCCATCCAAACAAGCTCTAACTCAACTGCAATACCAATTGTATAAGTTACTTTCTCAATCTATTATAGTCTAAGAAAGGATACTTTTACCATGCATCACTTTTGTCATTCTAACCTTATTGACGAAGATAAAATTGCTAGGAAGTAGTAGAGGAACTATGACTTGTTAGATATTGGTATGCATTTTCTCAAACAAGCAGTAGTCAAAAAAGTAATGGTGCTAGAATGTGTAGGTACTCAGAAGACGGTGATCCAAAAGCTCACACATCAATACTTAGGTCCGAGTAAGTCCGAGTGAAACTTTCACGTATATCAACTAAGAATTTATCCTTGTCAAAAAAATAAAATAAAATTGAAGGGTTAGATAACGACGTGTCATACCAGTATTTAAGAGAATCAAATTAGCATTCTCAGCTTTGTGTGCATTCGAATGGATGTAAGCTGCCTTCTGTAAACTCATGCATCCTAAATCGTTCCAAAAACTCAAAAGGCCTGTAGAAAACAAAATGCATAGCTCATAGTTGTCACAAACTAGAAGAAATACTTAAAAAAAGGAAAATAATTCATTTCATATCTATCAGTCAACGTGAAAGTGTTCTTCTATCATTATTTACACTACAATCTCATCAAGATTTACATGGTTCCATTATATTTCTTTAGGTGCCTTACAACCAGAATGCAGAGAATGACACTATTTTGATAGTGGTTTGCCATGATTTCATAATGTACAGTACGGTATAGTATGGTACTGTATCCTGACACGTAAATTTATAAAAAAGTCTTTAATTATTATAAATATTAAATTTATCAATATTTTTAAATTTTTTTAAATAAAAGTATTAATTGAAAATAGTAGCCAATTACATACGTTATAGCCCAAAGTCAAAATAACTTAATTTATGTGAAATAAGAGCAATTTAAAAAAAAGGAACATTAAAAAATAGACCGAAACGTGCGAGAGAAGACTGAAGGCGGAAGAGAAGCTTCAAAAGTTAATGTGGAGGGAAATGAGTAAGGTAAAGTTTAATAAAGAATAAACGATAAACTAGAATTATTAAAATTAAGGTATAATTGAAAAAAATAAGTAAACAATGGGATACCACCAAATTGGTGGTTTTAAAAAGTGAGGGTTTTCATGGTTATTAAGCCATGAAATCAAACCATAGCATACTATGTAACTAAAAAAACAATCAAAACAAACATGGTTTTCTACCTAACCATATCATACCAGAAAACCACCATCCAAACAAGCTGTAAAGGAGCCGGCACAGTGATCTGTAATTGTCGAGATATTGCAAGATCTGGCCAGAGAAGGTGATATCCCGATAGATACCTTCCCATGTTTGGACCATACTGAAGGAAGATGGGTTTGAACTAACATAAGGTAGGCTACTAACAGCAGAGGAGGGGTATAAGCTAGCTACCATACCCAGGCTTTCCACAGAAAAGACAGATCATAAATTATGGTATCACCCGAAGAGAAGACTAAACAGAGTCTGCTCCTCAATTCCCTATTAGAGTTTGACGGGTGTACAATAGAAGTTTGATGTCTCAAAGCATCTGTAAAACTAATTTAGAGGAAATATAACAAGCCTGTAAAGTCTTACAAGACAGCTTCACGCCTGCGGCACAATCTGCGTTGATTGCTTTCCATTGCATCTAACACATTGGAAGTCTCTGGTCCTGCAGCTCCACCAGCCACGAGGGAAGGGACAGAAGCAGTCGGAGTCCAAATCTGAAAGAATTGCATATAAACGGATATGTAAATTTGTCGTTACACATAGTAACAACTACTCCCAAGTACTTGTGACATTTCTCACCCACCTTAATGGTATTATCAATTCCACTAGTAGCCACAATGCAATCATATGGGTGGCACTGTACACAATTTACAACTGAACAGGGGTGAAGGCTGAGATGTTAGACAAGGTATGACAGTACAAGCAAAAGAATTTTAACAAATTTATGAAAACCGAGAAAATACCTGCTTCATCTCCATGAAGCATTTTTATTAATCGACCAGTTCTTTTCTCCCAAATAAACCATCTGCCATCATCACTTCCACTAGCAATATATTCACCTGCACAATGATTTTTACAACATATCCACTGAGATCCTTACAAAAATGGCATGTGGGCTTAACAGGACCATTACGTTACAAGGTGATCAGCACAGGAATAGAATGGATCCATCCGACAAATTTCAAATTTGAAAGTGGCATAGAAATATCCAAATTCAACTCACCATCAATAATCCTTATCAACCACATACCCCCTACCAGACCAGGCAAAAGCACAACCCCCCCCCCCCAAAAAAAAAAAAAAAAATAAGAGAAGTTCACCAAGATAATAAGAGAATCACTCTTAGATTAAAAAACACACGAGCTAGAAAATGAGCAAGACGCTGCAACCAGTAATGAAGTGAACCAAGACTAAACATATAGGCTCAAACATGCAACAAAACAATGATTATGCCTCAAACTTAACTAATAGAGTTGACTATACATGCACGGGTTTATGTTATGAAACATCGACTTGCAGAAACCCCCCCTTTTTCTGCGCAGGTCTAAGTCAATCTCTTTACATTTGAGCATACTAGCTCCTTTACTAATACTAATGAATGAACGGGTCGAGCTCTTCCTTGATGGAAAGGCCAACAACATCATACCTGGGTCTAGAGAGTGTAGGATGTACGCATACTTTATCCCTACCTTTGTAGGGCAGAGAGGTGGTTTCAATGGGGCTGACAACACCAATCATTCAATATACTCCCACTCTATCTAAAACCATTTCATCCCAACACTCGATAGTTGGGATTTTATGACAAAATATGTAACATCTAACACTTGAGGTTCTCTGAATTTGCTATTGCTTTACAAATCTCTATGCAAATTAAAGAACCACCGGAAAACTTAAGATTCTCCACATTTACTATCTGCTTACAGAACTCAAAACAGAATAAAGAATTCCCTGTAAACACTAACATAATATTATTAACATTACTAAAATTTGAGGAAGAGGAAGCTCATATGTTAGTGTTTTATGTGCAAGGGACTGGGTGAAGATGTTGATCATCTCTTTCATTGCCAGGTGGTTTTGAGCTATGAGGGAAATTTCGATGATATTGTTTTGGAATATATTGCATGATGCCAGGCACTATGGACGGCGTCTTGTTTAGTTGGAAATGTGGAAGGGGGAAGAGAAAAGGTCTTGGGATATTGTCCTACTAGCACTTATAAAATAAATAGGAGAGCTTTGAAGTAGACATGAATTTTGTAATCTAGAGGAGTTGCCTCTTATCGATTATTTCCTTTTGGTGTACCCATGAGATCCTCACAGGTATAGAAGATCAGGTGTCATTTACAGAAAACCATATCTTTTTTTAGATTTTCTGTCGTTTGGTATAGCTCATGTGCACGGCCTTTTACTTTTCCCCAAACATTAATGAAATCAATACTTCATCAAAAACAGAAAAACAAAATTACATTAAATTCATTAAGCCTCTAACTCTCAACATCAATATGGATCTTTTGCCTCCTTTTGTTCTGTTTTTAACAAAGGTCGTGTGGATTCTTAGAGATTCATCTTTTGAGACAAATTTCCTTTTACATGTATTTAGGTCTACCTCGTCCTCTTTTAAAGCCAGCAACCATCATAATGTCACACATACAGACCAATTGACTTTGATATCTACATGCTTCAAATTTCTTGTTTCAATAAATCCTTCTAAGAGAGATTAAAGGGGAGAAAGCAGGTTAAAGGCACTTGTTCTACTCATCTATTATTTTCAAGTATAATGACCAGATAATATTTCAGCATAAACATGAACATGGAGACCATTATGATGTTGAATACCTTGTTCACCAAGAAAGCTTGCCTGTTTGATGTCAGTGCCTACGTTGCAATGACCAACATATCTTTGCTTCATATCTATCACTGCTTCAGGCTGCAATACAATTTGAGAGAAACAATAAAGGACACTGTTTAAACAAGGAAACGAACTCGATATTGAAAGGCAAGATGTACATGCATATATACAAGAAGGGGAAAGAAATTACTCAGAAAGACATGTTCAAATTTCAATATTATGGCTTCCTGAACATTTTGACATCTTTGTTAACAAAGGTAAGCTATGACTGCTACTATAGTACTATTATGCAAACTATTAGTCAGTCAGCAGAATGAGCATTTTGATGCTTTTCAAAACAAATGAAGCTGTTTCTCCCAAGAACAACTCCTGCAATTCAATAAACAGTTTACAAGATGGTATCTCAAAGACAATCATTATGATCAATTGGATGCACCTGATTATTTGCTTCCTGCAGTTTAGCTCACCTTTTATTTTTTTAAGCAGCAGCAGTACATTTCACCTTCTAATACCTAGACAACCTTTGATATTTACATAAAATCTCCTCCTCTTCTTTTTTTGATGTAGGTGAAGTGAATAATAATTTACATAAGATCTCGTAACTGTTGGTCAAGTGAGCAAAACAAAAATTCAGTTCCATATGAGGGAAGTGAACCATCTCTATGAGATCACCAGGTGTTAGAGCAGGGGATTCATCAGCAACAAAACTAGCAAGTCATCACTCAATCTACTCAGACCAGCCACCAAGAACAGCTATATGCTTTGGCTCAGAATATAAATCCAAGTTTAAAAAAAGATGCTGGAAAGATGATATGCCTTACCCCGCAATGGGCGGGAGCCTTTGAGGCAATGGGGTAATGTTGTTGTTGAAAGATGATATGAGAGACTGATCAAGCGAAATAACCTAACCAGACGTTTGAGATATACAGCTCTAATATCATATGCAGAACCATTGCATCATGCCTGACCTTAATAGACAAAAAACCTCAATAAAGTAGAAAGATGCACAAATAGATCAAAGCAAACACAACACAATAAAAAGGATAGAGAAATGATGATCTTTTCTGAACCCAGAGAAAGAAGGGAGACCAAACAATTTCACAGCACAGGAAAACAACATTCAAGCCAGACCTTATAAGCTGTCTCTTTTTGACTAGAGGCTGGCGAACCGCAAGAACAATTAGCCCGTCCAGTCTCCCCAGGGGAATCACCTCTCCTATGGATTCTCAAGTTCAAACTTCCATGAAGGACATTAGGATCAACATCTCGTCCTTCATCACCAGACATTGATGTTTCAAAAGCCAATTCTAACTCCCCGTCATCATCATCAGAATCATCTCTTTCAGACCTGGGACCATCTTGTGATGCATCACTGTTTGCGTCTGAACGATAGAGTATGTCACTTAGGGATAATACTCTTCCTGCCCGTGGATCAGACCTAGATTCTCCACCATTTGCCTTATTTGTTTTGTCTGCTTCAGCTGTAAATCCAGGCATATTGTTGGTACCAATTAAAGCATGGATATGAATTAGAGTTTCGTTCTTGACAAGAACAAGCTCTAGTAAAATGAATCTACATCCTCAACAATAATGAACTATCTACAGCTATTTCATCAATAGAAATAACTTGCAAAATCATTATGATATTGAAACTATAATAAGAGTTCTGAAACATTTATCAGGCACACAAGAACTAAATTGGCATCGAGGTGAAGGAAGCAGTGCTTCCAATGGATCAAAACACAGTAGAGCATACAGGAAAACATGAAGATGGTCCTTAAGGTGGCCATAAAACAACATAATTAGGAAATCCCATAAATCTGTGGTGCTAAGTAGGCTCACCAATAATTCATCAGCTAGTCATAGACAGAAAAATACAAACAGGGCTACAGAAGTATCTAGTCTGAACAACATTTATCCCCTTCCCCTAAAACCTCCTCTCTCTAAGCATGACAAATGGGAACTGAAGGATTCACCAAGTAGTATATATCCAATGGTAGTGTAGCGTTTCAATAGGATTTTAGAGAGCTGGCGCTGATACCAGCTGACCATTTTTATTTTAGGCTAGAAAATACAATTGCAGGCTCAATGAAAGTTACTTACCAGCAGCAATATGTTCTTTTATACTTTCCACCTTTAATGCAACTTCAGAATCAGATGGAGCCAAGGATTGAGCACCAATAGCAAACTCCAATGCTTCTTTGTGTTTACCCAACTGCAGATAAAATCGATGACAGCTCACAAAAGAAGTGATAAATGAAAATCAGCCAATAATCTCAATCATTTTATGAATTGTCCTTGTTTAGAAATTTATTTTATCCAGTTATAATTGCATACAATACGTAATTAGATCAAAGGTTGTACAATATGTGCATTTTTGAAAGCAAACCAAGGAAGATGCATTTCTGATCAGCATAAAAAAAAGGACCTATTTCCTATATAATTTAATAATGAACATTCTTGGAAGACAGGAATTATCAAGTGTAGATCAATCATAAAGTTTAACTAACATAACAAAAGCAAAAGTACCTACACCATTTACAAGGCTTCCCAATAAGAGCGATCATTGAATTTGAGTTTTCCAGTGTTATACCATGTCTGAGAAGAAAACTTAATGCAGAGAGAATCCAGAAACTTTAAATGATTATGATACTATATCATAGCATGATTAACCACAAATTGCCTTATATTTTGAGTACATCATAAATATGATGCACAATCACCTATGAAAGTTCTCATTGACAATTGATAAAACGCCAGAGAAGGAGGATCAAAGCGGGCAAGAAATACCATATTGCTCAGAGAATCACAACCATGAAAGGAGGGATGAGTGCAAAAATTACTTGGTAATTGTCCCTAATATATCCAGTCTATAAACAAGAAACTTTACCCCCAAAGTTCTTACAAAGACTGAGTAACATACCTGTGAAAGGGCATCAGCGATCAAGATAAGAGGCCTAAAGGAGGATGAATTGAGCTTTCTAGCTCTATGACAGTCTCTTATAGCCATATGCGCATCATTTTGCCACTTCCTCTGGTAAAAGCCGAAAAATATTTTATATTCGGTATACTATCCTTAAAAGAACTGCTAATTACAGTACAATCAGGAAATTATCCGACTTCAGATACCTTAAGCAATATAGCTGCACGAGTGCATAAACATTCGAAGGTTAGAAGAGGACCTATTTCATCCTTGGAACCGTCTAAGACTTCATTACAAGCTTCTATCCCATAATGAAAGTTGGAATCCTCTTTCAAAGACTTCAGTGCCATCTGAATCAATCTATTGCATTTTTCTAGCTGGAGAAAGTAGGAAACAACGATGATTAAAGATATGTCACTCTAAAGCAAGAGAAACCGAAATGCAGTTTATAATCATTTTCGGCCAGGAGCAGGGAATCATGAGAGGGGTAAAGAAGGAAGAATAACCTTAGCAGATGGAATTCTTCTTGCTGAAGAACCATTTAAGAATATTCCACTAACTGATGATTGTAATTCGATTCCGTTGACCAAGGGATCAAATTTCATCAGGTTTGACACATCTCCAGAGGTATATGAAATAGAACTTCCATGTGCTACAACGAATTAAATGCTTCATAAATCATTAGTCAATAAGATAACCAGAGCTTCAAGCACGACTTACCTTAAACTTTGAACCACACAGAATGTAATATCACAGAAGGTAGCAGATAATCATGTTACTTTTGACTCAGGTCACTTCCAAATAGCAAACGCATGTTAACAAGGCTAAAAATTATTCAATTAGCCCTTGAATGACACCCAGAATAACTTGCACAATGCATGCGCATGCACAAAGAGTTACTTTTCTAAGTTAAAAAGACATTAGATATATACACAAATGTTGCACCAAGTTGGTATCAGAATACGGGTACCATGATCCCTAGGTCGGTGTACCATTTACCAAAAGGAAGACCACATTCAACAAACAATCAAAAGAAGATAAATATAAATAAGCTTTCTCTCCCTCAATGAGGTTGCGCCTTGACAAGGATGATGAGCAACTTAAAGAGTATCTTACAGGGGTCAATCATATAAAATCAGGCTTCCCATCACAATGTACTCTGTGCTCCCCACCCCCACATCCAAGTGCAGCACAAATGTGAAATAGCATCAATTACACATAAGATGACCCACACATGTCACATGCTTATTTTATAATATTATACACCTTTCTTTTCTTTTTCCATCGATCTCGGATGGAGTCAAAGATTTACTATTTTTTGGCTTTGGGGTATGATGGAATAAAGCAAAATGACTCTTTAACTG
>JAOTQR010000079.1:20866654-20882073 GCA_025774065.1 Solanum ossicruentum
GTCAGGCTGCGTACATCCGACCCCCCTTACCCCGCAATGAGCGGGAGCCTTTGAGGCATTGGGGTAATGTTGTTGTTGTTGTTGTATACACCTTTCTTTTCTTCTTTCCCTCATAGCTTATCTTTCAAACTTGTTAAATTTCTAATTGGAGTTGGGCTTCAGCAAGAGAAGGAGAGCACCAGAGGAACATAGTATAATAATTCACATATTGAATAAGTGAATGTGTAACAGAATAATCCTCGAACCCATTTAGCTAATAATGACGGATTTTGTACCCACCAGTCTTGGATTCTCACCTTAGACAATTTCATTTGGTTATGAAATAAAGGCTTTATCCCTAGCATTTAGCTATACATTAGATTCATCATACATCTCAGGGGTTTCAAAAATGAAGACACAACCATTTAAGGTAGGAGCAGAACAGAATCAACAACACAAGTATCTAGTATAGGAAAGAATATAACCGAAGTTGCATACCAGGATTCACATCCATTAAGTACACATGTTCTCCACTATAGCTAAGCAAAACCTCTTCTCCATTAGGACTAAATGCGACATGAGTCATATGCAAGCTAGAACGTCCCTGGGGAAAAAGAGAGAAAAATTCAGCAGTTTCTCTTTCCGAAGCCACGTCATATGCCACAATCATGAAAAATAAATTGATCATTCTTAGTGCCAAGCAGTGTCCAGTCAGTCAGACCAAAGACTGGTATGTTAAACATATACATAGAACTACAAACATTTGCTATTAAATGGATACAAAGTAACTTTGCTTGGTTAGAGATTCTGCAGAAATAAACTTCATTTATAGTTCCAGAAAAGTAGATGCACCAAACTTCATATGCTACTATAGTGTTCAAGCCATCTTGCATTCATCTGGATTATTCCACAGGCATATGCTGCCTCCCACCAACACAGGTACTGGATAACTCTGTCCACCCATTGCTTGGACAGTTGGGAAAGAAACCACCTGGTATTTTTGAACCCACCACCTCATAGTTCTTACCCAACTTCATTAACCACTAGGTCCGTGAGTGCAATGCAGTGCACTTTACATAGAGATATATTGTTTTTTTTATCTTTGCTTCATTCTATTCCTAAGGGAAGCGCTGTCTGCATTAAAGTTAGCCCCCTTCCCATTTAATCCTCTTTGATAGAGGACCCCTTCCCCATTTGTAAGGTGGCGGCCCCAAAAAAAAAAGAAAAAAGAACCATGTAACCATAGTCAAATTTTAAGATGGTTGACAGCAGAAAGACACGTATGTGGATTACCTCTTTCGATTAATCAAATTTTAATATTGTCAAGTTCTGAAGAAAAAAGAATTTGACTCTCTTCCAGACACCCTCTCTTCAACCCTCCCCATTTTACTCCCTCTACCAAAACAATGACAACAAAGAGCTCATTGACAATAAAGCAAGTAGAGCACTAGACTAGACAAGTTCCTTGCAAGAACTTCTCAAAGATTTCTTGTTTTATGCAGTCAAGAGAAAAGGTCGTGAGGAGGACATCTTCAGTGCAAGCAGCTACAAGCTTCACGTGTGAAAATGAGAAGAGATGCTCCCATGATCTACTGAAACCACTGCATCTCTAACGATAACGAAATAATAGAACGTCTATCCAGAAGAACTGTTAGCAGACTCTAGAGTGAGATAATGCAGAAACAAAGTTGAAACTAACACGATCAGAAAGATGCATTGGGCAGAAGTAGCTGACACAAGGTGGAGGTGGCAGTTTTTTCTGGCTCGAGGATAATGGAGGTAGCATTCTCCGATCATACAATCGAGCAAAAGCGTCACTGCAAAAAATAAAATTCCAGATCAGAAAACCAGCAGTATAGCCAGGAATATACCTGTACTGCAGTAGACTAGTAAAAACAACTACACCTTCCACCAACAATAAGCAAATGGGGCCTCGTGGAGCTAATATCACATGACTTCAGAGCAAACAATTGTCTAGGAGGATCAGCTAATGATTTCTTAGCTCCACAGCGTAAGTCAAGCTGTCATTAGGGACCAAACATTGAAATGCAAACTGTTTAGATACATCACAGCTTAAGACAAAGTTCTCAATGTTCATATCAATTTTCACTTGACTACAGTAAAAGATCGAGTAGTTAGAAACATTGACATCAACCACTCGAGAAAAAAACTGTGTCTTCAAAAGGAGCTATTATGGTGTTGTAGAACAAACGTGAAAACCAATACCAATCATATAAAACTTTTGAGTTGATAGCTAAAGCTTCGGGATAGCCAAGGAAAAACTAGTAGAGAAAAAAAAAGCAGCACGGTGCATTAAAGCGTCCACTATGCGCAAGGTCCGCGGAAGGGCTCGACCACAAGGGTCTGCCAGAGGTTGTTTCCAAGGCTTCAACCTTGACCTCCTAGTAGAGAATATAACACAATTGCTTTTGCCAAAACTGCAAATAGGCATACCTAAAGCACTTTATGATGATGTCAAAAAAGGGGGAAAACACAATTTTGATGAAGCAGTTTAATTAGCTAATCAGAGGCAACTCATTGAATGATTCTATCCTTTATCAAAGAAAATGAAGCAATCGTAACTCGATCTTCTTATAAAAGAGAGACTTTAGTCTTTCAATGAAGCAGGAGATATATTAATTACAATGTAGAGTGAGTTAAGACTAACAAGTATATTACGGCATTCTTGACGAGAAGAACCAGCTGGAGGACAAGACACACCCTCCCGAAGATCATGCTGCCTCACAGTCCCATCTTCACTAGCACTCCATACAACATGGGGATTCCCAACTTCAACCTATAGCAATATCAGCATATAATATGAGAGAGAATTAAATCCACACAAATACTTGATTAGCACTTAAAAAAATATATTTCACTGTTGCCTGAACACCTACAGCTAATTTTTTGACCCTCCTGATATGACATTGAAATAGTGCTGCAGGAGTCGCTGTATTGTCTTGGCAGCCTCTTCCCTTTAGAGGAGACAAATAAAAAAGACGAACCTGCCAGTCAAAGTAAATGTGAAAAGTGCATAAATTTATGGAGAAGAGCAGTCTAAGCAAGTGAACAGCATCCTTGTACAAACACACAAAATATGGTGCATCAAGAAACTACTTCAGCATCTCCTGCTCCAGAGACTACTAGCTCATCAGAAGTTTCTGGAACGAACTTCGTGCAGAATATGTTGGCACTGTGACCGGTCTCAATGGAATGCAGAAGTTTGTGGCCTGAGTAACTCCAGATATTCATCTGCACCAAATAAATTTGTATTACTTAGATTTAGTGCATAAAACACAAAACCAGTTAATCTATCAGCTGAAGCAAGGAATGCAATACAGTAGTAACCAAGATATGGAATATGAATTAAGGGGGCCCTAAAATTTTCCTGCAAAGTGCAAAAGGAACTGTGAAAAATTGCTCACAAGATTATCAACTAGCTCGCTGAACAACTGTTCCATCATCAGGTCACATTTAAGAGCTGTTGCTAGAGTATTCTCAAGCAACTCCCATTGGTAGTCCTTGTTTTAATGTCTTTTGTGTCAGTAATAGCTCTTAATTTTTTCTAGATTTAACAAAGCACCTCTGAAGATTTATATTTTATAACAACTTTAAGTTTATAATAGAACTTTCTTTTATTCAGACATCTGTGTGGTTAGAATTGCAGAAAAAATTAGTTACCTATCTCAATCTCAAATCATATCATTTTACGGGTAGATCAAAGGCGGAACTTAAGCCGACTCCACAGGATTCTAATTGTCTGGACTGTATCATGGACGAGCAGAACTCAAAATAACTGTTAAAGCACAATAGAAATAATCTTCTATATTACGTTTTTTATTGCTATTGCTGTCAAATCACCCATTATCCCCTACATACATGGTTATTAGATAATATCAAATGGTGACGCACATTATAATACTTGTAGTTCTTATAAAAAATAGGAGAGTATAGATCAATTCGAATCAATATGTAATCATTACCTCATGCCTCAACTCGAAGCGCCTCACTAACTCGAAGCGCCTCGCTATGAGAATCTAGCTTCATTAACGCTCGGCTAAGTCTAGAGCCTTCACGCTGACCATTCGCTTTCTCAATAGCAAAAGCAGTTCTCTTTGCCCCTAAACCTTGAGTAGAAGGACAAGAAAGAGATTATTGGTTTTCTTGTTCTGGCTTCCGCATAAGCTCTCATCAAGCCAACTTTACTCTTTTGGCATGACAGTGATTGAAGCGAACAACTCAAAATGACAACTTTGAAGATATATTTCTACATATACACAGTTACTGTCACATTGAACTGCATTCCTGAAAAAAGCAGCCTATTTGTGGGGGGAACAAAGATTCCCGTTTTAGTTATTTTCAAACTCCCAAACTGCCCTCGCCCGCCACTACTAATGAGCTCTCAGTTGATTTCCCTTCCTTTAGCTACTAAAATTTTTCGATTTGCTACGTTTGAAAAGTCCAAAGAACACTTTCTATCAATTGCCCTTTCACACTTTCTATCACTTGCCCTTTCCTTTCACTCTCATTTGATCTCTTTCTTCTATAAAATAAAGTGCAGCGAAGGGCATGGCAAAGAAGCAGTCAGATAACTGCCCCCTTCCACTCGCACATTCATGATGGTCTTAAATTTCAAAGATGTAAGCTCATTTGGTAGCTATGGCATCATTAGGAGAAAAAACTTGTATGTCTAGTACTTTAAAAAAACTTGTATGTCTAGTACTTTAAATCTTGTTTCTCATAATCAGTGCCATTTGCAAGTTATGGACGAATATAGAGATGGATCATCCATCTTGTAGGAGCCGTGAAGGAGACACCAGAAAGAAAAGAACTCCCAAGTGAAGAAAGCTAATACTCATCATCATCAACAAAAAAAACCCAGTGCAATCCCATGGGTGAGTTGATCCCAAGGCAATGCAACATGTAAAATGGAGCAGGCAGAAACGGAATAAATTTTTGTTTTATTTTATTTTTTTTGCACCATAGAGTATGGCCCAGTGGTCAATGGAGTGAAGAGACATGAGATATCACGTTCAAATCCTAGCAGATACAAAAAACACTAGGTGATTTCTTCCCATTTGTCCTTAGAGTTGTCCAGCTCCCATTATTGGTGGGAGGTGGGAGGTCCAAACACCACGGTTAAAAAAAGGGGAGTCTAGATTGATGCCACAAATATAGTAAACGCCCACATTTTTCTCACTTGGAATCACTATAATACCTAATTCCTCAGAAGGCATGGTAGAATGGTATGCAGGTAAAGTATCAATGATTGAAAGGAAAAGATTACTCAAGCAAGTCACCAACACTTAAAAGGATTGAGCTAGCTTTTCATCTACCAGAAATGCCATCAATGGGTTGAGATAGAAAAGTAATAGAAAAAATTTATTAATTTTTGCACTAAGCCAGTGCATCAAGTGTAATTGCAGGTTGAGCAATCCCCCACTATTGTGTTTATATCTACCAGAAATGCCATCAATGGGTTGAGATAGAAAAGTAATAGAAAAAATCTAATAACTTTTGCACTAAGCCAGTGCATCACGTGTAATTGGAGGTTGAGCAATCCCCCGCATCGCATTTACCTCATGCACAATAACCAGATTGCACAAAAAAACTAATAGAAAAATACATCTGCTTAAGAATATCAGAAATATATTCTTCATATGATATTGCACTTTATTCTGCTTCAAGCCTCTGCATCTTGCTTCTCTCTGAACTGACTGCTACTCAAATGAAAATTGTAGAAATGAACAAGAAAAATGAAGACCATCTGATTTGAAACAATTCACCTAAAGTATGGAGGTAATTGTTTACAACCTCGTTAATCAAACTGTTTCTAGTCAAACTGGGCAAAATGAACAGATAAATTCATGAAGCCCTTTTGGGGTATTCGAACTGCACATGTAACATGGACCTCAGATAAGTGAGCTGCTACACTGCTTTAAAAACAGAGCACCAAATTATTTTCCAAGAAAACCCACAACGTACAGAGAAAAATCAGTACGAACATAGTCTATGCCTTTCCTTTTAGAAGAAGTAAATTAACCTCGGCTATATAACAGGAACAGGTTTTAACAAAAAGTCAAGGAACCATATACAGTTTAAGCATCTCCCTGAACTATTACCTGAAACAACTAGATGTGCAGTCACTTGTGGCTTGCACTATCGACATTACAGAGTAAATTATCAGGCATTTTTACGAAACCATGGATGCCCTTGAGGTAACTTAGCAAACTTAATTTACTTTAAAAAAATGGTTTTTTCCCAAATCTAAAGAATGATTTCTCGGTCCCTCCTTAATCTGGTTGCACTTTTGGTCCTTCAGTTACAACATTATGCATTTAACTTCAACTTACCGAGTTCTGCAGATTTCATTCAATAATAATGAATTAGAACTTCAATTTATCGAGGTTAGCAGATATCGCTGGATGATATAAATTAGCTAATTCTAGGAATTCAGTTATGACGCATGTCGGTCTTTTAGGTCTCCTATGTAAGACAATCAGTAAACTTTCGCAAAGGATAATTAAGTAGTAAATTTAAGAAATGAGCCCCCACTGAAAAATGGCATGCAAGCATCACCTGGGTCATTGATGATCATATCAGACACGCAAATGAGGAGTCAGAATTTTTAGTTTCTGGGCTCTAGCCCCTAATTATTTTTGCCTACTGGATTCTTGACAGATTATTGTACATATTAAATACATTTTTAACCATAAATATAACCACCCTTGCTAATAAGGCTAGTTGGTGAGTTCTTTAAAATTAGAGAATAGTAATGTTTCACGAAATTGAAGGTTAAATGTGAGCAACATCAAATAATATGACGGAAGTAAAGATATAGGATACCCAAGGAAGCAGAACTAAATCTTGCTCTAAATTATTGGTTCTCCCTAAATTTTTGATTATGAGTTGCAACTGTTTCTGCTTTCTTGATTTTAGTAGGGAAAGTATTTGTTGAAGTCAATTGAACATATTAGACATCGTTTGATGGAACATCTTTCCATTTTAAGATAGACAATTGTGCTTATGAAAATGTCTCAAGATGCACAAGTGTCTCCTCCAGTACTATGATCAAATCAACTTTATCTGAGTCAACCCTCACTGGATCACATCCAACCCATGAAAAAAATAGTCAAAGAACCACAAGGTTGATAATGCTGAAAAAAGGGTTTAAGCCTCGTTATTTCCTTTAGAGAGAACTAGCAAAGAAATAATCTCAAAGTTATTGTTGACTGTTTTACCACTTAGTTGTATTACGCAAGCTTACAGTGAGAAGAATCATCAAAGAGATCATAAAAGGTTTCAAACAACCAATCCACAGCCAACTTATGAGGTCCCCCATTCCCAACCTCATCCCTGGCTGTGCTCTAGTAGACACTAAATAGGACTTCTTTCTGTCCAAGTCAGTCACCAACGTTTTAACACTTGAAAAGAATGGTAATAGACTTACGGCTCCCACAAGAAAACAACAAAAAATGATCAATATGAAACATACTCAAGAGTTTCAAATGACTACTAATAGACAACAATTTTCACAACACATGCGCGCGTGCATGCCCATGAGAGCTCTTATATCTGGCTATCTTGCAGTCTAGAACCAACCCAACTATCACATTGAGAAGCTTAGTTCATCTAAAACAGAAAGAAAAAGAGAAGAAAAAAGGAGCACTGAAGCATAGAGAGTATCATACTCTTGTATCATCTGATCCAGATATCAAAAGGGAGCCTTTTGAGTTCCAAGCTATTGAATTCACGCAACCCTGATGTCCCTGTTAAGCAATGAACAAACCCTTGAGACTGTAAGCACATAATATATATCCATCATAATACTGAAAAAAGAAGTCCAATGGAGCAACTAACAGTATTTCTTAACAGGTTAAAATATACAGTGTTTGTTGACCTGAAGAAAGTGTATGGGTGTTAGAGAAGGAATAAATTCATACAATAAATGTCATAAAATACATGTATGAAGGAGATGTCATTAGCATTAGAACATAGTAGGAGACACAACAGAGCTCTCCATAATTGTGTGTTTATACCACACAGATCGGGATTGACTGAACTTTTGTACCAATGAATTAACAAAACAATACACGATGAAGTCCCGTGGTGTAAGTTATTTCCTGGCGATATTGTACTAATTGATGAAACCAGTGATGGCATGTATCAAGAGCCTGAGAAATGGAGAATCACTCTGGAGACTAAGGGCCTTTGGTTAAATAGAAGTAAAACAAAACATACACACTGAAGGATATGAAAGTTTATCTGTACACAACGGAAAGCACATATAATCCATGGACGACTAGTGGAGTTCATAAAAGAAATCAAAGAAAGGTTCTTGACTTTAAGTGGTAGTCTTACTTCCTTAGTAAACATGTGAACATAGAAAAGAAATTAATAATTCATGTGCAGCTCTGCACATTTAATCAGCATAAGAAATGTGAACTTGACATGAGACTATACAGGGTTGTGTTGTCTAAATGGAAAGAATTCAGATATCTAGTCTCGTAGGATGTTACTGTAGGATATAGGATGGTTGAAATGGTAAAGTGTTGGCGGGGAGTTATGTGATAACATGATGCCTCCCGAGTTGAAACACATTTTTTAGCACAGATGTAAGCCAGATGTTATTCTTTTTTATCAGGTAACTGTTTTCATTCATTAATGTGGCCACAAATTTGTTCGTACACAGGAGTATATGAAAAGGTAAAGAACCGACAAAAAGATATGATTCTCTACAAACTCCGCTCATTCTTCTATACAACAAGGAACTTTACGGGTGCACCAAAAGGGTCGACGCTAAATTTTATAAGACAGATGTTATATGAGATGGAATATTGAGCCGCTAAAGTCCAACACATCCACACAAGATGACTGTTGTGGAGAGACAACTGTTAAGATGATATGCGGTAAGACAAGATTAGACAAGATTAGGAATGATCCTATTCACCACAAAGTGTAAGTAGCACACGCACATGAGGACTTAAAAGAAGGCTGCTTGAGATGGTCTGGTCATATCCAACGTCGACCTCGGGATGCAACAGTTAAAAAGATGTGAAATCATAGTGACTGAAGGTGTTAAAAGGGATGAAGTAGACCTGAAATCACGTGGAAAGAAATTGTGTTGAATGACCTACTATCTCTTGGAATTTATAGACTTCCCGGAAAAAAAAGGACATCATGGAAGAAAAAGATCCAAGCATATAGGTGATATCAATTAGTTGAGATCATAGTTCACCTATTGTGTCAAAACAATTACTTTAGATTTGTTTACAGGGAGTCTTTTAGCCCTATAATAGATTTTAAACCCATTAAGTTATAATAAATTTCTTGTTCTTTTATTTTTATTTAGCATTTATGTTGGCCTAAGATGAATTTAACTCTATAAACATAGTCAGGTGAAGATTCATATATCTGGCAAACGAACACTACCAATATGTCACTTATCTGACAACTCTCTTCACATAGATTGAGAACCAGAAGCAGAGAAATCCTTCGCATGTGGGCACAATACAAGCCTAGATCTAGACTAAGTTGTGCGGACTCTTCACTTTCAATGTCGTAACTACTTCTGGAGAATCCAACACGCACTGATTGACATTTTTGAAGAGTCCAAGCAACATAGGATTCAGATATCCCTTTTTACAGTAAGAATTTGATGTTAGATTTATTATTATACAATTTATACCGGATAGTGTAAATTGAAATAGAAAGGATGAAACATATAGAGGATCGGAACTTTATATTAGGAATTCTAATACAGATGCATAATGTTTTGCTTATAAAATGTGTTCTTCAGAAGCATTTGTAAAAACATTTTAACTAGAACCATTCATAACAAATACTAATTTCCCTTTTTATCACTTTTACTTTATACTATTTCCAACTTGACATGACAACTCTTTCAACTCACTGCGTCAGTTTGTCATACTTCAAAATTAATTAAACTACTCCTTAACCAACTCTAACACAAGTAAGGTGAAATTTCACATCTTTCACCAAAATCATCTCACATAAGGTTCTGGTATCTTGAAATAATTGAAATTTGTATTCTGCTCAGGTTTTACCTGCACAAACTTTATTGCAAAGGAGAACCAGGCAATGTCCATAAATAACTAAATAAATAAGCGCCTATTTATGCAAATGAAAAGAATGCCACTTGCACGGGCTGCACTTTGAAGAAAAAGGTAAACAGTAGACTAGTTGTCCTCCAATCGAGGCACGGGGTGAGTGCTTTAATCTCTCAACAGACAGATGCCCAACTTTGCAAAATAATCAATCAGATAAAAGCGACTGAGATAAAACACCTTACTAATATTCACCATAGAATTGGACTTATCAAGGCACTCACCTCTAGTTCTCTTTCTAAAGCCATTCTTTTCACCAAAGAAGAGTGCATTTGCAATTCGTGAACAGAGTCCTGTAAGAAACCCAAGAAGAATATACTTGTGAGACAAAATAAGCCGAAAGTCATAAGGTTAAAAACACCAGACAGAACCTTATTGGTAATCCAAGTCACTAAGGAACTCGAGCTTTGTAGGTCTCACATACAAGAACCAGTGAAGAAATATATTTCCGATGGCTATAAAAGCATTAGATAAATTTTTCAAAAGACTACCAAATGTGCAGCTGGCCAAGTCACTTGAAAGCTGCTATTTGTAAGCACTTGTGATGGTTTTGGCTTTATTTCTCAAACTTAACAAGTTTGATTTGAGTAAGGAAAGCAAATAGAAATAAGGTCAATTATTAAAAAAATGCAGCCAGGCACTCCTCCCGGAATTGCTCTCCCACCTACTTTCTGGGATTGTTAATTCCGGTGCAAAATCCAGAGCTCACTCACTGTGAACTACCTTCATAAAACCTTGGCTTCATTTTTTAGATGACACGCATGGGAGAAAATAGAATGTACTTCAGCAATGGCTTTAAGCCTTGATACTACCAAGCGCACATCCAATAATGATATATGGTTCCAAGTGGTCAAAAAGAGTCGCAACAAGATGAGACGTTTGGTGCTAAGCAAAACTACTATGGAATGTGTCTGCTTTGCTCTCAAAGAGGCTTAAACTGACCATCAAATGTAGTGAGGAGATGGAAAAATGAGGATAGACTAGTGGAACACTTTGTGCTAGAAAGTATAATGTACATGGGAGATGCTTAAATGGGATATCACGGGAGCTTTTCAAAGTTTTCACTCTCATGGTTTTTTACGAGAGTTTCAATGCCATGCATTTGCCTTGATCCCTGAGAAGAAAGGTGCAAAGAATCTAAGGGATTTTAGACCTATAAGTTTAATAGGTAACATTTACAAAATTATTGCAGAAGACCTGTCTGAGAGGCTTAAAAGAATAATGAAAAAATTAGTAAACTCTCAACAAATGCATTCATAAAAGGAACGTAAATAATGGATGTTATACAAATAACCAATGAAGCTGTGGATTCAAAACAGTAACAGAAGAAGTATGGTATTCATTGTAAATTGGATACTGAGAAATCCTATGACCATGTGAGCTGGAACTTCTTAACATGTTACACTGGATGGGTTTGGGTAAAATTGATGGCATTTTGTATGTCTATTTTCATATATTCGGTCATCATCAAGGGCTCCACAAAAGGTTATTTTCCCACTCAGAGAGGTCTCAGGCAGGATGATCCTTTGTCCCATTTTCTTTTCATAATTTTCATGGAAGGTTTGAAAAACATGATTAAAATTTCCAAGAATAATGGGTGGATTAAAGCCTTTGAGGTAGCCATGAATGGGCATAACAGCCAGGAGACCACACATTTTCAGTACGCTGATGATACCTTAAAGCCTTTGAGGTAGCCATGAATGGGCATAACAGCCAGGAGATCACATATTTTCAGCACGCTTATGATACCTTGATTTTCTATGTAGAAACGGAACAACTGAGAATCTTGAGAAATATCCTGGTTCTACTTGAAGGCATCTCTGGACTTCATTTTAACTGGAGAAAGAGTCATTTTTTCTCAAGTAATGAAGTAGCAAATATGGAGGCTTTGACAATTATTCTAGGTGAAGCATACTACATAGCATGGCATGCTACTGGAGCCAAATCTACAGGGATCTAGAATAATGTATGGGAGAACTATGAGAAAAAACTTCGAGGTGGAAATGTCAATTTTGTCAATGGGAAGGCTAACTCTGATAAACTCAGTACTAGACTCATTGTGAACTTATATGCTGTCTCTATTCCCCATTCCTGAGGGAATCATTCAAAGATTGGGCAGCAACAACAACAACAAAAGTCCCAATGTAATCCCATCGATAATGTCTGAGGAGGGTAGAAGGTATGCAAATCTTACTCCTACCTTATTAAGGTCGTCTATGAAAGACTGTAACCTCAAATAATGCATATCTAAGCATATTTAAAAGGAGTAAACATAAATAATGGAAACATCACAAATAATAGGGAAAGCATTCTAATGCATATAGAGAAAAGGAATTGTCATCATAGCTTTAAAAAAAATAACCGAAGAACAATAAATATTGGACAGCATGAAAAGGAATTTTTTGGGGAAGGCAACAAAGAGAGAGGTTTTTCACCGGGTCAACTAGAAAGAAGTGACTCTCCGCAGAGGCTCAAGGTTGATTGGGAATAAGAAACTTGGAGTATCACAATAAATCACTCAAATTGAAATGGTTATGGAAGTATTCTCAAGAGCCTCAAAGGTTATGGAGCACGATAAGCAAAGCTAAATATGGAGTTGTCGACAATTGGACGACTAATCCAGTCATCATATGGTATCAGCCTTTGGAGGTCTATTAATTTCCTAAATTACCCAAATGTGACCAAACTTCAACACCTTACCAAATAGTGGAAAATAGAACAAAAGATAATTTCCTAAAAATTACTTTAGATTCTTTATCAGTAAAACACTTCCTTTCATACCTAACTCATAAACTCAAAAACAGGTCACCAATGAGGGCTTTAAGAAGAGCTTCTTAGATTTATGAGAAAAAAAAAAAAAGAAAGAAGATTGTTCTTGCAAATATTTCGGGTTCAAACAGTCGATAGGAGGCCATCTATCTACATCCCCCAAGCTTGCTTTATTCAATCTAAGCTGCTTCAGAAACACTATATGAAACATTTTCAGGATATCTCTTTTCTTCATTTTTTGAACAAGTATTTCTAGGGTGTCATATTTTGTACAATCTAGTACGACTAGACTGATATTTTCCATTGACATAAATACTTCTACTCATTACTCATAAATTTGTACATATATATCGTTTTCCGTAGCCAAAACAATCTCAGCATCACCTGCTCTACAATCCGAAACAAAATACTAAACAACACACATAAAATTTCCCCTTCCCCTTTCAAATTCAATTCACCAATAGTTCAGCCTTATAATTGTATTAAATCATAACATCACAGAAGAGATAATCCAGTATGAGTGAGGCATGATTAATAAGTAAAATTCAACATTTAATTCCCTATCTAGACAGTTGGACTTACATTCAGAATGAATGTAGTATCCACAAGGACCAGTTTCCTAGCTAACTAACCTCATCAAGCATATAATAAGTCTAATTTAAGGCACAATTAATCACTTAACTAACTCAATAGCAATTTCACAGAACGAATAGCAAATCAAAAGAAGTAGTTAATTGATAGAGGAGGTTCGAGAATTTGTCTTACATGGCGAAGGTGGAGGTACCGTTTGTTGATCAAGTTAGTAATGTTGCCGTCGCGAAAACAGAGTGATTCCATTTGAGAATCGAGAGAGTCCGTACACCCTAAAGTTGGCGGATTCGAAGAAGATGAGTATGAGTGAATATACTAGCGATCATCAGAGAGCAGTATCGAACAATACGAAGCAGAAGGAACAGAAGAGAAGAGATGAGTCGGTTGTTGTCATACGGCGACGTTCATCTCCACGTTTAAGCCACGAACCAATTTTCATTATGTCACTACTATTGAGTTTTCTCTGTTGCCACTTTTAACCTGCCACTTAAATATTTTTGAAATGTACATTATTGTAACTTAAGAGTGAAATTTCCAAATACTCATACTGTTCATATTTACTTGTTCCTTATTTACTTAATATAAAGATTAAAAAATAATAAATTATCGAGATAATTTTATCATATAACCAGTTGAATATGATAAATACAGTATCTTAAAAAATATAATAGGAAAATGATTATAATTAATAATAAAGGTAAATTCAGAACTAAGTGTAAAAATATTTTTGTGATTTCATAAACTGGATAAGTATTAATGGACATCCAAAATATAATAGTGGATAAGTAAAGATGGACAGAGAGCTCGTATAAATTTTATTTTGAAAATATATTGAAGGAAAAATCATTTGATGCACTTTAGATATCGATTTTGCTTATCGGATATTGAATATCGATTTGAGCGGATTATTTCACTTAATGATTTGACTTATTGAATATCGGATTTTAAATTTACTAATCGGATAACCAACCTATAAGATATTGATTGATTCGGTAATGGATTAATAATAATTAGATGATTATTAGACGATGTATCGGTTAACCTCTAATCAGTATGTTATTTTTTTCCGATGAACACATAGTCACGCATTACAAAAAAGATAACTTCTTTTTTATTATTTTAGATGCAGTGAGCTAGTGAATGGTGAAAGAAAAAAAATAATTGTATTAAAAACTTTAACACTTGCCTTATATAAAATGAATAAAGCAATATAATATAGAAAAATAAATAAATTATCTATTTAGGAATTACGACTGACAAAAGAAAAAATATATATAATCATCCTTATAAATTATGTAAAATATTGAAGAAATTGAATATTTCATCCCCACACTAATAAGCCATAATAAATTTTTAATTTGTTTCTCAATTATTTATTCGATAACTGAATATCAATAAGTCACTCTTACAATTGACTTATCAATTAAAGTTTGATTTTGAACATCTCAACCCTTGAGAAATAAGAACAACTTTATGGGGAAATTGACATTCACACACACACATATATATATATATACCAAACAAAAAAATTTTCATTTTTGTTGTCTCAATAATCCATGTGCATTTGGCATCCAAAATCCAGACAGGCCCATTTGGATAAAAAGACAGGCCCATATTTGCCTGGCTCCATCACAAGCCTCAACACCAAAAGAAAATTGACGCTACTAAAAAATAATTATTAATTTTAGCATTATTTTTTATTTATTATCATTTATAGTAATATTATAATAATTTTACATTTGTATTAAAAGTGAATTGTGAATATACTATAATTATATTATAAGTGATTTAAAATATATTGTGCTTGTTTGATGAAAAATTGATATAATGTATTATACATATATTAAAGTGAGTGATAAAAATATTATCCATCAATAAAATTTGTATTATATATATTTTATAATAATTTTCTGTAATATGTGTTAAAACTGTATAATAAATATATTATAAGTG
>JAOTQR010000079.1:20882173-20894338 GCA_025774065.1 Solanum ossicruentum
GTAAGTTTTCCAATTAAAAAAAATAACACCACTTGGTGACACAAAATTATGATAGAATTAATTTTGTAAGTTATTTATAGATTTTACTTTTTTTTAAGTTTTATGTTCTTTATATGTGAGATTTCATATTGACGCATAAGATATTTGAAAAGTTTATTATTGATAATTACTGGTGTATATTATTTACGGTTTAAATACAAAAGATCCATGTACTCCAAAAATATATATACACAATATTTTTTATGTAATTTTTTATGAAATTTTTTCATAAAATAAACTATTAGTTTAAAATAAATTCTATTTTTTATGAAATTTTTTCATAAATATTCAAGGTTTGAAGCTTAATATGGTCGTATAACTATGTTTTACATAATTACATAACATAATCTTGTCTATGTGAACTAAAGGGGATGAGAGAGGCAAGCGAGTTCGAGAAAGAGAGAAGAGAGGTGAGCGCGTGAGAGCAGAGAGTAGAGAGAGATGAATTGTATATGTATATCTATCAAAATAATTGTATATATGTAAAAGATATACATATATTGTATATCTGCACAAGAAGTTGCAAAGAGAGAGAGGAGAGAGGCGAGAGAGAGGAAAAAAGGAGAGAGAAATAACAACAAAACCCTAACTATAACTATAATTTATAATTTTTTCAAACTATAGTTGTATAATGTAAATACATATTAAATGTTTCCTAGTACATAATTTTTCCTTTTATACTAGCCCGATAGAATAAGATTTTAAAATATTATTGGTATTGAATATTTATTTCTCAGAGATTAATGTATAACATGTATTTGAATATACACAATTATCATTCAACCATAACAAATTACTGTATGTTCACTTCACTAATCACTTAATTAATATGATAAACTTGAATTGAAATTTGATATAAATAATCAATCAATTAATTGCACGTATTCTATAGCATATTAAATATTTTGTCCATATCAATTACTACCTGCTACGGTCTATCTTTAAAATTTTAATCAATGTTAGGTACATCTCCCCAATTTTTAAATATCATTTTCAAATGTTTTTGACGTTTGCTTATAGGGCCATTTAGTTCTTGGAATTTCCATTTCCTAAACTATAATATGCTCAAGTCATTTCATTTTTTTTTTGGAAGCATATTAAGAAAATAATTAGTACAAAATCACGAGAATCATATTTTCATTGACAACAAAGTAGTGTCCAAACAACCACCTCGACTATTTCACCACATCACATTTTTGAATCATTCAATAATTTATTTAATTATTAAAATGGTGCATTTGCGATCATGAAGGAGGACGTAGAATTGAGATTTAATTCAGACAAATTCTCTTGAGAAATTTATTCATAATATACTATTTAGTCTAGTAACACCATAAGCTTACTAATCATTTGCTTTTTATGATTAATCATTTTTTCTTTTTGTCTTTCCTTTTTGTTCCATTTTTAGTATAGACAAGAGTTCTTCGAAAACAGCTCCTAATAATAAGATTTGCGAGACCCTTGTAGAATGGTTGGAATTTGATCAATAATTATAGAGAGTATAAATGGAGAAGCAAAGGAGGGCCCCCTCGCATGGGTTGAAATTTCATCACCCAAAATAATGCAAACATGTGGTCCCAATCCATTTACAAAGGAATCATAAATATATATATGAAGAAGAAAAACACATCACTTTCTTTCACACCTTTGAGCCAAAATGCGTGCATGCTACGTAAATACATAGGCATAAAGACAACACCACCACCAAACATAGTTAATAAATATTCTCACAACACAAACAAACACCACAACATGATAGTTTTACTTACAAAACTCACAATAGTACACTAGAATTTTTTACACAACCAAGAAGCTTAGCAGCTCAAACTAGTCATGTGTCAAACAGTAGCAGCAGCAGTTTCTTCAAGACATGAATCCATTGAGCACAACATATACCTGATGTAACCAAAAGAGAAGACGCATCGACATGCAACTTTTGAGATAAGAAAAGGAAATGACCAGGAGGGATTAATGTGACAGCATCAATGAAAAAAGAGCAAGGAAATAAGATTTGGGATCCGAATTAGCCACCAAGAGTGCACTACAACTTTTCCAAGGTCCTACTGAGGTAACAATTCACCTTATATCGTTCACAAAGACAGAGAACGATTATGTGGGCAATCTAAACACATTTCCAAAGAGCAGAAACAACTTTTTTCACTTGAGTCAAGATTTGAACTTATTATGATTTACCACCTTTTATCGAAGAATGACGACAACTTCCCTCCTTATCTAAAAAGAAGACATGAATAAGACACAACCACTGAAGAACAAAGCCATAGCCAATGGCTCCCAATGATGGAAAATCCAATCTGGTTTACTTTGTTTATGGCATATTCTGATCAGCCACCCTTTGCTATACCATTCAAACTCTAATTCAACTTTATTAATTCAAAGCTTTTAATATCTACTTCCGACCAGCACGAAGCTATAATAAGAAGATATATCATTAGTAACTCAATAATATGACCAGTGGCGAGCTGAAGCTCAAAGAGAATCAAGTCCAAGAGACTTGGCTTTCACCTTCAGGGATCTCAAGTAGTGGATTGCTTCATCAATAAGAACCATCGAGTCTTTTCCCTTTCCACCAGGAATTATTTCCTGCAAAATGCTTATGGTCTCGCGAATTTTATCTTTTCTCAGCCTCTTTTTCCCAGATGGAGAACCTGGTGCTCCTGAATCTTGTTCACGGCCATTGCCACAACTGGATTGTGCATCATCATCAAAGTCGGAGCACGTATAGGATTTTGTGGAGGTTGCAGTATCCCTGAGCTCTGGTGCATCATAGCTACCATCAAGCAGTTTATGCCTTTTGGTTGCCCCAGCAGAACTAGCTACTTCTTCACCCCTTTCATCAAACAACTTTGGCAGATCATGAGTGGTCATAGTACTAGGCGAGTGACCAGTACTTGTTTCTTCATCATCCTCGGAATAATCATAATCATCATCAGAGTAGAGCAGGGCATTCAGTTCTTCAGTATCCTCACGCATTTCGCTTTCAACATCATATCTGTTGTTTTCTTCATAATATTCATAGCCAAAGAAATGCCCAAATGGAGAAGCTTCATTCCTTTTGATCTCTGGATCTTCCTTACAAAGGGCTGGGGCTTTTGCCGGGCATTGTACGGGAGTACCAATAGCAGAATTATAGATCAAAGTTGTCTGATCACCAGATTGATCAAACACAAGGAATCTCTTCTGAGCAGATGTGGTGCCTCCATTAGGAAGTTTGTTACCTTCCAAATTTTCAAGTGCTCGAGGAGCAAACTTCTCCTTGGGTAAAGCAGTCGACACAGGATTAAAGCCCTGATATAACTGAGGGGAATAATGTAACCAATTGCAAGTTTCTGTTGGCCAGTTTGTATTCGACTCTGGCAACCCGGAAAAAGTGAAAAACGGAGAATTCCCATTCGTAGGAACCTCATTTGACTGAGGAGTCATGTAAGTAGGAAAAGAATTCTGCTGCCCTATATCAAATTGTGGATACGAAAAATTCAAATGGGCTAACTGCAGATCAGAATGTTGATGATGGAATGAAGAGACAAAGACTTTTTCCATTCAACCTTAATAAATCACCTGAACATCAGATAAAAGCACCCAAATAAACTTATCAGATGAATTCTAGCCATAATTGATTAAAGTAAAGAGGTTGCAAACCGTACCAGTTCTAAACAACTGTGAAACTACGAATTGCTGATTATTTCTTGTACTCTTGCTAAATAAAGAAAAACTAAAAACTCCAGCTTAACTTGAACGCGGTAACGAGAAAGATTGATCTACGTGACAGGTTTAAGCAAATGACGGAAGTATTCAGCCTGAAATACACGAAACCAAAAGGAAAGGAAATTAGGTGTCTTCAAACAAGCAAAGGAAGAACAAGGCATCTCATCATGTAAAAGTTATTCGATTAGCAAGGATTCCAGTAGAAAAAAGAGATAAAAGAATCTTATTCTAGAATTTGAAATGTCCATCACTGACCTGGCAATCTTGGAGAGGTTGAAAGCATGCTATTACTCTAACTATTATGGTGGCAGACCCATCAATTCCATTTTCATGTTTCAATGCCCGAAATCTCGTCTGACTAGCTGCTTGGCACACCATAACTACTTGTTCCCAACCCTTTCACTCAATACAACACCACGATCCTCCAGCAAAACAATCAACAAACAAAAGAATTCCGAACAATCCCCTCAAAAAAATGATTGAACAATCACCACAAAGGACTTCTTCCAACAGAAATGACAAAGGAAAAATCACTCCCCACAAACTCACAAAGCAATTGCAAGGCTGAATGCTACCAAGACTAAGATGAAAGTAATTCAATCCTCAGCTAATCCTACGAACATAACAAGGTACCACAACGAAACGTGTAGATCCCATGGAAAGAGATTATAATGAATACTAGGCTTCAAAGGTGAGAAAATGAGATTATAAAGAACTGATTTTGTTGAAAGGGGGTATTTTACAGAATCACACGGCAATACAAGTTCAAGGAGATAACTTTCCGATACACATCAACAGATAAACTACACCACAGCATGCTGTTCTTTACTTTGCTCTATAGCCACAGCTGATTGTTCTTGTTATTCACCAATTCTAAGTTCCTGTAAGAAAGTTTCCACATAGAACATCAGCTTTAAACTCATAAACACCAAATGAAAAAGAGGAATCTTATAAAAGAAGATTGATCACAGATAAAACTATAAGAAGGCGTGGGGTGTATTATTATGAAAACTTGTAAAGTCAATTCTTTCTTGAGAACATAGGGCAATACAATTTCTTTTGTCAAAGGGTAGAACTACAGTGAGCTATTTTCTGTTCTTCATAGCTTACCAAACACATCATTACAGAACTAGAGAAATTAAAGCTAAAAATCTTATAGCATAACAGTCAATCACTATCCTCTATATCTCAAAAAGAAAAAAGCCACTCCTTTTACTAGATCTCAGTGAAAACCCCATTCAAGAATGTCAGAAAACACCCAAAAATCTGAACTTTATAACCCAAAATCCAATTTACCAAAACAAAACAAGAAAATAAAGACACCCCATTTCATCAAAACCAAGAAACATCATGAATTATAAGAGAAAACAAAAAAAAAATCAATCAACACAAATTTATTTACCAATTAGAGACTTACCACAGTAGTGAAAGTGCTTATTATCCTCAGAAAAGTAATGAGATAACTGAATGAAGTAGTGAAGAAGAAAGTAAATAAATTTATTTTTTAATTTATGTGTGTATTGCAATGGAGAGATAAGAAGAATGAATAGAATCAAAGATGCGGAGAGTGCACGGAGGGTGAGACTATATAGAACCGGAAAAAAGAAAAAAAATCATCTTTTTTTTTTCTTTTTAAATTTTGTTGTGCAACAATTAATTGCTTCTTGTACGTGCTAAGCGCACGCTTGGTTTTTTTGTACAATCATGGTGTGTGTTGTATCTTGCAAAAGAAAGGAAAAAAAAAGTTATTTATTCAACCAAAAAAAATTAGTTACATACTTCAAAAAAGTTATTTATGCAACAAAAAAGCAATTAATTAAGTACTTTAAATTTTTAAAGGAATTTTTAACAAAATGAAAATTTCTCACTTGGATGAATGTCTTGTAAACTTTGAACAGTCTTTTTCTTTTTTTTGATTAGTTTTTGAGGCATATAAGAACTAAAACTTAAACTTATATGATATTATATTAGGACATATCTTGATGTTAGACCCCCTAAATTAAATTTGTCCTTGTCTTGGATGTCTGGTGGGATGTAAAAAATGAATGAGAAATTTCACGTTAATGATTAATGAGATATGTTATTTCTTAATAAAACTTTGTCAATCCTCATCACTGATATTAACTTTTGGTGTACGAATTAAGCGCAAAACTCTATTTTTAGAATAAATGATCAAAAATAGATGATTAAAAGAATTTTGTTAAAAAAAAGATCTAGTACTTTTCGATACTTCTTAAGTGAATTTAAAATTATCTTGATTAAAATTAGTGGATGTACATGAGCTTTTATACATGATAAAAAATAAAAATAAAAAAATAATTTCGCAAAAAAGCTTTGAGGATTAAGCTAAACATGTTTAAACACTTTTATTCTAAGATTTCAAGAATTTTCACGATGGTACCAAGTAAGGGGGAAAAAGTGAGGAAGTAAATTTTCAATTTATGATATATTAAAAAAATATTTTTCTTTTACAGTTTTAAGAGCAAAGTGCGAAGAATAAGGATAATTGCATAGGAGAAATTTAAGGGTGAAAAAACTGCAGAAAAAAATTGCATTTATTTCTTTTTCATGGACAAAAAACAATAAATCTCTAACATAGCTTGAAAAATATTTGATTTGATTATTTTTTTATTCTGATGCGCCCATAATTAATCGAATATACTTTTTATAATGAATGCTTCATAATTTAAAATTAAAATTGATGGATTCCATAATTAAACTTTTATTAATGAATATAAGTTCTATTTAAAATCTAGATTAAATGGGAACCCTTGCCGTCACTCGTCACTGCCTATTAGGGCCCGTTTGGCGTCAGATAGTTTTCACCTTTTTTCCAAAAAATTATCGTAATCAAATTAAATTTCAAAAAATCATTTTCGTAAATTAAGTCTAAGTCATTCGCAAGAATTATTTTTCAACTTAAAAGGAATAAAAATTTTGAAACGACATCAAATGTCCTATTCTTTTTTTCTTGATTTTTTTTTCACTTAACATACCCCACTTCATTTAAAGAAAAGGAGAAAACATCATTTCTCTGTTATTGGAAAGAGCAATGGGAATGAAAAGGACCAAGTTGGTTTCTATGAATTTGATCCTATATTTTTATTTTTTAGTAGTGGTGATTTATTTTGTGAATTTTATTAATATTTTTTTGGGAGGTTTTTATCCGGTATTTGATATCTGCATTGATGTTCGACTAAATTTGGATTCACATCAGGAAGTCCCTTATTGGAGGTAAAACGCTCCCTAACAAAGACAATTCTGTATTCAAGAAGATTCGAACATGAGACCTATTATTAAGGATAAAGGATTATTGATACTCCATTTACTTTACTTTTGTATGGTTTTTCACTTGTTATAATGTAAGAACATTTTTTTATGAAGACATGTTTTTCTTTCTTGACTCTTGAATTACGTTTTTTTAAACTTTAATAATGTCTAACACACTTACTAATAAAATATGCTTCATTTACATAAATATTAAACACCCACGCACCTCCACCCCCCAAAATATACACCCAAAAAAAAAGATGATGAATTTAACAATTATTATCACATTTGATGGTTGCTTATTAAGCCAAGAGTTATGATTTTGAAAATGTTCTTTGTGTGTTTATATTGAATTTTACAGCATTAGTCTTCTCTCCCTTTTTTTCATTAAAGTTTTCTAAAAATAAAATTAACTACATTAAGCTCCTTTTTTTAATGAAAATCTACTAAAAAAACACACAACCAAGTTGATTAATTTTCATTATTATTTTTTTCTTGGCTCTTTGTGCTGCATTTGTTTTATGGGAAAAATTTCCGGTCGTTGTTCTTTGAATGCGCACGGATAAACTTTACTCTAATGTAATAATCAACAAATCACAGTCGAGAAATCAATTGAATTAAGCAAATTTGTGCAACGAGTTCGACTGAAAAAATATGCTAGGAATTTTGAATTTGAGACGTCATTTGAAAGGTCCACCCTTGCGGCTCTTAAATTACATATGTACTATTATTAAAGTTCCACAAGTACCATCAAAAGATGTGTATGCAGTGGATTTGACTACTCATCCCTTAACTAGATTTCTCAAATTCGAGTCTTGTGTATAAAAAAACTCTTGATAGGAGTCCTTCCCCTGAATGTACCCTACGCAGCACGAATTTAAAGTAGTCGAATTCTAATGCGGACATCAAATATCGAATGGACAAATAAAAAAAGAGTTCACAAGTTCTTGAATGTTCCAAATAGTTATTAATAGATTGTGCTTCATTCACATTTATGGTTTGTTGCTTACTCAACCCAAAAAATTATGGTTTTTAAGGAGTTATTTTACAGCATTAATCTTCTCTCCCTTTTTTTTTTTTTTCTATTAAAGTTTTTACAAGAAATTTTGCTACATTTAGCTCCTTTTTTTCATGAAAATCTACACCAGAAAAACAGAACCAAGGTGATTAATTTTCATTCTCTCATTTTTAATTAATATAAAATTCCTTTGATGGTAAATACTAAGGTGGTCATTGGTCAAGCCATAATTATATCAAACTCTAAGACCAAAACTTTTGAATTTTCAAAAAGGGTAAAGAAAAATATAGAAGCACATAAAAGGGATGGTATCCTATGTGTTACAAGCGCCATCCAATCATTTGAAGCTTGACCATTCAAACCATGAATCAATATGGCCCCATCTAACCACCTGTTGCTACTTCATACCAAAGTTTCACAACATACACATATCAAAAAAATAAGTAAATAAATAAATAATAATAATAATAATATAAATAATTTTTTGCGTAATCAATACAATTAATTATTGATAACTTTCAATTGATTCCATCTAAAACCTTTTTCAGTAAGTTGTAGTTCAATCACTCAAAATAAATTTGTACAGTGTAAAAACCTTAAATATTTCTGATGATTCTATCAATCGAAATTAGAGAGTTTCTAATACTAATTTACTATATTTTCTAGGTTACCATATAATGTTTAATATAGAGAATTACTCATTACTATTATAGATCAATTTAACTTGATAATAGTGATGAAACTACATGTATTAAATTGATTGAAAATTATATTATTTAGTTTGGCTAAAACGAAAAAAAAACTTCTTTTTACTTATATTTACTCTAAATTAACAACCCCCCCCCCCACTTCCACCCCCACCCCTCGGTCTCCCCCAACTTTTTAATGAGTGTACACACTAATTTTGTATTTTAACATCTCTTAATGAAAATTTTAGTCACACTATAATAATTTTTATATATTAGATATTATTAGTGCGGATAATGGAAAAAAACTTTCCATCTTCGCAAGATAAGGGCATAAAAATGAGCAAATATGACCCTTTATTACACTGAATATGTTGGTATCGTATCGATAAACATGAAATTCACCCTCAAAACGAAAATGGATAGAGTCACTGTTCATCCAGTTAGATATGAACTTTACTTTGAGAGTTCAAACCATCAATGACTCCACTTTAAGACTGAGGTTAAAAGGCAAAGAATGGGTGAAAATATGGCCTACTAAAGAGTACAATATTACTTTTCATTGATGTGATTTATGGCTTTATTTGAACCATCAAGAGAGCCATCAATGGGTTACCCCCAAAAACAGGGATAAAGACTCCCTTTTCTTATCATAAAAAATTAAAAAAGAAACAACTTTATTCTAATGCACTTTGCACACAAGTATTTAATCAATACTCATATTCTTCACTTTACTCTTTATCAACTTTTTATTATCCCTTATTCTTTTGCTTCTTTCTTTTTTGAGATTTTCAAGTGGTGAAATACATGATTATAATATATGACTATTACTTTTTTTTAATTTTTCAGTCGCCCTTGAATATTATCTATTTTGAAATATGGCTAATTCGATTTATTTTCACAGAAAAATTTTACTTCCTTTTTTTACTTTTATTTGTCGCTATTTCATTTATCGAAGTCAAATTACATGAACTTTGAATGACATTTTAAGATGTATTTTTTCCATCATATTAATATGAGAAGGATTGCAACTTATAGTATTTTTCGTATAGTTTTCAACCATCTAAATTTTAGATTTCAAAATTTAAATTTAATTAGTTTAATTTAGCTTTGAAGTTTAGTCCAGTTGGCCTCGAAAAGAGGAATAGTTACAAGTAAAAATGAATAGAGGAAATATCATTTTGGAGGTGAATTTCTCTATATCAAAGACGATTACGTAGCAAGTATCTGAAAATCGATACCTTAATTAAGGATAGATGAATACTTACTACTTAAACACAATCTTTGAAAGTTGTGTTTTGGTTATCTTTACCATTTTTGCAATCACTTGTCAATACGGTTCTTTTCTTTAGTATTTTCATCGTAATTTTTACTTTTATAATTATTAAAACTATTTAAAAATATTTTCTCATGAATCAAATGTATATCAGAAACAACCTCGTTGTACACCCTATTCTATACAAATCTCACTTGTGCGATCTCGTTAGGATACATTATTGTTATCATATACAAGTATAACTATCATATATACTATGTTACATACCTACAATATTAACATTCACTATATATTAACCTTTTGACTTGTTGGTTTCTATTATTGTGAAAAACATTTCATCATCCTATGTATCATCTTGATTAAATTTCCTCGTTTAATATTTCAGTTAAACAATGACAATATAATTTGCATCAACATCACTTCATTTCTTTTTCTAGGTACATCACGCATCTAAGGTGGCATAACTTACAATAATATTAATTAAAATTGTCTTTATGTAAAATTCAATATTTGGCACTTGCTTAGTGCATAATAATTCATTTGTACGTGAAGAGAATATATTCTTTCTTGAATGAAAATTTTATTTTTTTCTAAATACGTATATTATTTCAACTAGCTCAGTTCATTTTTCTTAATTAAATTGATTAGGTGATTATCCGATAATGACAGTCAAATCATCAACCGATCGGTTCTTTGACTATCGCTCTAATCATACCTAAAATTAATCTTAATTACTCAATACATGACGTACATATAATACCCCACCTAATTAATTAGTTTTCCAAAAAAATAGGATTTGGTGGTTAATTACGAGAATACTGGTTACTAAACCAAACATTGATTAATTAAATAAACTTAAGAAAGAGCAAGACAAATATAATACAGAAATCATATTATTAATTAATGAAAGTGGATGTACTATATATTAATTAGTGACTAATGAGGCATGGTTGGACATAGGAAAAAAGAAAAATAATTAAATAATCTCAAGACCATGATTTAATCACCTGAAACAAATCTTGTGCACAGATGAGAAGATCCGTTGAAGTTAATTATTTATAAAAAAAATAAAACCAAAGAGAAAATTATGGATAACAACAGATGGATAAATTGATAAATCAAATACCCTATTGTTTGGTGTGGGGGGAACAATAATCACACGCCCAATCAGGTTCATTTCATCTTCCCTTTTTTGTTGCACTAATAAATCGAGACAGATTAAGAATTTAAATTTTTTAGGTTCGAAGTATTGTTAACTTCATTGACCACTGGAGTTATTAAGTTTGAATATATATATAAATATGCTTTATTTCATGTATGTTATGTTTGAATTAAAGTTATTAAGTTAGATTGAATCTGTAATTGATATCATTTATTAACCGACTATATTTTTATGTAATATACAATTGTAAATGAGATGTAAAGTAAAGGATTCCCTAAGTCACGTCTTCACCCTAATTTAATCATCCTCTATACCAGTATCAGCTTTAGTAATCTTTTTGTCCAACAATCAGTAATTAAATTAATTTTTTTTTCTTTCATTCTAGTTTGAATAATATATTATAATAATGATTAATGTTAATGTAATAATAAGGGGAAACTTAATATTATAGGTAACGGTATTGTCATGTGTTTATAAGGTCGTGAATTCATAACAACAATATCATATCCAATGGAATCCTACAAAGTGTGGTGGTAAAATGTACGTAGATCTTATAACTATTATTTCCTGAGAGTTCTCGTCTCAAAAGTCCATAACTCATATGCAGAATAAACTAGATATGGGAAAAAGGTAAGGAAGAGAAAAAGAAATAAAAAGAGTGACTAATAACGAAAAACACATGATAGTATATATATAAATACGAGACAATAAACATATATAAGATAGATAATGACAATATATGATATAAAGACGCGACACATCCTACTACCCTACTATATACCGAATGGGCAAATATTCACCTAATTACTAACCTATTAGCCCGCTATTTTATTTCTTGACCGCTACTCTTTCCTATTTAGATCATAAATTCAAACTATGATTGAGTTTTATGATTCGACTCTTTCACGAATTCTAAGCATAACGAATACTCAATGTACCCACATTAGTGTTCATGGGGTACGTGTCAGGAAGTAACTACTCAAGATTGGTG
>JAOTQR010000079.1:20925684-20951652 GCA_025774065.1 Solanum ossicruentum
AAGAGATAATTTTACACTTAGTTCCTAATTTACTCTTATTATTAATTATAGTTATTTTCCTATTATATTTTTCAAGATATCATATTTTTTATATTCAAAAGATAATTTGATAAAATTATCCTATCATTTACTAATTCTTAATCACTATGCCAAATTAATAGGAGACAAATAAAATTAAACGAAAGAAATATTCTATTATATTTTTTAAAATATTATATTTATTATATTAAAAGTATAATTTAATAAAATAACCTTATCATTTATTTCTTAGTTCATGTGCGAAAGGATAAATGAAAATGGATTGTAGGAGTAAACAACACTCTATCCTTGGGTGCTGGATTTTATTTCAACTTTTTCAGTTTACAGACAAATTTATTTCCCCCAATTTACGCTCTAAATTTTTTTTAATGAATAGAGGTCTATTTATTTATCAGAAATATCAATTTCCCCCCCAAGTTTTCATGCAACAAGCGGAAGTAATCCCCATCACATATTACTTCTTCATTTCAATTTGCCCGTTTTTCTTTTTTAAAGTCCATTTTGAAATAATATTTTATGTGTGACATATTTAAAATAAAAAATATTTTAATACATTTCATATCATAATTCCTTTTTTTTTTGTGGCCGTGGAGATCTGCGGGAGTGGCGGCTTCTCCTAAATTTTCAATAAAATTAGATCCATTCAAATGATTATATTAATATTGATGCTATATGAAAATGAAAGTAGCATATCCGCACTTTAATTAACTTGTCACAATATCTAATTTTTTCTTTACTCCATTTGATATTCAGTACTTTTTTAATTAAATTAAGTCTTGCATAAATTTATTTTTTAATAGAATTTTTATTTTCAGATTTGACCGAAATATCAATAATGTCATCATAATTTATGTTGATGTCGCACTATCTAATTAACAAGTATAAATTCTGTTGACAAAGTAATTATGTATGGCAGAATTTGATTAGATAGTCTCACACTAATTGTAGTGAAATTTTCATGTGTTAATTCTCATGTCTCAACCACTAAGTCATTCATTAAGATACATGACATAAACTTTAGGAGCAACAAATATTGGTTTTGTAGTTATAAAAAATTTAATTTAAGTTTTAGTGAGTGATTATTAATCTCTAGTACTCTTCGTCTCAATTAAGTTGTTAAGGTTATTAGAAATAATTGTCCAGAATTAGTTGTTAATTTAAAAAATGAAAAAATAATTAATCGTTTTTCTTTCAATTCTACCTTTAATAATTACTTCTCTTAAATGTGAAAATTGTGTTTGTTAGGGTATAATTTTTAAAAAATACAATATTTATTGAGGTTATTTTAGTCAAATTACATACATTATTAATTTTTTCTTAAAGAATGTGTCAATCCTTATCTGCCAACTAAATTGAAATAAAGAGAATAATTAATAGTGTAATTTTACTTGACGTAGTATATCTAATAACAAAAAAAAAAAAGTAAATAATAAGTTATTATTTACTTTAATTTTTAGTACATATAGCATCATTACAAAAAAAAAAAAAAAAAAAATCTTACAACCTATAGTGAAGAATATTAGGAAGAGAATAAAGAAAAATGAAAAAGAATAGTCAAACCTTTTTATAAATTTATTTTTATTTTTATAAAGATCGATTGTTATACATTTATAATAACAACATTTTAAATATTATTTGACAGTTATAAGTAAAAATTACAAAAAAAGAAAGTATTTTGCATTACTTAATATTATAATAAGAGAAAATATAAATTGGTGCAAGAAAATGTACTTGGGCAATTTTCATTTGTTTATGTAGGTGTTTCATCATTATTTGACCCCTCTAATTATATTAGTAAAAGTCTTAATGTGTAATGTTTTTTGCACAAAGTGTTTGTCAATTCTAATGAATTTTATGTGGTCCAACTACCTCACTCACAAATCACAATATTTATTGGCTCACAAGGTGTGAAAAATGAATTTGTACCATATATGTAAAAAGGAAACAAGAAAAAAATAGTATATTGTATTTTCCAAATTATCACTTTTCTCTATTTGTTAATTTTTTCTTTTTGAGAAATAAATAGGCAAGATTGTTCTACACTTATTTTTTGTTTGGTAAGGATAAGCTTCAACTTCTTTCTACTACTATTAGTATATGGTGTTAATATTATTCTTCTTTATTTTCTATTCACAAACCTCCCATAATTTTCACTAAAAATCAAGAAAGTGCAAGTCATTAAAATTTTAAAACTAAAACTAAAAATGTGTTTTTCCTTAATGATCTCCACTTCTATTTTGTTTGGTCATTTTCTTTAAATAATATTTAAAAATATTATTTTTGTGCTGAAAAAAACAGAAGAAAAATAAATATATGTTACACTTATTTGTAAGGTTACACTGAATGCATTATTATTATTGTAGTTTTCTTTTGCTTGTAGATTGAATTCACCATTATAATTATTGAATAATGGTATATCACAATTCACACCTAATTATATATATATTTTTTAAAAAAAGAAAAATTGGAAACTATTTTAAATGTTTATTGATTTGACAATGGACAACCACACATTTTTTGAAAACGAGCCAAATATATGCTAAAAACGGAATCCAATCGACAATTTAGGCACACAACCTACTATAAAAAGGAATCCAATCAACTTCTTATATAAAATAAATAAATATTGCTTACTCGAGTTTTCTCTAAATCAAATATAAATATTTCTCACTCGAATGTAAAACGACATAATCCATAAACATGTCATTGAATTTTGCTTAACTAACATCAATATTCACCAATTTAAGCATATACAAATAGACATTTAAAATTATACAAAATTTAAAAAAATAAACACATGTCCTAAACATAATACACGTAGAACGTCATATAAGATATCACAGAGGATGCGAATTTCCACATAGGATGTGTATCTCCATTGTTCAGCTCTATATAATTTGAATATCTACTTCTTTACACTCAAAAGTGAAAGATATAGATATAAGACGATACCAAATTAAAGAACATGTTTGTATACTATATCATACCATATCAAGAACACAATCTATGAGCTAATCATCATAACTCAACCGATAATCATACTTCATAATTTCATATATCTTGAATAATTGATCGCCTACACAATCAAACTCTATCAATTCCATATTAAAATTTTAAATGAAGAACAAATTATGACTGAAATAACGATAAAATGTGGGATTCTTGAATGTAGAGAAGGATCCAATGAATTCGAAAGAACTGAACGAGAATTCGTATGAGGTGAAAATCTCATGTACGATTCTGTTAAGGATGACTTATCTGTCAACTTTTTAACTATCATCCAAAAAATCAAACCTTTTCAGGGTACGATTAACTAAAATATTTTTCTTAAAAAAGAAAAATAAGATTCCATGAGATAATGGTTAGTCGTGTAAATCGTGTATGTTTTTCAAATGCATCGATCCATTCGAAAATGTAATTTTCTAGTAATTATAATGTTGGACTATTAAAGGAAATGTCTTTATACTGACCAAAGTTATCACAAAAAGAAATGAACTTTTGCTTTTTGTTGCTTTTGGGAGCGTTACTTAACCCTCTTTAATTACTAACTACTAATATCATTCATAATATAGAGTAAAGTTTTTATTTTTCCAAAGGTGATTAGGACGGTTCTAAATAGTGATTAAGCAAATAATCTAGATGATTATTAGTCGCCCTAATTATAACTCACATTTTGTTTGTTGACAATCTTGACTAGCTTAGCAATCTTTTCATTTGTTAACTAATTCATCCATATGTCGTGATTTTTATAAATAGTTAAATTATTTGTTCTTAATGGAATACACATTTGATAAAAATAGATTATATATTTTAGGAAATAATTAAAGGTATAATAGTCGAAAATTTTTAAAAAATATAATAAATAATTTGAGACGAAGAAAATGCTTTCTAACCAGTATGGTAAAAGTGCAACATTTACAAAGAATAGGGCAATAGTCGTGTAAACATGAAATATCCCCTTTGTAATTTGTTCATATATTTTCTTGTTTTTATATATAGATATAGAATTTAAATGAAAATTAATCCAAAGTTGGAATATTTTATTTTGTGCTATAACCTATCTTACATTTCTTAAGATGTGAACTAAATAGGTTATAGATTTTCCTTCCATTTTTTAGGTAGGTGGAAGCTACACGTAGTGCTAAATCAATACTTTTTTTTCATTTCTTTATATATAGTGTTGTTACGTTGATTTGATATTTTTTAGCTTTCTAAAACTAAATATTTTTATAAAAAAAATTTATGTCCACGGTCATAAATTACCTCATCAATATCATTTTTAAACGTGAAATAAAACTACACGATATTAGTATGGGAAACGAGGTGAATGCTATCTCAAGATTAATTTTGGGATAAAATTTTTGACCTAGTTGATTAGCAGTGTGAGAAATACTTTATGTTGTTAATCAAACATGATCAGTATCAATTTTATCTCATGCTTAATCGTAAATATCTCACCTTATCACATCAAATTTGAAAACATTTTATCCTATCTTTCTGACGAAATAGAATAAATTAAATCTGAAATAAGAATCTCGAGATAATTTAATCCACAAATCAAGGGCCGAAATGAGTCTTGAATTGATGCTTCCACAATTATTTTGGGTAGAAAAAGGACACAGAGTAATAACGGTGGTCATATGCTAACGTTGAATTCTAAATTACCTTTTAAATTCATTAATTAACTAACAAATCAATTTAAACCAATTAAATTGTTAACTTATCAGCAAGACACTTCACTATTTAATTTAATCATCTCTTAATAAAACATTCAAACACTTTTAATACGACCAAAATCATGTCATTTCCCTCCTATTTTTTCTTGGGAGTCAAAAATAACAATATTGTTGACCCAAAAAAGAGAATAAAAAAAGGCAAAAAATTAATTCCACCCCTCGTAAAAGTCGTAATAAAATAATTCAACGGTAAAAGGGACAGAATTTTTTTTTAAAAAATAATTAATTTAAGAGAATTTTAACCTTGGATGCTTGATGATACAATTAATCAGACATATGCTTAAACAGACTTCTAAAAAGAGGGTTTTTAAGACACAAGTTTCTAACCCTTTTTCCTCAAATTCTACTTTGGAATATTTCACCTTTTTCATATTTGACCCTTTTTTATTTGAGTTTTATTGCATATAAAATGTCAGTAATACTATCAAGTTGTTGAAAAAATATTTGTATATACATAATGCTATACAGTAAATAAAATTGTTTCTCCTTAAATATCGAGTCTCAGATATAAAGAAAATTCTTTGATAAGGAGAGTCACCCGGTGGTGGAGGGGGTTTCATCTGAATCTACTTTCGATGAAAAATTATACTATCTATATATGATAAAAATTATTTTTACGCATATATAATAAATGTCGAACCATCTTAAAATTTTAAATGTCTTTAAAAAAAATTCTGACTCCATCACTGATTATCTCATACTTGATGCAAATCTGAATCGATCACACTCTAATGTGAATTGAACACCATATGAAAAATAAAATGCAAAACAAAAATATGTATCTGTATGATTTCTTAAAATATGAGATTTAATATATTGCAAATAAGAAAAATTACATATTACAACATATAAAATTAAGTTACTGCGGTTAATGATATAAAAATTTCTTACATAGAACAATGGGAGTATATCTATGATTTTAAATATTTTTTTTTTACATATATATTTTTAAAAAAGTTTCAATCTCCCAAAATTCCCTCTTATGCAACATGTCAGGAAACAATGCAGTTTTCAATGAATTATCACATGAGTACTTTTATTTTTTTTATTTTTGAGAAGATAGAATTAAGAGTGAGGACCCTCATTTTAAGACTTTGTTTTTTCAGTCTTTTATTTATTTTTTCTTGAAATAAATATGTTGGTCTAAATTACATTTATGTTTGAGATTCGAGCTACACAGGGTGTCATGCATTCACCACATGAATTATGGTCTTTTTTTTTCTTTTTGACCATATCCTAATTAGATAATTTCTTTTTTGTTTTTGTGTTTCTGTGAGAATAGACGAATTCAAAATTTAAGATTTATGAATCGAATAAATGGCGAATTCATGACCTATCCAAAATGTTTATGGATGGGGTTAATATATTTTATTAACTTAGCTATTTTAAGTCGTTTAATTTAATTTATTTAAAAATTGATCGATATAAAATATGGATTGACCCATAATAATTTTTAGTAGCTTTTATTTTTTATTTAATATATTATATATAGTCGTAATATAATATAAAAGAATTATTAGGTACTCAATTTAAAAAAAAAAATAAACTAAGAAATTAAAACTTCGTAAGAATTGAATGGATTGGGTCAAGACCTAATTTCAAACTTATTCTAGCCCAAGTCCAATTAATTTTTGGACCGGTCAATAACTCACTTATTTACTAATTTAGCCCATTTTGATATGTCCTATTTTCGCCTAATCAACTCTTAGGCCTGTCAATAACACACTTATTTATTAGGAAAACTTAGATAGATATATTACATACTTATATTGAGAAAATATTTAGTATTTATAGCAGTAATAGTTTCTTTCACTAAATATTTATAATATAATTTAAAAATTTATGATAGTAAACTAAATATTTATAATATAATTTTAATACATATGATAGAAAACTATTTATAAATATATAAAATACAAATTTTATTAATGAATATTTATCACACACTTTAATACACATTATGTCAAATTATCACCAAACAAGCAAAATATATTTTTAAATACTTTTAACACAACTATACTATATACGTGATTCACTTTCAATACAAGTGCATATTTATTATATTATTACTATTATTAGTGTAAATAATAACAAATTAAAAGTATTACTAAAATCAATAATTATTTATTAAAACATACCCGCAAAGTAATTTTTCCTATTTATTAAGTTGGCCCATTATGACATGTCAAATATTAGTTCAATCCACTCATTTAATACGCTTAGATTTAGTTTTTAATGTTCTCACATTTTGAATTTATTTTATTTTTAAAGTCATGATTACATATTTACTATTTAACATTTGTAGCATTATTTGTAAAAAATATTCAGATAAACTTATGTTGTACAAGATTTGGATAAATCAATAGTTAAAATTGAAGCTAAGATTAAGAATTTATGACTTTTAATTTTTTGATTCAAGAAAAATATTATCGAATTTTTATATATTATTCATATATATCAAGTAAATTTTATGATACAAATATATTATTTATCTATTCATAAATGAAATACTAGTTCCGCCTCTCGAACATTGGGTCAATGGTGCATCACTCCATGTGTCTTCCTACGTGTTCATGACTCATATGAGTACTATAAATTAAACCTAAGGCTTTATTCTTAATTTTGTATTAAGTTTCTTAAACTAAATTCTATTTTGTAAAAGTGTTATTTATTTTTTTCAAAAAAATAAAAAAAAGACATCAAACTAGTTTTGTCGGTCTACGAATGTACTAAACGAATCCAATGGAGATATTAGAAATCATATATACACGCATTAAATAACATGATAATTTTTATGTTAATCGGATTTTTTTTATCTTTTGACGAATGAATTTGAACAATAGAACTGAATCTCAATAAAATGCGACATGAAATTAAAATTACTTTTTTACTTACAATACTCATTGTATCAGTCGATTTAATTTGATTTTTGACTTCGTTGAGTTTTTCATTTTCTATTTTTAGTTTTTTATGAACATCATTGTGTACAAGTGTATGATAGATCTTATGTGGTGTTAGGTGTGAACTATTTGCTTGACAAAATTTAGAAGAGTAAAGCTGGCAGACTAAGATTGATTGTCAAGCTCATACTCAATTTTAATAATTATGTACAATGATGTTTCAAGAATGTCTTAATTAGTTAAAGATTTTAGTTTGATTAATGACAAAGTGAATTTCTTAATGATCTCTCTACATTTTATCTGAATTTTTTAAAATTATATTTATATTGAAGGAGCCCCTAGATTTATTTGAGTTGTCCATAGTGGACATTTGGTCCTAGTTGTCAGAAAGTCATGTTGTACCAAACATATCATTAGGTGATTCTTAGCAAAAGCCATGTCCCCCTTTTGATGGGTGATGAACAATAAAATTCTTATATTCATAATATAATATCCAACCTTTTTTTAGATATTAAAAACCTCGCAAGTTGACTTAGGTTATAGATGTTATTATGATTGTATTAAGTAGTGAAAATAATAATAGATGTATTTACTGATATTTCTAGAAAAGAATCACCTTTGATTGGATTCTAGAATGAAACCACTAATGTATTATAGAACAATCTGCTTTGACGATTCGTTTTATAGTTTACACATTTTTATATTATCACTTCTTATTTTTGTATTATGAGACAGTCTCTTTTGACCCTTAGCAATAAAAGTCATGACCCCGTTTGGATGGGTGATAAACAATAAAACTCATATATCCATTATATAATATCCAACTTTTTTAGATATTAAACCTCATGAATTGACTTAGGTTATATATGTTATTCTAATCGTATTAAGTAGTGAAAATAGTAATAGGTGTGCTTATTGATATCTCTAAACAGGAATCACCTTTGATCGAATTATAGAACAAAAGCACTAGTATATATATGAAATTTACTTTGACTATTCGTTTTATAGTTACACACTTTTATATTATCACATCTTATTATTGTATTTATGTTAATATAAGAAAACGAAATTTAAGGGGGGTAATTTAAACACATTAAATGTATATGGACATATTATGGGACTTCAAAACTATTTTCCTTCATAAATTGAGCCCTTGATTTGCAATAAAATCCCTGTGCTCATGGGATACCTTTATATATGCCAACCATATTTGAACTTAAGAATCGACACAAGAGTGACTATCACATGACTTTGTTTTTATTTTTTTTTTCTCTCAACGGAATGATCCAAAATATATTAAAGATCGAATTTAAAAAGATTTATCATATACACTGAGAGCGATCTAGAAATTATGATATCAAAGTATATAATTAAATTAGAATTAAAGATTGTAGTTTTCTAACGAGCAATTGAGAAGATTTTGAATCATCTTCATAATTAAGTATGCGATTAGACAAATATTTTATAGTGAGATGACAAGGAATTCCATTAATGAAGCATATGAAGAAGTTGAGTTTAAAAACACAACATTCATCTATTAATAAATTACAAGATAAACTATCGTCTTGTTTGTCTTCCTAAAAATATAACATGTATGAATCTGATTCATGATCTCAAACAAAAACGTGCAATCATCCGACATATATGTGATGATGTGAATTAAAGTTTTTTTTTTTATGAAATAATACAAATTCCCTTCATAAAGTGGTAAGCTTTATTGCATTTAAATCACCATTCATTGGATTTTGCACCACTCAACCTTTATCTACCAACCAGTTTTGAAATCAAAAATTGACATAAGAGTGTAAATGACTTTTCTTTATGAAACAATCCAAATATATTAAAGACAAAATTGAGTAGGTTCACTACATATTGAGACAATTAAAATTTAAAATTTTGTGATTTTTAAATAAAAATTCGTTTGAAGAAGAGAGAGAAGAAGCCCTTTGACCTGCAGAAGGATTTATTCAATTATATTTTTAAGTTGCAATCTCCAAAATATAGTCTTTATGGAATTGAAATAAAGCATCGAGTACTTTGAGCTTGATTTATAGCCTCAGGAATTTGTCGTAAACATTAAAATTTTATCAGATTTAATATAAGACTTTATCAGATGAGTTATAATCCACTTTCAATTCATAGGCATGTTAGGATGTCTTGAAGGTTATGTTATCCTAAATTCTAACTCATGCCTATAGAAAAAAATTACATATTTCTCGAAAGAAACATCTCAAATATCTCATAAACTCTTGGATATTAAAACACAATATCTTGAGTATCTTTTTATAAACTCTTGTGATATTCACAAAATGAACAAGACATTCAACATTGCGTTTCTCAAAGTCAACTCAATGATCAGTTATATTGCAAGGAAGTCAAATCATACTTTTAAAAAATATATTATACACTACGTACAACATTAAGAAATTTAGGAGAAAGAATAAGGAAATATATATCTACACAATTCTACTCATAATCTTGATGAATAAAATTGTTTCTTTTTATTCATTTTGTGATTATAGTTGATTTTCAATATTTGAGAAAATTATTGCACAAATGGGGCGGAGCTATCTCTTTGTTGGGGTTCATCAGAACCTATGAGAAATCATATTATTATATATTGTTAAAATAATTTTTTATATGTATACAATAAATGTCGAACTTTGTTTAACTAGTTCCTATGACTACTTTTCAAATTTTGAATTCCTTTACGATTTTACCAACAATCATGACTCTACCACCGTGCACAAACATATGATATCATTCAATATATGTGTATGGAATTGTAAAGTAAAAACAGTTTATCAATATCTTGGAATCAATCGTTTACATTAAAACACGAAAACAAATTCTTGGAAAAAGCTAATCTTTGTAGGACATGGGATTCTGAGTGTAACACAAAAATGTCAATTTCGTGGAAATTCTATTAAGCTGATAATAGAAGATCACACGATCAGCTTTATAACCACATGTGCCTGCAATTTTGATCACCATTATCTCCCTTATAAAAAATTAATAATTTTAATGTGAAATATAGAAAATGGAAAAAAATTCAAAAAAGAAAGAAAGAAAACACTATATGAGCGATCAAGACGAATAGACTTATTTGAGTTTGTAAGAATGTTAAAAGTTCGAGAGTAAGTTGTCAAATGTCATAGGAAAATCTTAGTTGAAGTCTAAGTCCATAACAGTTAGCCTATTTAGATTAATTACCAACTAATTACTACTACATATAAATATTTTTTGGAAGCAAGCACATCATGGTCGACATTACTGCTTCAACTATTTGCTTAAACAAGCGAGTTACCGATTGACTTGTCTGTTTCAGATGCTTGATTTTACTATGTCATTTCTATTAATTATTTTTTTGCTGTCATAGCTATGAATTTATAATATTGTCCTAATTAATTATTTTTTCTTAAAGATAGCTATCGATTAACGTGATTACTTTCATCTGTTTATTACTTTCATCTGTTTGATTTTATTACGTTGTTTCTATTAATTATTTCTTTGACTGTTTCAGTTATGAATTTACAATATTACTCCTGATAAATCATTTTTCTTAGCGATACATACTTATTGACGTGTCTGCTTCATTTTACAATATTATCCCTAATAAATTATTTTTTTAGCTATTAACAGTTTAAAATATTTACAAAGTAAATACAAATTTTGATTGACTCTCAAAATTTTATATGTGCAATATAAATTTACACAAAATAAGTAACATATATTATTTAAAAATAATATAAAATATATTGTAAATCACAATAATTAACAATTTAAACATTTAAAATATATATAAAAAAACTATCAATGTCACATAAATTAAGACAAAAAAAAGTCCATATTGACATGAGCTCTTGTGACTAGTGCTATACATAAACACGAACATCAAAAGTTGTTCACTTAGAAAGTATAATTTCAAAAAAATTATACTTTGACAATATATATTACATAGGGAATACCGATGTGTACAACTACGTCCGACATACGATGGTCCAAAACCACAATTACTACCTTAAACATTTGCCGTATTTTTCTATATTCACCATCACAAGTCAAATATGAAATAAAATAATTCAACACGATGAATAAATTAACCACGAAGGACCATCTCTAAATATATAATAATTTCTATTAGTGATTTAAATTCAAGTATTCTACTAAACACTAAACAAATAAGTCTTGGGTTGCTAAGCTTCTTGTCTTACTCCCAAACTATGTCTTATATAATATAATTCGTGTTGTTTGGCCATACTTTGGGAGTGAACAAGGGACCACTTGCTTAGGACCATGGGGGACATTTTTTTTACTCGGTATTTGATATTCCTTTTCAAGCTTGAGTAATATATGTTTTTGGTTAAAAAAGTTCGATTATCAAATCTATTTTAGGATTTGATTAATTTATATTTTCATTTGATATATATTTTGAGATTTGATCAATTCATATTTGCATCAGAAATTTCGACTCTGATATCAATTTTGAGAGTTATATCATCTGAAATTTACATTTATAAGTACGAATCTAGTATTTATTTTGAGATCGACTAATTCAAATTTGTCTCAAGAAGTCCGACTTTGAATGCAAAAGGTTTTATTATCGAAAGTAAATCTCATTCTCATGGTTTGAGTCAGTGACATTTCATTAAGAATAAGTCAATATTTATCACTTCATCACAGTCTCCGGCGATATCTATAAAAAGAAAAAGTAGTTTCATTTGTTCTAATATTAGGAAATTCTTGTCCTTATTGGGCATTTTCCAGCTAATAATATAACTTAATTAATTTATATCAAAAAGTAAAGTTTATATGTATTATGACAATCAAGATGCTCTAGGTGTTTAACCAATTTTAATTGGTGGATTTGTAGTACACGTCTATTTTGTACGGATTTAATTACTTGTTCAATTTGACTTAAAAAATCTAGATTCTTTGGTCCATTACGTAAATTAATTTATTTTATCTTTTTTTTAAACAAAATTCAAGCATAATATAATTTTCAATACTTGATCTAAATATATCTTATTTTCATACACCAAGTTATTATTTTGTCTAAGTTGTATAATATAAAGTAATATATTTCACCGGATTAAGTATTGTAAGTTTGATATTTTTTATTGATGAACACATCTCGATGAGATAAAACATTTTGTTTTGATTAATGTAAGTATAAATTATGATTCTCAAATAAAGAAAAAGTGCATAATTTTGATAGTGATACATGTAAAATTTCAAAATGAAAATCGTGAAATATTTTTGATATTTTTATTATTCAGTCATAATTGTGAAAAAATAATTTCAGAATTACGACGCAAAAGTATTTGAAGTTGATGATTCACTAAAATTTGTTTTAACGAAACTCCTGATGATTTGTCGAAATTTGGTAATTTATTTCAAAAGTACAGTACAATTTGTACAGTAATCTTGAATTTTGTCTGGACTTCTAACAAATATATCAATTTATATTTTAAAAACAAATTCTAAAAAAATAACAGTACAATTCATAAATATATATATGAAGTTTAATTCAAATTTTAAATTTGTCTGAGGCTATAAATATGATTTTTGCTGCAACTTTTGTCCTGACACCTTGAAAATTTTAAAGTATGGTTTTCTAATTGGAAGTGCATACCCACTGGACTTTTTTTTTCTGATTATTTTCCTTAAAATTATTACTACTCGACACTTGTTTTTCTATTATTATAATTTTTTATTTATCTTTTAAATATTTAAAATTATTAATTATATTACTTTTTTTATATAATGTTTAATATGTAAATTTTATTTTGAAAAACTAAAAGATTTCATGCTTAAGGGTGTGTTTGGTATGGACGAAAACATTTTCCATAAAATATTTCCAATTTTCTGATGTTTGATTGACTTAAATATTTTGAAAAATCAATTCATTTTCTCAAATTTAAAAAAAATGACTTCCTTTCAAAATCAAGGAAATCATTTTCCAAACCTCCTCCAATCTCAAATTATTTGAAAAATAAATCTAGAGTTGGGTAAAGTTGAATCATGGGTTAGAATTTGAGTTGGGTCTCGCATTAGTCGTCAAGGTCGGGTTCTGAATCTGGGTTGAATAAAAGATATTTCTACTTTCTAGCTAAAAATAAAAGTTATTTCCATTCACCAACCAAACAATAGAAAATACTTTTTGAAAAAAAAATTCACTTACCAACGAAACATTCTAACTAATTTTCTAGTAAAATATTTTCCTTCATACTAAACACACTCTAACTTCAAAATCAAAATTAAACTATTTGCCTCTCAAAATTCGAATAATGCCACATAAATTGAGACAGAACGAGTATTATATTATTAATCTTGGAAGAGTCCCTTGCCCTGCATTTTTTTAAGTGATAGATCAAGCTACATGCATCTACCCTATATCTCAAAATAAACGTTCATATATTGGAAACTTCCCATTTGAAAAATCTTGGTCAACGATCTTCCAAATTTTAATAGAAAAATAAAAAAGGTAAAAGGACAAAATCCATAACGAAATCACTTTTATTCTTGACATATACAACTTTAGAAAATTTTATTCCAAAGTCTAAATTGAAATCACTTCGTATTTAGGCAAACACAATGTTATTGAGTGAGTGGATATTTAGGTTAAGTTTATATTATAGGCAAAATATAGAGCAAATATATATTAAGAGGGATCTGGTGACTACAATTTGAAAATAGAATAGGTCTAATGTATATTTTGGGTCCAATAAAAGAAAAAACCTAGTATAAAAAGAAAGAAAAATAACAAGTATAGTTCAAAGAGAAAAATTAGGTATAAGTCGCTTTGTGCGTGATCAAAGCGAGAAAAAATAAATTTAATTATGAACTTATAAAATAATAAATAATTCATTACAAAATTAATTTTGATAATAATGTATTCATAAAGATCCTATATATACAGATTCTATCACTTATTAGAACCCATGGTAAATTACAAGTTTTCTTAGCTTCCGTAGAGTATTTTTGTTGATTCAAATAAGGAAGAAGCTGAAATCTATCAAATGAGGAAGATTTAATTAAGAGTATTTCTATAGCTAAAAGTTCTTATTTTGTCACTTCTTTCATATATTTTAAAAGACAATGTTATAAATATAATTAAATAATCTTTTTAAAAAAATAGTAAAAAGATTATTTTATCTAAAGTAGAGTCTTTTAATGAAGGGTAAAAAGTTCAAACAACATTTCTAAGGGACTTCACACTTTAATATGGTACAGATATAGATAGATAAATACAGATTTCGCACATTATATGCCATGAGGGCATATGTATACTCATGGTATCAAGAAGGGAGAAATAGTACTTTAGTGAAACTGTTTGATACTATCAAAGTATATATATACTTTGAATAGTGCTTTAGTGAAAATAGTATTCGATTATCTCCTGACACTATTAGAATATATGGACTTTGATAGCATCAAAGAGAAACACATAGTGCTTCAATAGAAAGACACCTCAATTACAACTACTCTGATAGTATTGAGAATGAAGAAGTAGCAGTTAAATAAAAATACTACTTATTTACTCCTTGATACTATTACAGCGTACACACTATGATGATATCAAAAAGATATAGACAGTGTTTCAGTGCAAAGACTATTCAATCACTGTTTGGTATCATTCAGAGTATATAAATATCATCGGAGTTTAAAATTTAATAAATAAGACTGTGGATTGAACATATTTTTTTCTTAATCATTTTTAATTTATTTTTTCAAAAAAGAACACAATTTGATAACAATAGGGTATCAATATACTAACGTAATATCACAATGAATTAAGCTCATACTGCTATAATATCACTATACCCGATGGAGTATCATAAAATAGTAATACTGATGTCATACACAAAATAAGAATGGAGAAAGTACGAAAAATGAGTAAACAATTTGAGTTCTACCTATTTTTGATAAATAATTTTATATGTAGTTTTTCCCAAAGAGAAAAAGAATCATTAATATCTATGTGGAAAAAATCCTTTTGAGTCTTTCTTTCAACTAGCCCAAATTACTAGCCTTGGCCCAATTTGAGAAGAGCCCACAAATTGGGTATACACCAAAAAAAGGCCCAATTTTGGTCTCTTCTAGAAAGTTTCAGGCTTTCAACAATTCGTTGCTTCTTTGCTTAACAATGGAATCATCAAGAAAATATAAAAGCAGACCAAACATCAATTATAAATGGCATTAACAGTCTCAGCAATAGCATCATCAGCTTTAATCCGTCGGAAATTACCCATTGTAGGTGCCTTCTGTGTTCTTACTTTTGGTCTCTCTAATCTCTCTATACCTTTTACCAATACGGGGCTTGCTCACTCACTTCCCTTTGCCCCTCTTTTGAGGTAATTTTTCACTTTTCTCGCGATTTCTGATCAGAATCCTGAAATTGGGTTTGTGGGTTTTAGCGAAAAGTTATATCTGGGTTGGTTTTGTTTTGACATTTTTCAGGTCTAAATTAGCTGGAGAAAGACGGAGTGTAAGTTTTAGTAGAATCAGAATGGAAGCTAGCAGCAAGATTGTTCCAAGCATTGTTGTTTATGTCACTGTTCCTAACAAAGAATTGGGTTTCTCTCTTCTTCTGCTATTCTATTTTTGTTTAATCCTTTTGTGGTTTTGGCATTTCATTTTATTATCTTGATGATTGTTGTTTTTTCTATTAATGCTTTAGTAAAATTATAATCTTGTTGAGGATTCTAGCTGAATTATGATCCATTGAACTTTAACTCATGGTGGTCACATATATGTTTTTCCTTTGCTGTTTTTCTTTACTGTAGGGGTGGAAATTTGGTTCTTCGGTTCGGTTTTAGCCAATTTCAGTTCGGTTCTTCGATTATCGGTTTTGAAAAAGTGTGCACCATATGTCGAACCAAACTAATTTGGTTTGATTTGGACACCGACACCGAACCAAAAAATCGAAGAGCCGAAACCCAAGAACCGAATGGTTTGGTTTGGTTTGATTTTTTGGTTTTCCGGTATTTATGCCCACCTCTACACTTTAGTGTGCTTTTAGTTCTATTCTTAAATAAAAAATTTAGAAGGATATATGGTGGTTACCCGGGGCGGCAGATTCAATTAATCGAAATTCAGAATGTATCTTGATGAATATGCCCTATTCTAAGCAATGTATAGAATCTGTTCAAGTATACTAGTTTAAACATGTTATCGAAACACAGTTTCAGCACAAATTTCCAAACAATTTGAATGATGCTATCTTTACGATTGCTTTTATATAATCTCTGTGGTGATGCTATGGATGGAAATTTTAGCATCGTGATCTTGGATTCTAATGATTTTGCAGGTAAGAAGCTGGCAGGGAGCATAGTCAAGGAGAAACTTGCAGCATGTGTTAATCGAGTACCAGGTGAGCACAGCTCCTTTTTACTGATCTAACTAGCCAAAGTAATTTTCATGTTTTTGTCTTGCACTAAGTGAATAACTCATCTCTGAAAGTGTCTTTGCCATCAATTGCCTGTTTACACCTTAGCAACTCAACTTCAGTTCAATATGCTGCTAATGCCGACGTTCTCGAGAAAGTGCAGTTCATACTTATTCTCGTGAATTGAATTAGAATGCAGATTGCTAATTCCACGTCATTTTCTAGTAACACTTTGTGCTAAAACATAAAATTTGATTCCGTCAATTCTATCATCTGTTATGAAGCGGCTATTTGTTACAAGCGTGTTAATCATTAGTGTTTTAGATATTTTGATTTCGTTATCACTTCCATTAACAATTTGCATATATGAACTTGAATATGTCAATGTATCCTTTGGTTACTGGCTGTAGTGTTGCGTTCTTTTGACTATACTCCCTTCTGGAGATTGAACCTCATTGAGCTATTGATTCCATCAATTTTCTTTGATTTGGTTCTATTGCTGCGATGTTGAAAATATTGATGTCCACTTTTTATCATTTTTTTCTTGCTGGAACTAAATTCTCAAAGTAGCAATGTATATATGCATTGAAATATTGTAGTCGTTTGAACATGACTGAAGGCTAGAGTAATGAAGAATGTGTTGGGGTCTTTTTTATTAAATATGAAAAGTTGAATGCAGGCAAATCGAGAGGAAAGGCTATAGAGCTTACTTCTCATTCTGGGTTCTTGTGCTGATAGCCTCTGATAATACCAAAAAAGGACTAGAAACTGTAGGTTTTGGTAATTGGTGCTGATTTCTATACAATTGAAGTGAGGAGTTATAAAACCAACTCTGTCCAGGGGCATGTGCACAGTTATGTATTTTGCAAGTGAAAGGTGTATGGACTAGCTTTTTACTCATTTCTGTTCGTGGCATTGCTTCAATATTTAGTAACCAACGTCTGGCAAAACCCCGAAGTGCATTTTAGTTATGTATGTCGCTCTCAACATTCCTTAACGTGTAGGAGTCTTCTTGGTTGCTGAGTTGCTTGAATTTTAGCTAAAATTAATATATTTCTTGGTCTCCTCATTAGTCTTCTTTCCTAAGTTAACATGTTATGGTCTTGACTAGTACATCAAGAAGCTGTGATATGCTGTGTGTGCAGGTGTAGAATCGGTTTACGAGTGGCAAGGAGAGGTAAGACTCTTCTTCAAAAGACTATTCAACTTTGATTGGAGTCAACTTTGATCGATACACTATCAGTGGTAGGGCTAGTATAAACACACGAAATAATATGAAGAAGCCAAAGGGATTCAGTATCTACTATATATACATATGAAATAATTTTACCCATGTATAAACAAGGTAATTTCTGTTGAAAGGGGTGGTTCTTCCCCTGCACACTATTTGTATCTCGTCGTTTCGTAAGAATTGTATTGCTTTTTGTTTTTCGTTAACAGATACAGACTGATTCTGAAGAGCTGCTTATAATCAAGACCAGGGAATCCCTTTTGGAAGCTCTTAAAGAGCATGTGAAGGCCAACCATGAATATGAGTAAGTCCTTGCATCTTTTTCTTTTTCCAATGCTAAAAAAGGGTTCTTAAGAGTAAGACAGATTTTTCATGTATAATAATGTGTTTGTGATGAGAATGATCCTACATTCAGACCATGAGGTATCATGAACTCCTTATAAGGCTTAGACAATCTTCCAATGCTTTAGTTAGCTTTTTGGGTAAAAGTTAGGCCCAAGGCCTAATCTGACATGCTATTTGTTATACGCTTCACTTTCTTTGAGTCTGTGATCCTGCAATTTCTGCTCCAAAAACTTAGTCATGCTTCATCTTAGGTGCATAAGCTAATTGCTACCAATCCCCCCAAAAGGAGGGGAATGGGCCCGTAGAGAGTGAGCATAGATTATTTTGATCCTTTTTCTTGGTTGATTCTTGCAGTGTTCCTGAAGTGATTGCCATGCCCATAGTTGGTGGCAGTCTACAGTACCTAGAATGGCTCAAGAACAGCACAAGGGATGAATGATTAAAAGCCAAGACAAGCTTGCTCAACCTTGAGCCTGTAACGTTGTAGTAGTCAAAGACAAATATCTATGTTATCTGGTATTTTCTGTCTAATAATTATAACTTAAACCGTGCCCTTAGTCTTTGACTCTTGATGTGAAGTCCTAATCTTATCTCTAATAATATCTTGTCTTGCATTCATGGGTTATTTTGGGCATTGCTGCTTGTATATTCACTGGACTTGGGGACAAAATGAAGTCCAAGTGGAAATAAGATTTGTGGAAGTTTGATAATTTAAATAATTCATCAACTCAGCTTTTCTAGCAGCTGCATATGCATCTAAAGGCAGCAACTATTACCACAGAAAGAAATACAGCAAGTATGGCAAATTTAACTACTAGATTTCCAAGTATCAAACCACCACAAGTGAAATATTAAACATCACAAAGTCAAAGAAAAGCTCTTTTTTTCTTATACAATAAGTCAGCACAACAAAGCAAACGACATTCAGACCCCATTCCTAAAAGGAGACGATGAGTCGGCCCGCCCATCACGATTCATCCAACTGATCCTGCATTAAGCACGTGACAACAGTTAAAGAAAGCCTTTAATAACATCAAGTTACAGAGTTATACTACGAGCATGCATGTGATGGAGGCTTGTAATGGCAGCCTTCAACAGAAGCACCTACCTGAGCATCTGACGTCCATAGTGTGAGATTGTCTCGTAGGAGTTGCATTATTAGGGTGCTATCCTTGTATGATTCTTCACCTAAAGTGTCCAGCTCAGCTATGGCTTCCTCAAATGCCTAAAAAAGTAGAGAAGTAAATCATCCAAAATGCAAAGATATGGATCACTCCAACATAACTATATCAACTGACATGTGTAAGCACATTTTGTAGGTAAGTCTTGACTATAAATCATGTTTACAGACAAAAAGACCAAATGGATTGATTGGACTGTCGTCAATTTACTAACTTCACCTACATTTAAACAGTACACTAGTTCTTGACTTGAACTTTGCAAACTTTAGAAGAAGAATATACACACACCAATGCAGATCATTTCTCCATATTGCTTTTAAATAAATTGACCTATTGTCATCTCTCTTATACTTTATGTTGTCAACCCACTTTCCTAAAACACTGAGGTTCAACTGTCTCCACCTCATTGTCTTTCATCCTACCTATCCATTTTGCCATCATCAGTTCAACCTTTTCTAACAAGTCTGATCACCCACTGTCTTCTCCCTAAGTCACCCCTCCATTTCTCTTATCTTTCACTATATCTCAAGCCATCAATATTCAGTCACCCTTTCCCAACTTTATTTGATGGTTCTTTTATTAGTCAAAGCTAAAAGAACAGCTCAGCCTGCTTAGAACATATAAAAATGGCACATGAAGCATATAATTTTACATCATATCAGCAGCATAAACACTAAATTTAACCTGTTTTGCCATACTGCAAGCTTTGTCAGACGAGTTCAGTATCTCAAAGTAGAAGACAGAGAAATTAAGTGCAAGACCCAGCCTTATGGGATGTGTTGGAGGCAGATCTGTCAGTGCAATTTCCTTCAATGACAACAAAGATAGGAAAACAGTCAGTGAAACTAAATTTTCCAACCATATGATGTAAATCTATATACAAAATGAAACGCAAAGAGATGAACACACAAGATTTGACCAGCTGAAGAACAGACAAATCCACACGCCAGACTTAAAATTTTTTAAATTAACAGTCCATCAAGAGACAGAGAGAGCAAACACAGAAAATAGAAACTCCAGGTAGCAATCAGCCTAACCTCCAGTATAATTAGAAAGCCTTTTGCATGTAAATTTAATTTTGTCATTCATACATGCAACTCAAGTCAAAGAACCAAATCCAGATTGCAATGACACATCCTTGAGTGCTCGTAACTACATCAATGACACAACTACATGTGTAACCATTATTAATGCGCACATCCTAAGACAGTTACAAGCACTGATCAGTCTACAAGAGATCTTCTAACTTCGCACAACGAGTTCATTATCATTTCAGTTCAATCTTTAATTTTAAACAAACATCAAAACAATTTGGTGTTGAAACACCCTTCTTGGACGGAAGTGGCACTTCCATCGAATATGAAATATCACCACAATAGAATTCACAATGCTTAGCAACAACAGAGTAAGGCAATCTGCAGATGACAAAGTTCTGTCCTTTGTTCTCTTAGTTTCCATACTTTTACCTATGATTTCCTCAATAAAAATAATATATTTACACATCAATTTCTTTCAAATGTCAAGGATAATAATGCAAAGGAACAACATGTTTAGCAGCAGTGTTAAAACACATAAGACTAATTAACAACATATTAAAAAAATATGCATTGAAGAGAAATCACAGCAGAAAATTCAACAGCACACGTTAATGCAAGAATCTCCACCACAATCTCAACAAAAGAACCAAATTCAGATTGCAATGGCTAAAACTGTATTTATCTTGAAATCCAGCTACAGAATAAAGATGCTTTGTCACCATCTTAACACAAATCCTGCTATTACAACAAGTAACTAGATAGACCTAGATGCAGTTTACCCCAAAGTCCCCAATGTCACATCATCTTTAACCTCCAGCTAAACAATACATTTCTCACAATTTCAACCAAATTAGTAAGATTATTCATACAAATATTTGACACAAAAACTAAACTGAGAAGGAAAAATCAAGCCCGATGGAGCAATCTCCACTGCATCTTCAACGCAAATACATAAAATACAGATCAGAATGGCTAAAGTTAGTTCTCTGCATTCACATCGAAATCATCCACAGTTTCTACATATCATTTCAGATCTCAATGAAAATCCTACCAGCACAACAAGTAAATAAGAAAACCCAGAACCAATTTTCCCTAATCGGAAGAACAGTAAAAAAGCACCAAACAAAAATGAAACTTTAAACCTAAAAAATACAGCAAAATAGGAAATAAAAGTCAACTCAAACAGTACCTGAGCAGCCTTATAAGAATTCATAGTGTCTTCAGCAGCCTGCTTCCTCTCATCTCCAACCTTAAACTCAGCAAGATACCGGTGATAATCACCTTTCATCTTAAGGTAAAACACCTTTGATTCACTCGTAGAAGCCGACGGAACAAGATTTGACTCGAGCAACTTGAGTATACGAGCACAAACCTGCGAAAGTTCATTTTCAACTTTACCTCTATACTCCTTAACAAGATGCACATGTTCTTCGTTCTTCCGCGATTCCTCCTTCTGTTCGATGGAGGAAACAATACGCCAGGCGGCACGAAGAGAGCCGATCACGTTTTTGTAAGCGACGGAAAGTAGATTCCGTTCCTCGACGGTGAGTTCGCCGGCCGGCGTGAAGTTGAGGACTAGTTTGTCCATGAACTGAACCATCTCTTCATAGCGCTCTGCTTGTTCGGCGAGTTTGGCTAAGTAAAGGTACTGTTCACGGCTGAGATTTTCAGGAGGAGCCGCCATGGATGTGTTGTAGAGAGAAAATTTAGGCGAAAAACTGAAAAAGAATCGATTCTCAAACACTGTATGAGAGAGAAGCCACTTTTATGTTCTTTTTCTTTGCCCTTTTTCTTCGGTTTGCTTTGATTGGGATGTATACGTGGAGTTTTTTTTTACTTAACACCTCGTTTGTTTTTGAATTTTTGATATTCAAATATTATTGTTCGATTAATTTAAATTTGTGTTATGTAATAGGACGATTTAAAATTGAATTAAAATTGATTATCCGACTCAAATAAAAATGATTGATTTAGTAATTTTGGTAATAGTTTAATTCCTTTTAATTGAATTATTGGTTCTTAAAAGTTTTAGGTTTTTCTTAAATGGTTAATCGATAATCCAATTAAATAATTATATTTGTATCATTTTGTACATAAAATCCTTGATAAATTCATATTTTTATTTTTTGTTGTTTCAGGCTCTTAGTTATTGTACAATGTAACAATTTTTGCTTTTAACCAAAATGCAATATATCAACTCATGCGTTTGTTCATTTGATTTGTCATCTTGTTTTTAAGTAATTATCAGTAGAGAAAGTTTTGCGTCAAATTGTAATGGTTAAATCGATAATCAAATTGAACTGATAACGATCAATAACCGATAAACAAATATGTTAATGATTCAATAACAATTTAACATATTTATAAATCGATAATTGATAAGTCGAGCTAATGAACTTCAAAACTAAATTGAATCGACCGATATACAACCTTACTATGTAGATTTTATTTGGAGAGAAGAACTCCCTTATCAAGCTTGAATCTGAAATATCTAATTAAGAAATAATAAGCTCATCCATTGAATGATCATTTATTTTTCTTAATACTCATTTAATAAGATTAAGATGTGAATTTACGTGCATCTAATTTTTTACCAATTCAACTGGAATACATTTCACCTTCCATCAACAACAAATATCAAATGATTCTATCCACGGTAACTAAGACATATATGAAGAATCATCCAGTTTTTATTCTGTCAGAATTTGAGCTTAAAACCCTAACGACTTTCAATTACTTCATTAACTACTAAACCACACAATCTTAAATATAAATGCACACATTTTACTTATATGCGAATTTAAATGTATCTTTGATTATTAAGAGGTGTAATAAAATTAAAATTTATGAGTTGAAATACATATCTAATAATTATTTTTTTATTAAAAATGGAGTATTATAGATGCATTTAAGTAGTTCAATTAATTTTGAATGCAAATTAAATATACCTACTAAAATTGATGTGACATGCAAGTTCAAATTTTTAATGAGTTTTCATTGGATTTATGCATTTTCGAGACAAGGTGACTTTTTAGTAGATATGGACGAAAAAAAGTCATTTAATTTTTTTACAAAAGGAAGGAGGTGACTTTAACGTTGACACAAATATAGTTTGAGTTTTATATAATGAAAAAGAAAAAGAAAAAAAAAGTGATTTATCTAATCTGAATTTATATTTGAGTGATTTTTTTACGAAATTTATATCTAGAAATGCTAAATTTATCTTTAATTTTACTCCTCATTCGCGTATCAATAATCAATTTTTTTTATTTTTTTCTTTGATTGTTCAGTTTCTCATCACTATTACTAAGACACTAAAATTAGAAATCTTCTTTATTTTTATTTTTTGATTTATTTTTTCAGCAATGCATGTTTTTGATATTGTTTTCTAATAGAGTTTTGGACATAATGAAAACGGAAAAATAGTGTCATACTTAACAAATGAAATTTAGTAAAGAAAAAGAAGAAAATAATCACTGATTTTATAAATATGTACTTCATATGTGAGAGTAGAGATGTCAAATGGATGGATTAAACTAAAATTGAAGAGATTAAAATGAACTATACTAAAGAATGAAATTGATCACGTTTATATTTATTTTGAACTGAGTTGCACTAAAAATCAGTAAGGTCATAACCTATCTGTTTGACCTACATAATATAAACATTATTGACTTAGTAATGCAATTCATGAAAGGAAAAGAGATCAAATTCATTGGCAATATTTTTTTTTTAAAAAAATAAAAGATCTAAAATTCGATTTGAAACTCTAGATCTAAGATCCAAACTAAGAGAGATTCGAAACACAAGCCTCAAGTTTGATCTTGACATGAGACTCGACCTGAGATTAAAGACTTGATCCCAATCCTTACCTTGATCTAGAATTCAAGATCCACTTGATTCAAGATTCAATTATACAGAATGCAACGAGAATATTTATTCAAAATTTACAATTTAATAAAGATAGAAAATGATTTAACATTATAAATTAAATTGATAATTATTTTAAATATAATCATTGAACATAATAAAATTTTCTCAAATTTAAACCATTTTGAGAAATATTCACAAAACTTCGAATAAATTAAATATGTTAATTTTTTTTAACTCGATTTGAGACCCCTGACGTGAAAGTAATCTTAGGATTGATGGCATGTGCACATGCAAAATTTCTTTCTCCAATCATCAATAATGTTATACTACAAGCTGGATGATTCCTTCGTTTTCCCTAGACATAACTGGCTTTTAGCTAATGTCACTTAAATCATCTTTAGTATTTTCTATCAACATTGTTTTTTTCTTGTTAACGTTCAAAACAGTCATTAACGTGGGGGTAATATTTTATTTGAGTTTTTAATATGTTTTATTTGATTAAAATAATTCGTAATATATATTAAAGATATTCATTTTGGTTTTTAATATATTTCACTTGATTGAAATGATTCTTAATGTATAACAAAAGTGTTTATTTTGATTTTTTATTCTAAACCTAACAAATTTATATATATAAAAAATTAAACTAAACTATGCACCCTACGTGATTGACAGAGTCTGTTCATTGTTGTCTTCTTTGTTAGTTCCAAAAACGAACTCTATATATCTAACTCTGTTTTCGCTATTTTCTCTAACAAAATTTAATATTTTCTAAATATTATTCACTGACCTAATAAAACTTTATGTTTTAAGCAAGACGAAATAGTAAATTTTATTAGAAAAAGTAGAGACAATGATATTAGATTTCATGAGTTTTTCTTTGAAGCTAACAAAGAAGACAATAATAGTGGATTGTATAAGCCCGTCGGATCCACAACTAAATTTTCACTTTTTTAGAGATAAAATCTGTTAGGTTTAGGATAAAAATCAAAATGAACATCGTTTGTTATACACTAAGGACAATTTCAATCAAGTGAAATATATTAAAAAATTGTTATCATAAAAATGGCTTTTTATTGAAAATTTGAAAATTGTTCGAAAATCAAAAATCAATTTAAACTCAATTAATTTGAGAAAAATCAATTCTCGAAAAAGAATAGAAAATAGAGTCGCCACCTAATTTTACGGATAATTAGGAAACCATTAAATATTTAAAAAGACCTAACAGAAAAATC
>JAOTQR010000079.1:20981354-21016588 GCA_025774065.1 Solanum ossicruentum
TATAAAGGGCTTCACTTGTACATGTTAAGACACACAAATAAATATATCTTCTATATTTTCTTTATATGTTTCAACAATAGCTATGTTCAACTTTCTTCTCCTATATGGATTTACAGGTTACAGCAAGTTTTGTTACAATCAGAGGAGGAATTAATGGCAAACCGTTCTTCCGAGCTTCCTAAAGAAGCGGCTGCCCCAAAACCTAAGCAAATGGTCGGAAAGATGAAGATCCAAGGTAATGTATGGTATTTACTTGTAATATTTCAGGGTAATACTACTGAAGATTCTCTTTGATGAAAACTACTGAAGATTCTCTTTGATGAAAACTACTGAAGATTCTCTCGTGGAACTTTCCCTGGTTTTTCAGTTAGGAAGGTTAAAATGGGCCTGGATCCACCTACAGGCTGCAGTTTTTCTTCCCTAAAAACACCAAAACTAAAGATTGAATCTCTTCGATATCACCTATCCAATATGCGTTCATCAATCTCTTCTGGATGGAGAGCGATTCGCAAAGTTCATTTTGCTCCTCGTGTGCCAGCAAATGGTTCCTTCTCGCGCCAGAGTTTGGCGTACATGCAGGCGAGCACCCAATATATTAAGCAAGTTTCTGGACTCCTGAAAATTGGTGTGACATCTCTCCGCAGCAATCCATCGTCTTATGATGTTGTTCAAGGTAAAGAAGTTCATGTCTAGTTCATTGCTCTTGAATGTTGATTCTTATTGTTGGTAAGGTATCACTCATCATGTAGCTCCTTGTCACTTTTAAGTTTTAACCCATTGGGGAAACAGTAAAAAGTTATTGTTCTAATCATTTAGTTTCAGATGTTCCTGAACAAAATTATATCGACCGCCTCATTTAGGATGAAAATCATTTATACTCCCAAGTTTGGTTTAAAAATCAAACTCCCCCCTCAATTTTGAAAAATAATCATCCTCCCCCTTTAATCTTATGCAAAGCCTAATTTACCCTTGTCATTTTTAATCCTCCATTTACGTAACATCTTTATATATTATATATAATATTTTTACTTTTTAAGCGATGTATTTTACAATTTTTATTCAAGTCCATACATTTATATAAGTAAATAATTCTTTAATAATTTTGTTGCAAAATCTAATGTTATTTTTTTATGGTTGTTATTTTAATATTACATGCATTAAGCACATCTATACATATGTATGTATTATGTGCATGGATATTTTAATTTATCTCTTAGGCATATTCATAATGTGCTTTTTATTAATTTATCCCTGTCCTTCTCCAGTTCTCCTGTAGGGTCTCTATTAATTTATCATACTTACCTCATCATTTACATATTCTTCTTTACACCAAAACGATTATAGCAAAAAACAGTTCATTTTAATCTTCTGGTGGAGCTGTTTTCGTCCTCAAAACATTTTGAGTTCTCTCTTCCCACATTGTCTACAAAACACTAGCAGGGATGGTATTCCACCACTTTACTTATTTTTTTGTTCATTCCTGGTGCTACAATAGTTTAGAAGGTTGTAGGGAGTAGGAACTGCCTCACATAACCCACTGAAACCCCTTGATGTTCAAAATAGCTGCCATATCTGAGATACACCCCTGCAATGCAAAATAAAATTGGAGATGGTTTCTTATGAGAAAATTGTATGTTCTTGACCCTTTCTTTAATCCTCATTCACTTTTAATGCTCTCTCACTTTACAAGGGAATAAGTGGCACAAAAATTCTGTGAGGCACTTTGTATTTACCAATATAATACAATGATTCTATTTACTATATGTTATCTCACCCATGAAACCTAATATGTGATCAGAGACATACTATTGTTTCTTACGGCTTAAAAGTTCAATGGAAGAGGATGCTATAAAAATGCAACCTGGATCAGGCGAAACCCACATTTTGTAAGTTTCATTCATCCATCATCCTATTTTCTTTCTATTGAATTCTTTTAAACGCATATTTTGCCTCTGAGGAACTGCTATAATTTTTGGATTGTGATGTTCCGTACCTCGTGGGATTTCACTGGGTATGTTGTTGTTGATGTTCTGAACCATCTCTACCTCCATGAGGTAGGGCCCTCCCCATACTGCACTCGGGGATTTTACTGGGTATGTTGTTATTAATGTGAACATCTTTACAGCTTTCCAGATAGTCTTGGAGATGACCTAATTGTTGAAGTCCTGGATTCCAGTGGAAAGCATTATGGACGTGTCCTTGCTCAAGTTGCCACCATTGCTGAAGAACCTGTAAACTTATCTGAATTCAACTTAGTTATCAACTATAATTATTGCTTCTGTTAGCTCATGTTTCTTACAGTAAAGTTCCATTCAGGGTGAGAAACTTCGCTGGTGGTCCGTCTATCGTGAACCAGAACATGAGCTTGTTGGCAAAGTGCAACTTTTTATTAATTACTCGACAACATTTGATGAAAATAGTCATCTTAAGGTGAGTTTGTCATCTCTCCCAGAATTGCTACAATTGAAGGAAGAATAACAAATTGTTTCTCTTCATTGGCTTCACGTAATTATGCTTATCGAATTGCATCTGAAGTTTGTATTTTGGAGACGGGGAAAGAGCCAATAAGATGCAAAATAAAGTTTGTCTTGAATCAGTATTTGTGGTCTTCCGTGGAAATCGGGCGTGCCTGTTTTGTCATTTCATCCCCCCTTCCTTTAATTGCGATGATTTGAAACTGACTTATTCATATTCTGTGACTGCGTATTTAAATGATATTTCCGGGAACTCTTTGTCATTGAACTCATGATTGATAATGCATTCCTCTTATAATCTATTGTTATCTCCGTGGAGTTCTTCTGTGGAAATTTGTTGTCTGTTTGTCAAATGATTTACTGTGACATCCCCTACTCAAAAAGTATTGGGAGAAAATAAAAGCACAATCACATAATGAATTGCTGTAAGCTGACACTTTTTGCTTTCTTCCTATCGTAGTGTGGTTCAGTTGCAGAAACTGTTGCTTATGACCTAGTACTTGAAGTTGCAATGAAGATTCAGCAATTCCAACAAAGAAATTTGACATTACATGGTCCATGGAAATGGTTACTCACTGAATTTGCATCATACTATGGAGTTTCTGATGCATACACTAGATTAAGGTACAATGTATTTACATTTAATTGTTGTAGTTGCTGTAGGAGTTATCCGCTTACTTATTATGTATTTATGCGTGTAATTGTGTTGCAACATCAATTGTGCAGGTACCTTTCCTATGTTATGGATGTGGCAACACCAACTGCTGATTGTCTTACGGTTATGCATGAGCTTTTGTTACCTGTTATAATGAAGGGCCGTTCTAAGAGCACCCTTAGTCATCAAGAGGTAACCCTTGTAAATTGGACATTGATGCTTTTTTGTGTCTTTAAGATTCCAAGTTTTTCTGTGACTTCATTCTCTTCGATAAAGTTGTATTTGACGTCTGCGTTTCTTTGTAAAAAAAGGGTCTCCAATTTGCTCGCGTATCTCTCATGAGTACTGACATTGCACAGTGTTGTTTGCTGCTTACAGAATCGTATTTTGGGGGAAATTGAGGACCAGATTGAACAGATCTTTGCATTGGTTTTTGAAAACTACAAGTCTTTGGATGAGTCAACACCATCGGGGATGGTGGATGTCTTCAAACCAGCTACTGGGGTTTTACCACCTGCATTGGAGCCTGCTGTTAAACTATTTTCTCTACTTCATGACATATTATCTCCTGAGACTCAGAACACACTATACAGCTATTTTCAGGTCTGGAAGCTGGCACATATCTCTACATATAATCTGTTCTTATATGTTGTTTTTGCCATTAACATTTGATTTGCACAGGCTGCTGCTAAGAAAAGATCAAGACGATACTTGACAGAGACGGATGAATATGTCAGCGGGAATAATGAAGGACTCTTGATGGATGCTGTTACTGTATGTACTGCTTATCAAAAAATGAAGTCGCTCTGTATGAACATAAGAAACGAGATTTTTACTGACATAGAGATCCACAATCAAAATATACTTCCAAGGTATTTCTAGTTTCGAACTATGTTGAGGCTATTGTATGTCTAAAAGTAAACATTTTAAGATTGATTAGTAATAGCACAGGTTGTTACTCAGATCATACATGTAAAAGATGGTTAAGTGAATTGACTTTTTGACAAAACATTCACATCGTTAAGTGTTAGCATTGGCTAAGGGGAATGTGTTCCTTCACCTCCTATGCTAACTTTTGAGGTTATGTTAAGCTCAGAGTCTATTCCCATGACATGGTATCAAAGCTGGACTATCCCTATTCTAGGAAGTTCAAGTTAGGGACATATGAATATGAAATAGCATATGATGAGACTGGTCAATCTTTCCCATGGCTAGCCCATGTTGTCCACACATAAGATGCTTAGTCTTGGGTTGCAGAAGGGTATTTGATGTCTCAGTTGACTGATGAATGGACTATTGTCTGTCTGTAGATTTGGCAATCCTCCATTAATGAGTTAAGTTTTGAGGTTGAGCTACACAACCCACCCTCACCCCCACCCCCCTTCTCTTTTTTGCATGTGTTTTACGTGTGCCTTTCTCCTTTCATTCATAAAACCGTTAAGCATTTTCTTGTAGATGGATCTTGGATCGATTTCTTGTACAATCAACAAGTCCAATCTCAAGTTGTTTTTTTTCTATTAGTTATCATTTTTTGCAACATTCCTAACTGCTTCAATGTTTTCAATTCTCTGTGTGCAGCTTCATTGACTTGCCAAACCTTTCATCAGCCATATATAGTGCAGAACTTTGCTGTAGATTGCGTGCATTTCTGATCGCTTGCCCCCCCGCTGGTCCTTCTCCCCATGTGACTGATCTTGTCATTGCAACAGCAGATTTTCAGAGGGATCTTGCCTGCTGGAATATCAAGTAAGTCTTGTCTCATAGTTGCTCTTTTTAAATTCATAAGATCTATGTATTAAATGATGTTATTTTTGGTGAAACATCTGCGCAGACCTGTTAAAGGAGGAGTTGATGCAAAAGAGTTGTTCCATTTGTATATCATCCTGTGGATCCAGGATAAGCGGCTCTCTTTGCTGGAATCTTGCAAGCTGGATAAGGTATTAACTGAGGCTTTCCGCCGGCACTGTTTAATTTCCTTGGTGAAACACATGTATCTACTCTCTACTGGTCTGACCCTAATATCCCTCTATTAAGATGAACCAAATCTCATATCTCTGTGTGTGGTGTGATTATTTTTCCGGACTGCAATTTGTTTGCATCAAACTTGGCATCCGACCAACATAATCTAGCACTGCTATTTTCTTTTTATTATTAATTATTATTATCTGCATTAAATTTTTTGGATTAAGCTGGTCAATGCCTTTTCATTTAATATGCTTGTTGCTTCTCCATTATGCTGCATTTTGCATGTAAACTTGCAATGTAGGTGGAGGCTGGATGGTATCCAGGAATCGAAGGGTCGAGATATTATAATCTAGATTAGGCTTCTTAAATTTCAGTAGCCTAACAGAAGTATAGGAGGAGCTTGAAAACATTGAGCTTTCATTTGGACTTCAAGATAGTTCATAGATCACTTCCTCTTGAAAATCTTGCAATGCAGTTAGGAGAATCAGATTCATGTTCATGTGTGTTTGAGAGGAAGATGAAATTTAAAATAAGAAGAGAGTGTGAAATCCATGTACTCCTTGCAGGTTTAATTTGGCGGAAAGTTCTTAGTGCAAAAGTTTTCAACTTGCTGCTTTCCAGATGCAATGCAAAAATGTTAGCAACCAAAGAGGCTTTGTAATTGATAACTAAGGTCTAGATTTATTAAGATGGGGCAATTCTGAGTTTTTTAAGATGGGTCGATTTTTGCTTGCTTAAATGGAAAGAAATTCTTTATGCGACAGCTTTCTTACTTCTGCTGCAAGTTAATCTAGGAGTTTATTATCATTGGTTTTCACCATCTGCTCTATTGTTCATTCTTCTTAATTGATGCTGAATAAACTCCATTATCTCACAGGTGAAATGGTCGGGAGTGAAAACTCAGCATTCAACAACCCCTTTTGTTGATGAAATGTATGAGCGCCTGAAAGAAACTCTAAATGACTATGTGGTCATCATCTGCCGCTGGCCGGAGTACACATTTGTGTTGGAGAATGTATGGTCTGATTATTCTTGTTTCTCTTTTATTGCTCTGCGTGAAAATACTCTTATAAGCAGTCGCCCAACAATTGCTGAAAACCCTGTTGCATTTCTTCTCCATTATAAACTAGCAAAAGGATTCATTAACTGACTAAATTGGAAGTAAAACAGTAGTAATTGGACATCACTTCCCCAATACTCTCATCATCTTGTGCCCAGTGTGGGTATACCAGCATATAGTCTCTTCCAGTGCCAAAGGATTTATTTACTTGCTGAAGAGGACTGGTATATTTAGACTTCCATTGAAATGTTGTATGGAAAGCAAAGAAACTTAATAATGTAGGGATTTAATTTCATCGTCTTTTTCTCCTGGAAGTGGAGAGATTGAGATGAAGGAATCAAATAGGCAGTAATATACGGGCTGTTGTTGCACTTTGCTGTTCATCTTACATTTTATTCTATTTTGTATTATAGTTGACACTTTCTTTTATTTTTGCTGATGTATAAAGGCCATTGCTGATATTGAGAAAGCAATTTTGGATGCACTGGAGAAGCAATATGCGGATGTCTTGTCTCCATTAAAGGAGAATTTGACACCCAAGAAATTTGGCTTCAAATATGTGCAAAAACTTACCAAACGATCAGGTTGCCCATATATTGTGCCAGAAGATGTAAGCATCCTTGTTTTTCTGCCCTTGATTATATTTACATTTCATATAGTTAGGCCTGAAACAAGTTCCTTCTTTCAGCTTGGCATTCTTTTGAATTCAATGAAGAGGATGCTTGACATTCTGCGCCCAAAAATAGAGCAGCAATTTAAGTCCTGGGGTTCATGTATACCAGAAGGAGGAAACACTGCCCCTGGAGAGCGCCTGAGTGAGGTTACTGTGATGCTTCGATCTAAATTCAGAACTTATGTGCAAGCAGTCATTGAGAAGCTTGTGGAAAATGTAAGTTTGCTCTACATTATTTTGGTTAAATCTAAAACTAAAAGGAATCCATACTGGTAATGCACTTCTCTATATATATATTGGTCACTACTTACTGAAACCTTTAAACTGATTGCATGATTCTTCTGGTAATATTTATTAACAGAAGTACCATGAAACTTCAGAAACTAATATAGAAGGTTTTGATGAAGACGATGCTTCATGTGAAATAATGTTATTTCTTTTCTTATTTAACTGCTGTACTTCATTGTTCTCTTCTTTTTTCACTTGAGCTTGACGCACTTGAGCCGAGGGTCTTTTGGGAAGAACCTCTCTACCTCTACGAGGTAGTGATAAGGTCTGCATACACTCTACGGATTTGAGTATGTTGTCATTTACCTATTTGGATGGAGGGGAGAGTAAAGTGTTTGGTCAGGGATGACATCAGTGCACATGATGTAATTAGCAAAGTGTTTTCTTTTTTTCTCTTCCATGCGAAATTTATTAGTGACATTGGATGAGTTGTGAGGGTACCGCGTAGGCTCTGTTAACCGCTAATTTGCTATCTTGAAAGTTCAGCCATTAACGGTAGGCTCCGTTATGCTGATCTTATATGGCTGCTTTAACATCTATATCCTTCATTTTGTAAAGAAAACTCATAACCGATAACCCATAACTGAAAATGTGTCAGTAGCTCCAGTCAAACTCTTTGCATTTATCTCTTTCAAACTAGGCCATACACCGACTCCTAAACAAATATCACTGTTACTGTTACAGACGAAGCTACAGAACAACACAAAGTTGAAGAAAATTTTACAAGATTCCAAGGAAAATGTCATAGAATCAGACATAAGATGTAAGATGCAGCCATTGAAGGAGCAGCTTACGAGTACCATAAATCACCTTCACACCATATTTGAGCCTAACGTATTCATTGCAAGTTGTCGAGGCTACTGGGACAGGATTGGACAGGTTAGTGTTGGTGTCGAACTTCTAGTTGATAGCTTCATGTTCATACTTGTGTGAAATTATTACTAATTCCACTCTGCTGCAGGACGTGCTAAGTTTCTTAGAGAGCAGGAAAGAGAATCGGGCTTGGTACAAGGGCTCACGAATTGCAGTCTCTGTAAGTACCAACTTAACATTTTGTTAGTTATTACAAAGTTAAAACCAATTACTAATGTACTTGACATTTGCAGATCCTGGATGATACCTTTGCCTCTCAGATGCAGCAGCTTTTAGGCAATTCACTTCAAGAGAAAGACCTTGAGCCTCCAAGGTCCATTCTTGAAGTGCGATCGATGCTTTGTAGGGATGCATCAAATAACAAAGGATCATACTATTACTAGATGTAATTATGTATAGCTGTTCTATTCAATTTCATTCTTTTGTTTCTTTTTTGGTTCTGCAAACGAAAAGAGAATGAAGGGTGTTGTAGCCATAGCCTATAACCTATAGTCTACAGGTGGATTTGCCTCTTATGGTTTTTAGGCCTGCTACAGAAGAATAGGAAATAGTGTTTCTAAGAGTCATTTTTGTTGTGGGAGCAGGTGACTCTACTGCTCCAGCTGTATTGATAGCCATATATAAAAGACACGTATAGTTTGTAATTCACATTTTGCCAAATATCTAGATAATCTTGACCATGTCTTCTGTATGTTCACTGTTCTTCTATGACTGCACTCCATCTACATATGTAGATGCATTCAAGAATCACTTGACATTTCCGTTTATTATTTCAATTTTCCCGCTGACTAATTATGATACTTATTCGAAGACATGGATGAGCTTTGATAGTTACACTGTTTGAATTGCATGAGAAATAGAGTTGAGTGTCGTGCCAAAATTCTTTAATTTGGTGATTAAACATGTTACGTAGGAAGTTGAAATCAAAGAGTTGTCGTCGACAAAAGAAATAATCATTCTTTTTTTTTTTAATGGAAGGAAAGTAATTCAGAATGCATCGTGATCAACTGTAGTCGGTAGAGGTTCAATAATCAAACAAGATCATCCGAGTAGCCCAATCATTCTGCACAGAGGCCATTCAATTGGCGAAATATTTACATGATTAAACAAAAGAATGGCATTTATATTACACATTAAGTAATCAACAACCCAACCGGAAGGCACAAGCACATGCTTAGTCTGCAGGCAGAGCCTCGGGATTTCAGCTAAACCAGAATTGCTGCTTATAGGAGCTTTGATATTACACGGCAAGAAGTCCAGAACGCTGCTGATGCAGCTCTTAGAATAGCTGGGTTTTGGTATATCCTGTTTTAAAAGCACGCATATTTAGTTCCAATGGCATCAATAAGACTTGCATTCATTAGGATATGCTAGTATCCTTCAATCTTCGGAGAAGGCATTAATATTTTACATAAACAAGCCAAATATAGAATTCAGATTAGAATATTAACATACACGTCAACTTCCAATTTGGCAACAACTGATGTATCGTGCTATGCAAACTAGACCAAGATTAGAGTACAAGCTAGATTCTAAGTGAACACTCAGTCCCTTGTTTCTTTCTAATTCACATTCAAATTTCAATCAGTTTCGAAGACAATTGAAGCTGTTTTTCCCCCTTCTCTATATTCATGGATTATAAACTTATAGTAATATAGCAAGAGCATGATTTGACAAACTTGGTAACGACTTAAAATGTTGTAGCGTTATACTGGGTATGTTCTTGTTGTTGTTGTTGTGGTGGTGGTGGTGGTGGTGTGTACAGCATTAAGTGTAGCATGCTTATATCCTTTCTATGGTTTCTCCTCCTGGTGATAAATCATTCTGATGACATGGCAAGAACTTTAGTTGGGGATTGAAGAGCATCTGGCCAAGAAAAAAGTGAGAGAATACACGGAGCTGAAAGACTACAGGCTCATTAATGAAGGCTGATAGATTTCCTTGCTCAAGTGTCTGGACATTGTTTTGCACTTGTTATGCTATCATCACTAGTTTAGCTATTACTACAGTCTGCAGGATATGCATATAAAGAAGAAAATTATGTTCGGCTGTCTTTCTATTCTGTTTCCACCTTACAATGAGCAAACATGCTTTGAAGTTGTTATTGAAAGTGCTAGTGAAGACCAGAAAAGAAAGGTCTTTTCTCAAAAAACATGTTGCACAGAACTACTTTACCCATTTAAAAAGAGAGAACAGAACAACTTTGCTGGATGATAGGTTGGCTTACCCAATAGCTGTAGCTCCCCAAGATGCTACATTGTAAATAACTTTGCTTCCATCCCATGCCTTCCGGAGCTTTCCTTTCTTCTTTTTCAAAGAGAATGTCTTGCTGAGGGCTGTGAAGAAAATCTAATGTCACTTTTCTCAATCCAACTTTTGAAAATAAAATAAAGCAGCGTGAACAAACACAAGTGTTTTCTTTTTAACAAGTATCTGTAGAAAGAAATGTTGGAAGAAAGCAAAAAATTCAACTGACCATCTTGAAGTTGGTTTGGTGTCAAATCCTGCACAAATTAGTGCAAAGGATTAAACCTCCTAGAGACGAACAGACACTAAAGATAAGTTTGAACAGTAATTGAGATTATCTTAATCCTATATACTGAAATGGATGCAATGAAATTATTCATCATGGTTCATCACAACAATTTCAAGCACAATTGGCCCCAAAAAACTATATTCAATCTAATCAACCAAAATTGATCAATTAGTCAATTAATATCCTTTTTTAAAAGAATATCAACTATTTACTCTAATATCAGGGTCCTTTCTGACCAAAACACAAAGATGTCATTGCCTTCAGCAAGTTAAGTGTACTCCCTCTGTTTCATTCTATGTAACATCATTAGAAGGTAGAGATTAAAAGATGTTAATTTGAGTTTTGTAACATATAACTGTTGGTAGAGAACATTAAGATGGTTATGAGAAGTGAACTTAATAGAAAAAACATCATACCAAAATTTTGTTTGGACAGTAAGATGAAAAAAATCTTGAAGATTGTTCAACCAAATATCACTCTTTTTTTAACCAATAGTGCTTCTTTCACAGCAAGAAAGAATATATATTGTCAAAATGTAGGGATGTAAAATGTTTCATAATATTGAGGCAGAGGGCATCAGATCTTTGCAGGCTTAGTAGCTTACTATAGAAGGAATTTCTTCAGAATGCAGAAAGCAAATGACCTGACTATTAGTAGAACAAAGAGACTGATCTAGATTATTTAAGCAGGATGGCTTATCTACTAGGATTTCTCCTCTAAGATTGTTCCCACTCTACAAAGTCTAACTTTTTAGTTTCAATTAGTTTCTGCTTTCGAGGAAAGTAAATTAAATGAGTGAAGTAATAATAATACATCTTTCTCTTTAATACCATGTCTAGAGGGCTACAAAGTACAAACAAACTGCTAAGATAAGGATAAGAATGCAAGAAAATAACAAAGATGATAAAAACTAGGTGAGCATTTTCTTTATGAAGTCAAAAGGTAAGCAATTTAATGAGTTGGATGAACAAATTTACAAGGAAACAAAACCAAAACGCTGGATTTTGCATTGAGCTTTACAGATAACTTGAGGAAATAAAGGAAAGAACCAACAGTTTAAGGAACAAAAAGATCAGGTCTGTTTTTCTAAGGAAACATACATACCTTGGTCTGCTTAAGAGACAACAGGTATGCAGCCATAAAGCAAGCTATACCATCCACTATATCTTCCTGCCTAACTAAAACATAGTCTTCTCCATCTAACTCGGGATTTCCACCTTCCCAAAGGTCATTCTCACTTACCATGTCCCACGAACTTCCTTCTTCTACAATACAATAAAGAAATACATCTATTACTACCATGATCCCACTAGAAAGGAAATTGATAACTTCAGAAGTCAAATAATTACCAACTCTCCGGAAAACATACCAGTTAAGTTTTGCGGAACAGATGCTTGAGCATTTTCTAGCTTTTGAAGAAAATCTGAGCATTCAACTCTAGATTTCAAGAGATCTCGCAGCTGCACAACAAAAGATACGCACAAAACTCACTTTCAAACTTTTGCCATGGTTGATGTTTACAGAAATGAAACTTAATGAGTGGATTCCCTAAATTCATCTATCCAAACAATAGTGTGACAGTGGCATTGGTCTGCTTGAATCACTTATGGTCAATCAATACGCCATACAAGTGAGATTAATGCATCTGCCAGACGAATAAGAAGCCGGTATATCTTCAAAGCAAATACTGTATGTAATAACTTATAACAACTAGCAATTAATGTTGTCCATCAACTCAAAGTCCGAAACCAAAATCCCTTTTAGAGGTTAAGGCAGCAGTAAAGCACCAAAACTGTCTCAAATTAGAACCATAAAATAAATGCAATTATGATAATTATATCAGTGAGTATTCAAAAGCACCTTCGAGTTCTCTGACTATAATGAGTATACAGAAGCACATACAGCTCGATTTCTACAACTCTGCCGCTGTAACCTAATATTTGCCAATCCGACTGGTCTGACTAACATAAGCATATATAACTCTCAAACTATTCCAGTTGAAACTACTAAAACTCAATCAATCTGTGTTTGCTATTTCCGTCACATTGCTTCCTATATATAGCAAGCAAACCATATGCTTTACATCTCTTCTCAATTTTAATCCTTTCTTCAATCGAAGTAGATGAATTTTCAAATCTCTCAGCTACAGTTAATCACTGTATACATCTCTTTTCTAGCTCAGCTCATGTTTATGTTAACAGATGCAAACAAAACCAATTCAAACACTTTTTAGCATAACTACAAAATATTTCACAGGGAATACAGCTGAACAAGAAATTAACAAGTATTATTTCACAACTATGAACATAGTTAACAATTAAATCCCAAAAATAACCGTGATGCTGACCTCATCCGTCTCGGTATCAGCAGATGGAGTAGAAGATCCTTGACCGGAGTCGTCCAAAGCATCCCGGTCAACATCGCTGCTAGAGTTGGATTCCTCAGCATCATCATCCTCAACAGAACCAGTTGTACTAAGCAATTCGAGAGCTCGTTGGCATTCCTGTAACACAGCCTCTAGCGTTTTTCTCTTCACCTTAATCCGATCCTGTCCCGATTTAGCTCTCACCAACTGGATCGGCTTTGTACCTGTCATCTCCACCACCTCCATGCCCCTAACAATTCAAACACACACACACAAACACACAAAACAACAAAAAAACTGTTTCGGCTGTTTGTATATGTAGAGAGAGAAGGAGAAAGTGCAGATAAGGATAGAGTTAATCTATCGGAATTGCAGAAATTGATGGAAAACCTTCATGGATTTTGAGCCGGAGAAGGGAAAAGGGAGAATTGTAGAAAAAGATATTGTGAACAATAATTAGAGGGGATTGATTGTGGAGGCGTGAGCCGCCTGCGTTTTGTAACAAAAATTGTTTTGCGTTTTTAAGGGCCCATAATGGCGTAGGCCGTAGGGTGTATTTTTCATTTGTATTCTACTTTGGATGATACCCAGGTGGTGGAGATACATGTCAATATTGATTTTTTTATATGGGTGGTTAGCTATGTTTCTATCGTATATTTTATTGTATTAAAAATAAAAAGTTTTAAATAAGGTTATAAAAAACTATTATCAGCGATTATATTTTTATTTTCATACTTTTTTATATTTTACAACTCACATGTCTTTATTTTCATATCCCTCTAGTTTTTTACAACTCGCACCCCTGATGTTAAGGGGAAGAAGTAAACACTGCTAAATTATTTCTTAATACCGTCAAAATATATATATATATATATACACACACACTGATGGTATCAAAGAGGAGAAGCAGAACTCAAGTAAAAACATTAATCAATTACTTCCTGATACCATTAAAATATATAAATTTTGATGGCATCAAAGAGGACCGTTCAATTATATGCAGACCTTCAATGAAAAGACCGCTCAATTACGGCTTGATTTTATATATACTCTAATGATATCAAGAATGAAAAACTAGTAGTTCAATGAAAATACCACTCAATAGAAAGCGTTTAAGTGAAAAGATTGCTTGATACCACTAGAAATAGATATTTTGATGGTAATCAAGGACGAAGAAGCAATGGGGCCGTCAGGTAATAGTTTGGGTCATACTTCCAACCAGTTAAATATATTAGGTTGGATTGACTTGGATAAATACTTTGTCTGATAGGTCAAAATTTGTATAGTTTACACTAGAATAAAACCATTTTAAAGCAAAGGATAAAATATGATTATATGATTATGGAGTATATTGGATAATAAGCAAAGATAAAATGAGAAATAAAAAATAACGATGTACCTGATCACACAACAAAATATAACTTTTCATTGTTTTCCAGTAAAAGATTTACCAATATAATACAATACAAAAATAAAAATAAATAACAATTAAAATAAATATTATATTTGAACTAACACTACAATAAATAACAATAAATAAAATTCAACATCTATTGCGTGAATAATATAAGATCGCTGTAAAATTATTGAATAAGATTAGTTTAACTCTAAAAATCAACCTCGACTCTCAAATTCAAAATTTAGCTCATACGACAATGAAAATTATCAAAAATCATATCGTGTCCGTCGATAATTGTGGAGTTAAAGTATTAACAAGTAACAAGGTGTATTCTTACTTACCAAAAGCAGCAAGTTTATAAACATAAGCATATATAATATTCAATGACTCAATTAGTTTCTTAAATCCACACGCCAACTAATTGGTTTTCTTTTGTAGAGGATCAATGATATTCTTGGATTTTTTTATACAATTAAGGTTAGCATCAGTAAGATCTTTTAACAAGGGAAGAGATATGTTAGCTTCCTGCCTTACAAACATGATTAACAAATTTAAAATTGCAATTGAAGAAAGAATCTCTCACCTCCATTAATATCTTGGTTTATCCTTTTATAAAGACTAAAATGATATTATTATCGTCTTTATATTGTCATCATTTTAAATAATAAACCAGTTAATGAGGTTTGTTGAGGAGAGAATGTTAGTTTAATTGTCGATACGAGTATGTTAATAAATAATGATTTTTATTTGTCATTTTAGAACGAATAAAAAGCAATTTTATGTGTTATTATTTAAACAACAAATCAGTTATACTGAGATTGATTGAGGAGAGAGTATTAGTTTAACTGTCAATATGAGTATGCTAACAAATAGAATCTTTTTGTCGTTTTAAAATATAAAAGTAATTTGTCTTTATCATACTAACTATTTTATTAGATATGACAGTTTGCATTTTGTACAAAAATTTGATTTATATCCTTATACGTCTGACACAGTTAACTAAGTGCAAGTTATGATTAAGAAAGCTCTATCCAATAGTGTCTCTATTCTATTAGTCTCAGTCCTAATACTAGATACTATATAGACTGGCCGATCACTAGTGGCAGAAGATCTTTTCACTTAACACCTTTTGCAATGAAAAATAGCTCGTCTTGTCTAATTTCTCTTGAATTCTCTATATATATATATATATCACTCTCCATCTTTGTTGGGAGAAAGAATCCATCACAGTCTAGATAGTGCTATCAAAAGCTCTAGGGAATTTAAAACCAAAAAGCATGCGTTTTGGAATGAACTTACTATTCATATGCTTTTAACAATTAACACTTTACTTGCTCAAAATACAATCAATAAACCGTGAATATTCTTTATAATGTGGGAAAAAGGAATTACATGGTGAAATTCCTAATAAATAAAATGAAATTTGGATAATCAACCAATTAAACTATTGAAATTCTTCACTAAAATAGGTACAAACACTTTTATTTATAATAATAATAATATAAAACCTACTACAACTAAAATTAGATAGTTTATTCTAACGAATTTGACTAAAAATGATATTTAGATATGAATTAAATAAACTAGCAAATCATAGATACCTAAATGCTTTTGATTTTTCCATCAACTTTATGTTATTCTTTCAACATAATATCTATGTATGTTAGATTATCAAAAATAAAAAAGATCTGAAATATGTGATTTCAAATTAAACTTTAGATAAAATTTGTAACTTTATATGCCAATTTTTATATTTGAAGTTAATTTTGAAATGATTAAACTCAAAAAATAATTATAAACTTCAAGTATGCTTTAACTATGTACCAAAATTAGGTATCCACACACTTTTTTCTTCTCATTTATCTCTCAAATAAGTACAAATAAACTAGTTTTAATTTTTGTCCTTAGAAATTAAAGTTATACCTTGCCAGCAATAAAAATTTTAAGTGTGCAAGATGCAATTTATAAAATATTGCGATACGAAAATATAAATTTATGTTCCCCGCAAATATTTTATTTGTGTTGAGGGCTAGAAGTTAAAATAGCAACACAAACACAAAAAAAGGGATAGAAGTGCAAATGATCCCACTAAGCCCAAAAGTCACAATGCCCATTACCCAACAGTTTCACCCCAGTTACCCCCATTCCCGCCAAAATCTTGCCGGCAAATTTTCCGGCAGTGCGATTCTCCCTCTTGTATCTCAACACAGAACTGATTAGAAGAAATGAAGGGGAAGCTCCGGCTTCAGAAAGTCTCGAAGCATTCAAGGTCAGATCCCTTCGGTTCTCAAAATTTTCTTCTTGTACATAATATCAAATAATGATTGGTAATGAGCAGATTCACTAAACAAAAGAAGTTAGTGATTTGTGTGAAAGTCAAAATGTCTTTTAGAGAAGTATGCCAGAGTTGCTGGATGTCTATGAACTCCATATGCATATTTAATTAACATTTTTCAAGTTAACGTGCATAAACATTGCCTGAGCCATGAGGAAAACGAGATCGAATTTTTTATTGATTTTGTCTCGCATATTTAATGTTGACTTCCTATTTCAGCTGTATGTATTTCCAGAGAGTTTGTGAAGAAAGCTCTCTATGACAAAAATCAATGGCCAAAAGAAAGAAAAATCTTGTGCTTTGTTGTAATCTGTTTTCAGTTCTGCTTTTTCTTCTTGCAGAAGTAATACATTTTCCAGAGTTTGTTGAGGCTGCTGGTTCACCTGTCAAGTTTCTTCCAGGATTCCAAGGGCCACTTCCCTTTGAACTTGAAACTGGGTGAGTCTAAAAAGTCTAAAAGGTACTTTGATGCTATGTTGCTCGGACTCCTCAAAATTGTTGACGGGTGTGTCGGATCCTCCAAAAGTAGAGTTTTTTTGAAGGATCCGATACGGGTGCAACAACATTTTTGGAGAGTCCGAGCAACTTAGCTTTGATGTTTAGTCTTGTTTATTTGGATAAAAAGTCTAATTTTCATTACCAAAAATGATCTTGATAGACATATATACCTGCAGCCACCAAACAGAAGCTTAAAAAAAAAGGTTCGATTTGTGAGTGAGATCAGTATTTCATGTAAAATACACAGTCAAACCAGTATTTCAATATTTCACTTAAAAGTGCAAACACAAGACAAAAAATTATGTGCAAATACTGAAGTTCAACATTCAATTATAATAATGCATGGAGTGGTGTTTTCAGCTACATAGGAGTGGGTGATTCAGATGATGTGCAACTATTCTACTACTTCGTTAAGTCTGAGTCTAATCCAAAATCAGACCCTCTTATTCTATGGCTAACTGGAGGCCCTGGCTGCTCTGCTTTATCTGGTCTTTTCTTTGAGATAGGTCCAATAACGGTTGAGCCTGTGGAGTATGGTCACTTTAAACCAGTAGAATATAATGGTAGCTTCCCCTCACTGGTCCTGAATCCTTATACATGGGCAAAGGTGAATATCTCTGTCAGTGACTGATCTTGGGATATTTAAAAGCTTGCAGCCTAACTGAATGTTGTTTAAGCAGGTAGCAAGCTTTATATTCTTAGATCTTCCAGTTGGTACTGGTTTTTCCTATGCAAGAACTTCAGAGGCTCGTCAATCAGATGATCTACAAGCTAGTGATCATGCATATCAATTTCACGCAAGGTAATTAAATCTCCCTGCACCTCTTAGTTCGAATTTCAGATTTTTGCATGACAGATTCTGAAATCCAATTTCTATTTTCAACTGATATTGCCATTTAATTTAATTAATCCATTTCTTTTCAGTGGTTCAATGATCACCCAGAATTTTTAAGAAATCCATTTTATGTGGCTGGGGACTCCTACTCTGGAATTGGCGTACCAATCGTTTCTCAACTCATAGCAAATGGTAGGATTTTGTAATGTAGTGCAGTGTTGTTTTCCTCCAAGAACCATCATTTGCTTATGTTCCCCTTGGTTAATCATTGAAATAAGCGATATCTAGAAACAATTGATGAAGAAAAGTAGCTGAAATCAAGGTATAGGAGCAGATTCGTCGTCTACCATTAGAGTGAATTGAGTAGCTGAATTTACAAAAGGCTAATGGAGAATAAACGTGTATTCTCCTTATATACATGTATTATCATCACCTAACTGACAGCTGTACACTAGCAACTAATCTAATTAGCTAACTAACAATTAGTTACAATTTACTGCAGTGCTAACTAACTACTAACAAATTCTTTACCCACTAATCCATGTAGTCAAGTCACAGCTTCCACTTCAGTACTCCCCTCAAGCTGGCGGGTAGAAAGACATCTAAAATTCCCAGCTTGGAAACTAAGTATTCGTGTTTGTGATCTGATCAATCCCTTCGTCATAATATCTGTGTGCTGCTCATGAGTACTTAGGAAAAGTGGTCTGATTTGTCCCTTTTTAATCTTTTCTCTAATGAAGTGGCAATCTATCTCTATGTGCTTTGTTCTCTCGTGATATACTGGATTTGCTGCTATTTGTAGCGCCGGTTTGCTGTCACAGAAAAGCTCCACTGGCATCTCTAGTTCTTCACCTAACTCTTTATATAATCCAACAATCCATACTATTTCGGAAACAGTGGAAGCCATGCTTCGGCACTCTGATTCTGCTGAACTTTTTGAAATGGTTGTTTGTTACTTTGACTTCCAGGAAATCAAAGACTCACCATGTTTAATCAAAAACCCTGTTACTGATCTTCTAGTATTTGGACATGATGACCAGTCTGCATCACAGTATCTTATCAACTTGTTCTTGCTTTTGCTACTCATTAGAATTCCCATAGCAGGTTGTCTCTTTATGTATCTTACTACCTTCAATGCTGCCTCCATGTGTGACCTCTTTGGCTTCTGTAGAAATTGGCTTAATGTTTGAACTGCAAAGCAAATATCTGGCCTAGTTAGTGTCAAGTAGAGCAATCTTCCAATCAGCCTCTGATATGATCCTATGTCCTTCAATACTGGATCATCTGCTGTTCCTATCACTTCATCCACCTCTTTGGTTGTCAGTTTCATATTGGTGTCCAGTGGTGTCCAAGATGGTTTGGCTCCAGTGAGACCTACTTCCTCAATCATTTCCAAGGCATATTTCCTCTGGTTCATCAATATTCCCTTTTCTGATCTGCTGAACTCAATTCCTAAAAAATATTTCAGAGTTCCAAGATCCTTGATCTTGAACATTATATGTAATTCTTGCTTGGTTTGTTTAATCAGACCTAAATCATTACCAGCAATCAGCATGTCATCTACATATATCAAAATAACCACAAATCTTTTCATGTTGTTTTTTAATGAATAATGAATGATCCAAACTACTCTGCATAAAACCAAGTGTAAGTAGTGCATCTGTGAGCTTCACGTTCCACTGCCTACTAGCTTGTTTGAGACCATATAGGGATTTAACTAGCCTACATACTAAGCCTTGTGACTCCCCCTGGCTAGCAATCCCTCAGGCAGTGACATGTAGACCTCATCATATAAGTCACCTTACAAAAAGGCATTATACACATGCATTTGATGTATGTGCCAACTTGAAGCACCAGCTATGGACAACACTATTCTCACTGTGACAATCTTCACAACAGGAGAAAAGGTGGCATGGTAATCTAGTCCCACTCTTTGATTATATCCCTTTGCGACCAACCTTGCCTTATATCTTTCCAACTCACCACTAGCTCGAAATTTCACCTTATAAACCCATCTACAACCAATTGGACGTTTTCCAAGAGGCAATGGGACCAATTTCCATGTATGGTTGTCTTCAAGGGCTTGGATCTCTTCCTTCATAGCTTGAATCCACTTAGGATCTGAACAAGCTTCCTGATAAATTTTAGACTCAGTAACACAAGAGAAAGCAGTCAAATATTGTTGATATGCAGGAGATAGGTTAGCATGGCTCAACACATGGGAGAGAGGATAAGGTGTCTTTTCTGAAGCATTATTGGAGACATAATCTGTCATCAAAGTAGGTTGTTTTCTTAGTCTAGAATAGGATCTGAGAACTCTCTCTTCAATAGGAGGTTGTTGAATAGGCAAATTATCAGTGCTAGAAGGATCAGGCTGAGGCTCAGCAACTGGATCATGATCCAAAGGCAATGAATCAGTAACATTAACATCAGACACTGGTACTTGAGGTTCACATATAAAAGGATCTGTTGATGTATCTAGGAAGATAGGACTAGAATATGTTTGAATCTTGAAAGGGAAAAATATCTTCTTTGAATATCACATCTTTAGATAAGAAAAAGGAATGAGTGGTCAAGCTATACAACACATAACCCTTGGTTACTGATGAATACCCCATATGGACTCCAGGTACTGCTCTGGCTTCAAATTTATCTCCTGAAGGTAATTTCTTGGCATAGCATAAGCACCCCAAGGTGCGAAGATGATTAATAGAGTTCATGTGACCATGAACAAATGGTGTTTTCCCTTTTAAAGCAACAGATGGCAGCCTATTCATCATATACACAGCTCCCAAAACACAATGACCCCAAAATCTCAACGGAATCGATCCTTGAAATCTGATTGCTCTGGCAATTTCTAATATGTACCTGTGTTTTCTCTCGACAACTCCATTTTGTTGTGGAGTGTAGGCACAGGTTCTTTGGTGCACTATTCCATTTTCCAGAAATAATCTTGTGCATTCTGAGTTGACGAACTCAGTTCCATTATCTGATCTAAACACTTTAATAGCCTTATTGAACTGTGTTTTGATCAGCTGTATAAAATTTTTAATCACTACTACAACATCATTTTTAAGTTTGAGCAAATAGACTCAAGTCATATGCGAATAGTCATCCACAATGGTCAAAAACAAACGGTATCCATCAACAGTTTGAACATGAAATGGACCCCATACATCCAAATGTAGCAAATCAAAAATAGCAGCAGTTTTGGTTTCACTAACTGAGAAAGGAATCCTAGTGTGCTTAGCAAGAGGACATATTTCACACTTATCTATAGCCTGTTTGCATACAATATGATCAACATCAAGTAACTTCTGCATTGCATTAACAGAAGCATGACCCATTCTCCTGTGCCACAGAACATCAACTTTATTTCTTGTAGCAATCAAGCCTCTGATTGGCCTTTTATTGTGTCTCCCATTCATTATGTGCTTCATTAAGTAGAGTCCTTCCTTCTCCCTACCAATCTCCAACACCTTCCCACTTGAGAGGTCCTGGAAGATGCAAAATTCAGGAAAGAAATTGACTGAACAATTTAATTCCCTAGTTATCTTGGATACTGATAATAGGTTATACCTAAAATCAGGTATACATAGCACATTACTTATGGTTTTCCCTTCTATTATTCCACAACTACCAGTGTGAGACACATCCACTACTTCTCCATTTGGCAGATGGACTTTCTTATCACTAACTGTGACAAGTTTTTCATTCAATAATTCTTTGTTATATGTCATATGATTTGTTGCCCCAGTATCTACTATCCATTCCTCTTTATTTTCATTCATATAAGACACAGAAGTAATACCTGAATCCTGAGCTCCAATCACATTAGATGCAAGGATGTTACCTTCCATGTTTGTGGATTCTTCAATTGACAGTTTTCCCATGCCAGCTGAACTCTCTGCCATATGCTCCTTCTCTAAGAACTGCATGATTCTATTGTAGTAATATGGATTTTTCCATCAGTTTCATCATCTGGTTGTAATGACTCTGTGAATAGTGAGGTGTTTTTGCTCCTTTATAGATTTCATCTTCAGTTACTCTCCCTCTGAATCCTTCAGGCAACTTAGTGATTTCCTCCTTCACATTATATGCCTTTCCTCTAGAGTCTTCTCCTTTCATCTGGTATCCATGGCTTCTAGGATCTCCTTCCTTCATGTTATGAGCATTACCATTTCCTGATTTCTTCCGGAACTTGTAATCTGGAGGATATCCATGTAACCTATAACAATCATCCTTGATATGTCCTTTTAGTTACAATAATCATACTGTGCACTCCAATTTTTCTTAAACTTGTTGGAATTTCCACTTCTATTTGCCATAAGAGCTGTCATCTCTCCATTTTCAGGTGGTCTAGCAACATTAGCCATGACTCTTTGGCTTTCTCTCTCAATCATCATAGTATAGGCTTGATTAACAGACGAAATTGGGACTAGCATTAAAATATCTGGCCTCTAGACTGTTCATATGATTCATTCAGTCCCATTAAAAATTGTAGTAACTTTTGTCTCTTCATGAATTCTACAAAATCTCTAGATTTATCACAATTACATCCAGGAAATGGTGCCAAACAGTCAAATTCAGCCCAAAGTAGGCGTAGTTTTGTAAAGTATTCAGCAATGCTGCTTGTACCTTGAGTTGTGGTTGCAATTTCTCTGTGCAGCTGAAATATCCTTGATCCGTCGACTTTTTCGAATCTCTCTTTCAGATCTTTCCACACAGAACTCGCATCTGATGAATACACAATTCCACTTAGCAATTGCTTTGATACACAATTCATAATCCACGATAAAACTATTGTGTTGCATCGTTCCACAAATCAGTAGATTTGTACCAAAATTTTCTTTCCTGCATGTGCTGTCGATGAATCCCAACTTGTTGCTTCCAAGTAAGGCAATTCTCATTGATCGACTCCAGACGGAATAATTTTCAGATCCCGTCAATTGTATAGAAACTAACACCACTCCAGACGTATTCGATGTACTCAGATACAGTTGATGATTATGACTCAGCTTTTCTGGCAATTGATTGTCTACTACATCCGCCATTGTTATCTCCACCAGTTCTCTTCAAACCCAGATTTCAATCAACTCAACTCAGACCATATCAATGGCCAAATGCTTTGATACCATGAAATTAAGCGATATCTAGAAACAATTGATGAAGAAAAGTAGCTGAAATCAAGGTATAGGAGCATATTCGTCGTCTACCATTAGAGAGAATTGAGTAGCTGAATTTACAAAAGACTAATGGAGAATAAACGTGTATTCTCCTTATATACATGTATTACCATCACCTAACTGACAGCTGTACACTAGCAACTAATCTAATTAGCTAACTAACAATGAGTTACAATTTACTGCAGTAATAACTAACTACTAACAAATTCTTAACCCACTAATCCATGTAGTCAAGTCACAGCTTCCACTTCATCAATCATTCACCATTCTGATGATGTTGTAATGCAGGAAATGAGAAGGGGCTTGAGCCATTTATTGATTTTAAGGTTTGTCTTTCGTTTTTGTTAACATAAGGAGTTCTTTTGTTTTGGATTAGGATATAAGTCATTAAATAGTTAAGAGACTCTATGAACACCATGAAAGGATAACTGTAGGTGCTCTTAACATTTTGCATCCTTCAAATGGTTTCAGGGATATTTACTGGGAAATCCGGTGACATTTCGTGGTGAATTCAATTATCAGATCCTATATGCTCATGGAGTGGGACTTATTTCTGATGAACTTGTTGAGGTTTGCATTGTTTAATAGAAACCTTTTCTCATTTCACTTATTACACTAACAATGTAATACAGATTTTACACTGACTGCAATTCAGCATGTTGGAAAAGTTAAACTTCTTATCTTTTAGGTTGCTAATTCAAATTACTACGCGTAGATGTAATTATCTTCTTAAGTAACTTGATAGTGTAAAAAATACTTAACTGTCATGGCATAGAAGTTAAATGTTTTCCTAAGCATTTTCTTCACATTACTCTGATTAAATGGGCTCTACTACTCTTGACTAGTCCCTGAAGAGAAATTGTAAAGGAGAGTACTCCGATATACATCCTAGCAACACACAATGTTGGAACGATGTGCTGACTTATGATCAGGTTTGTGTCTATTAATTCATTTCTCTTGTGCTGCTTCCATCTTAGTGCTTGGTTTATTTGACTAAACTTAATATTTCTATGATTTTTATAGATGCTTAGTGGAATTTTCCATGGGCACATTTTAGAGCCCAACTGTGAGCTTGGTCAACCAAGGCCACAAAAATGGATAGGCCAAAGAAGGTCCCTTGATGAAATGCTATATCTTGGACGACTAAAATGTCGAGTAAGAACAACCGATTCTTACTGTAATACTTGCCTGCTCCCGATGTTTTCAACAACTCAAATTTTAGTATTTTGACCATATCATTTATGAGTTGGTACAAATTGAGGTGATTATACATTTAATACAAATTAAAGTGATTATACATGTTTTAGTTAACATAAAAGTTTATATACACAAGTCATATCTTGCATTGACCAACTTGGTGTAGAAATGGGCGAGGCTAAGTCTTTTTTCCTCTATCCAGTGTCATAGCTTGAATAAGGAAAAGCATGGACCTCTATTCTGATCCTTGCACTTCATTGTTATTCATCTTTTACCTTCTTTCTTCTTCTTTTTTTTTTGTCATGATAGTTGGACTGGGAAAAGATCTCTTACTATTGGGCTAATGATGACAAAGTTAGGAAGGTCCTCCATGTTCGAAGAGTATGTTTCCTTTTTCTTTTTGTTTTCCATAAAAGGAGAATTCTAAAGTTTTGGGAGCAACACAAAAAAAAGTTGGATAGCATTAGATATTTACCTAAATCAGTAGGTCCTTCAGCAGATCCCACATTAGCTCCAAGACATTGATCTCTAACCAGAAATCTTGTCCAATGCAGGGCAGTATTGGAAAATGGAGGCGATGTGCTGGCAAAGCTTTGCCTTTTCAAACGAATGTAGGAAACAGTATACCATATCATGTGAATCTCAGTGTCAAAGGTTATAGGTCCTTAATATACAGGTTGAGTAATTATATCTTGTGTCTATAAAGTTGTAAAATTGTCGCATGAACAATACTCTCTATGTGAATTCACTAAATTCCCAGTATTTCATAAAACAGTGGCGATCACGACATGGTTGTCCCTTACACATCAACTGAAGCTTGGATAAGATCTCTTAACTACTATACTGTTGATGATTGGCGACCATGGATTGTTGATGGTCAAGTTGCCGGGTAAGTTCCAAACTAAATGATTGTTATCTTATTTATGTTTGAGACATGCCTCAACCCGAATTTTTCTTGTCTTCCCTTTTTGTTTCGTTGTACTAAAACTTGCAGGTATACAAGGACGTATTCAAATCAAATGACATTTGCCACAGTGAAGGAAAGCAACTATTTGACTTGTATCAACTAGTTTCATTTTCTCCTGTTTCTTTAGCAAGTTAACATTTTTTTGTTGTTGTTGAACTCTTGTTCAGGGAGGAGGACATACAGCGCCAGAGTACAAGCCTGCTGAATGTCTAGCCATGCTGAGGAGATGGTTATCTTATCAGCCTTTGTGATTAATATTGGAATACATTTCAACCTCTTCGTGAAGCATCAAATATTGAAATATTAGCATTTGGCTTTTGACTTGTCACTTATTTTCGCCTTTTTAACTTAAAAACAAATGCTTATAGAACTTTGTTAAATTTATATGCTGGAAAGAGATAAGGATGCAAGTGTATATGCGTTTCTCCTCTTTTTTTGAAGACTAAAAATGATATTATTATCACTTTAAACAATAAAACACTTAATGCGACTGATTGAGAAAAGAGTGTTTAACTGTTGATACGAATGCTAATGATGAGAGAAACTTTTATTGTTAAAGAATAAAAAAAGTTACTTGTCTTTATTGCATTAGTAAGTGTTTTCTTGAGTGTGTCAATTTATGTTTTATACAAGAGTTTGATTTATATCGTTGTTTGATACAGTCAGCTATGTGGCTGAGATGCTCAACCCAATAGCGTCTCTACTCTATTAGACTTGATCCTAATACTTGATACTGGATAAACAGGTCAACCACTATTGACATAAGATCCTTATACTTAACATCTATTATAATGATAAATAACTCATCTCATCGTGAATTTCTCTTAAATTCTTAAAAAAAATAAAAACGTTTGTCACGTTGTCACTATAAGAGCAAAGAACTCATTCCAATCTCAATTGTGCTATTGGAAGCTTTGGGGAATTCAAAATCGGAGAGCACGCATTTTGGAATGAACTATGTAGATAGTTATTATGGACATGATATTGATAGGGTCCAATGCTCTAATGCCTTATCCCCAAAGTGAAAAAACACTTCAGTTAACTAATTTGCTCAAAAACATGATCAATGAACTATGAATTGATATTGACTGATCTTAATTTTTGTTCTTAAAAATTAAATTTATACCTAGCAGACTATAAAACCATAATTTGTAAGATATTATGATGGAGTAAATATAATTTATGTCCAACCCACAAAAATGTTTTCTGTGTTGAGGGTTAAAATTTAAATAGTAACACAAACACAAATAGGGATAAAAGTGCAAATGATCCCTTCTCAAGTGACTCAGTAAGCCCAAAAGTCCCGATGCCCATTACCCAACAATTTCAGCCCAATTAAACCATCCTTTTCCAGCTTTATCCGGTCACCGGTCACACCCACTTCCCGCCAAAGCATTGCCGGCAAATTTCCCGGCAGAGCGATTCTCTAACTGATTAGAAGAAAGGAAACGGAAGCTCCGGCTTCAGAAAGTCTCAAAGCATTCTATAGGAGCTCAAGGTTAAAACCCTCCTGTTTCTCAAATTTTTCTTCGTGTAAATAATGATTGATAATATGCAGATTCCCTATCAAATTTTCTGTTATGTTATATGGAGACACTTTCTCTGAATCCAAACATCAACTATAGCAGAAGAATTCATTTAGATTTATGTAGGGAAGTTGACTTGCAGTAAAATATGCTAGAATTGCTTGATGTCTGTGAACTCCATGTGCATATTTAATTAACGTTCTTTTTAAGTTACAACGTGCATAAACATTGCCTGGGCCATGAGGACAAGGAGATATAATTTTTTTTCTATTTTATTGCTATTGTCTCCCATATTCAATGTTGACTTCTTACTGTATATATCTCCAGAGAGTTTGTCAATAAATTCTCTATGACAAAAATCAATGGCCAAAAGAAAGAAAAATCTTGTGCTTTGCTGCAATCTGTTTTCAGTTCTGCTTCTTCTTCTTGCAGAAGTACTACATTTTCCAGAGTTTGTTGAGGCTGCTGGTTCACTTGTCAAGTTTCTTCCAGGATTCCAAGGGCCACTTCCTTTTGAACTTGAAACTGGGTAAGTCTAAAAGGTACTTCTTTGATGTTTAGTCTTGTTTTTGGGGTAAATAAATTTATATCATTGCCAAAATGATCTTGATAAACATACATCCCTGCAGCCATCAAACAGAAACCAAATAATATATTTAAAAAATTACTCAGTAGCCAGCTAATCAGGATAGCAATTATAATTTTCTAGTCCAAGCAGTGTGCAACAATTTAACTCTTCTTGGAAGCCTTGACATGACTTTCCTGGATAATTTGACTGATGACTTGAGCAATGATTTGCTTAGTGTTAGTGAAGATTGCATAGTTCCTTTTTTCTCCACACATAGTGGACCGCTGCAGCTAAAAAGGCATTCTGTACACCTCAGCCTTGGGAGCTTTACCTTTGCCATGATTCTCAGCCCAATATAGTTCTTCATCCCGTTGTTTAAGGTCTCTTGTAATGCCTATTCAAAGAAGTAGTTGATTTCATATAGTTGTCGAGACATCACTATGTTTAATCTTGCTGTTGTTTCTCAAAGTATATATAATCACTTTTAGGAAATAGACATTTATAGTAAATTGGCTTGTATTGGATGCAGTAGGGAATTATCTCTGTTTATAGCTACCATAGTAGGGCTTAAACAAGTGTAAGGGTAAGTTGAAAAAAAAAAAAGAGAACTTAAAGCTAAGTTAAAAAGAAGTTTGTGAAAGTTGATGATTTGTGAGTGAGATCAGTGTTTCATGTAAAATACACATTCAAACCAGTACTTCAGTATTTCACTCAAAGTACAAACACTAGACAAAAAGGTATGTGCAAATACTGAATTTCAGCATTCTTGAATAATGATAATAATGCATGGAGTGGTGTTTTCAGCTACATAGGAGTGGGTGATTCAGATGATGTGCAACTATTCTACTACTTCGTTAAGTCTGAGTCTAATCCAAAATCAGACCCTCTTATTCTATGGATAACTGGAGGCCCTGGCTGCTCTACTTTATCTGGCCTTCTCTTTGAGATAGGTCCAATAACGTTTGAGCCTGTGGAGTACGGTGACTTTAAGCCAGCGGAATATAATGGTAGCTTCCCCTCACTGGTCTTGAATCCTCATACATGGACAAAGGTGAACATATCTGTCAAGGATTAATCTTGGGATATTCATAAGCTTGCAGCCTAACTGAATGTTGTGTAACCAGGTAGCAAGCTTTATATTCTTAGATCTTCCAGTTGGTACTGGTTTTTCCTATGCAAGAACTTCAGAGGCTCGTCAATCAGATGATGTACAAGCTAGTGATCATGCATATCAATTTCTACACAAGGTAATTAAATCTCCCTGCACCTCTTAGTTCTAATTTCAAACTTTTGGGTGACAGATTCTGAAATCCAATTTCTATTTTCAATTGGCCTTGCCATTTAATATAATTAATCCATTTCTTTTCAGTGGTTCAATGATCACCCAGAATTCTTAAGAAATCCATTTTATGTGGCTGGGGACTCCTACTCTGGAATTGGCATACCAATCATTTCTCAACTCATAGCAAATGTTAGGATTTTATAAAGAAGTGCACTGTTGTTTTCCTCCAAGAACCATCATTTGCTTATTTTTCCCTTGGTTGATCATTCACCATTCTGATGATGTTGAAATGCAGCAAATGAGAAGGGGCTTGAGCCATTTATTGATCTTAAGGTTTGTCTTTCATTTTTGTTAACATAAGGAGTTATTTTGTTTTGGATTAGGATATAAGTCATTACACAGTTAGAGACTCTATGAACACCATGAAAGATAAAATAGGTTCTCTTAACATTTTGCATCCTTCAAATGGTTTCAGGGATATTTACTGGGAAATCCATCTACATTTCATGGTGAATACAATTACAAGATCCCATATGCTCATGGAGTGGGACTTATCTCTGATGAACTTTTTGAGGTTTGCATTGTTTAATAGAAACCTTTTTCATTTCACTTATATACACTAAAAAAAACAATGTACCACTACAAATTTTACACTGAATGCAAAGTTAACTAATTCAACTTAACATGTGTACATGTAATTATCTTTTTAAGTAACTTGATATCGTAAATATTTATAATGTCATGGCATAGAAGTTAAATGTTTTTCTAAGCATTTTCGTCATATTACACTGTTAAAAGGATTACTACTCTTGAGTCTTGAACAGCCCTTGAAGAGAAACTGTAAAGGAGAGTACTTCGATATACATCTTAGCAACACACAATGTTGGAATGATATGCAGACTTATGATCAGGTTTGTATCTATATATTCATTTCTCTTGTGCTGCTTCAATCTTAGTGCTCAGTTTATTTAACTAAAAACTTAATATAAGTTCTATGATTCTTATAAATGCTTAGTGGAATTTGCAACGCACATATTTTGGAGCCCATGTGTGAGTTTGCTTCACCAAGGCCACAAAAATGGATAGGCCAAAGAAGGTCTCTTGATGAAATACTATATCTTGGACGGTTCAGATGTCGAGTAAGAGTAACCGATTCTTATGGAAATACTTTCCAGCTCCAAGTGTTTTCAACAACTCAAATTTTAGTATTTTGACCACATCACTTACGAGCGAGTTGGTACAAAATAAAATAATACTGTACATATTTTAGTTAACATAAAAGTTTATACACACAAGCCATATCTTGCATTAACCAACTTTGTACAAAACCGGTGAGGGTAAGTCTTTTTCCCTCTATCCAGTTTCATAGGTTGAATAAGGAAAAACATGGACCTCTATTCTGATCTTTGCACTTCCTTGTTATTCATATTTTACCTTCTTTCTTCTTTTGTCATGTTAGTTTGACTGGGAAAAGATATCTTACCACTGGGCTGATGATGACAAAGTTAGAAAGGCTCTCCATGTTCGAAGAGTATGTTTCCTTTTTCTTTTTGTTTTCCATTAAGGGAGAATTCTGAAGTTTTGGGAGCAACACAAACAAAAGTTGGGTTGCATTAGATACTTACCTAAACCAGTAGGTCCTTCAGCAGATCCCACATTAGCTCCAAGAGATTGGTCTCTAACTAGAAATCTTATCCAGTGCAGGGCAGTATTGGAAAATGGAAGCGATGTGCTCGCGATGCTTTGCCTTTTCAAAAGATAGTAAGAAACAGCATACCATATCATGCAAATCTCAGTGTCAAAGGCTATAGGTCCTTAATATATACAGGTTGAGTAATTACATCTTGTGTCTATAAAATTGTAAACTTGTCACATAAACAATAGATTCTCTATGTAACTTACTAAATTTCTCATAAAACAGTGGAGATCATGACACGATGATCCCTTACACATCAACCCAAGCTTGGATAAGATCTCTTAACTACTCTATTGTTGATGATTGGCGACCATGGATTGTTGATGGTCAACTAACCGGGTAAGTTCCAAACTAAATGAATTTTCTTTTATTTATGTTTGAAACATAGCTCAACCTGAATTTTCCTCATCTTCTCTTTTGTTTTGTTGCTCTAAAACGTGCAGGTATACAAGGACATATGCAAATAAAATGACATTTGCCACAGTGAAGGAAAGCAACTACTTGACTTGTATCAACTAGTTTCATTTTCTCCTGTTTTTTTAGCAAGTTAACATTTTTTTGTTAACTCTTGTTCAGGGAGGAGGACATACAGCTCCAGAGTACAAGCCTGTTAAATGTCTAGCCATGGTCAGGAGATGGTTATCTTATCAGCCTTTGTGATTAATCGAGGAACACATTTGAAGCTCTTTGTGAATTGGGTCACCTATTTGGCTTTTGATCAGACGTAAGCTGCTAAATATCAAATATCGAAACTGATAAGTAATTACATGTTAGAATAGAAGTGTTTAACACTGCTAATCATGACAGTATCTTCATTGGTTTAGGTGAACTTTTTCTCCTTTTTTAAAATGCAGAATATTTGGTGGTCTTAAAGTTCACTCGTCACCTCTATAATAACGTCTATCGAAAATACCTCTCAAGGTAGAATAAAGTCAAACTTCAGAATTTATAGAGTATCTCATTCACATGCTCTTATATTCCCCTCGAAAAAGTAAGCAATATTAATAACTAGTACTACATGCTTTAAGTCACACATTACACAATATATATATATGCTACAATAAAGAATCAATCATCTCCAATCTCAACCATACATGGTGAATATTGAAGTTGTGTAAGTGACCACATGCATTTGTCTACAAAGTGATTGGGGATAAAAGTCTCATGTTACAAACTTTAATTTGTACCGACATGATGGGATGAATAGGATTCTTTTATTCTTAATCAGAAATTACGAGTTGAGACATAATCTTAGTAAATAATGTTTTTACCTTTAATAAGTCTCATAAAACACGAATCTAGAGAAAAATAGTTTTAGCTACATAGACTATCAAGATAAAAGAAAAAAAAATAGGCCATAATTTTCCTTTTTGGTGTGCTAACCTTTTCTCTTGCCAAATAAATGTAATAAACCTTGCACCTTTTTTTAAAAAAAAAATTCTCATAATCTCATTATAGTTATGATTTTTCATTGTCTCTTATTTTTCTCATTTTTCTGTAATCTAAAAAGATCAAAATAGAACAAATGGGAATGATTTCCCTTTTCGTGCTTACCTTTTCACCAATCAAATTGTGTAATTTTGATCTTACACTTTTTATCATTTTGCTCATGTATATTCATTCTCTTGCATATGTCTAAATAGTTTTTTTCACACATTTATTTTTATTTGTTTTAGTTAGTACAAATTCAAATTGATGAATAGTGAATTTAATTGAAAAACATAAATATACTCGAATTTATATCCGGATGAATAAAAAAAGATAAGCCTAATTCACTAAAGTGCCCCACAAGGATCTATTGATGTAACCTTATCAAGACCTCCTGGTTACATGGCAATAATTTTATCTGTTACTTCCGGATGGATATTAGTATAAATTGATTTAAAAAACAACAAACAGAGGATTTATACTATTGAATTATGGAATTATTACAAACATTATACATGCAAATATACAACCAAACCTACTGTTGATCAGTGTATATAACTAATTAAATTAATTAGTCCATGAAAGTTCAAATGAACTTTTTATTGTTTGGTAAAATTAGGGAAAATGTATTGACGGGACAATAGGGATGCATATTTGTCAATTTGGAGATATGTTAAATTATTTAACATATTGATTTATCAATTGTTGGTTTATCTGATCGTTATCGATTTGATCGTTATCGGTTTAATCATTAAGATTTGGCGCAAATTTTTTTTTATTGAAAATGACTTAGAGACAGGGTGACAAATCAAATGAACCATACACATTAGTTGGCAGATTGTATTTTGCTTAAAAGCAAATACAGTCACCTTGTAGAATAACTAATAGTTTGAGACAATCAAAAACAAAAGTATGAAGCTATCAAGAACTTTTTGTATCAAATGGTATAAATATAATTATTTAATTTACCATCGAACTATCAGTTAATCCGTTAAAAAAATACCTAAAACTTTTAAAAATCAATAACTCAATAAACAAAAAAAATTAAACCATTATCGAAACTACTAAATTGATAATGTTTTTTATTCAAATAAGCACTTTCGATTCGATTTTGAAATAAACCCCTTTTTACCGTCAACTTTATGTTTTGCACATGCTTAGTTATTCCTAATTTTCTGATTGTGCATGTGCTGAGTGGCAGAAGATATTTGTTTCCTTATACTAATATTACCAAACAATTTCAGTTCTGTATGTGCTTGTTTCCACTTTTTCACCATGTCATTTGCTGCCTAAAAAGTATACTGCTTCATGTTTTTTCAGAAGGAGGGCCCAAAAGGTCCCTCCACTTCTCTGACATTTATATCATCACTCCCTTTTTTCATGGCTCGTGAGGAGCTACTCTTTATTGCACTTGCCATTATTTCTCATGTGGGGATTAACATCCAGGAGTGAACAATAAAATTTAAGAGCAATAAATAAAAATATAATGGACTTCAAAACATTTAACATAATTTATTCAAAAATTTTGGACTACATCCATAAATTAAAACTTTTACTATATTTTTTTTATTATTACAAATAGTAAGTATAAGTGTACAATTTCTTATACTATTACAAATAGTAGGCTCTCAGAGAAAATTACTAAAAATAGTGAACACACTATTTCTTTTAGGAAAAAATATTTCCTAAGCACACACTCTAATTTTTCTTCACATACTATTTTATTTTATAACATATGCCATACATCACAGAAGAAAAATACTCCAAGTATTTTTCTCTTCCTCTGTGACTCTCTATATATTTTCTCTCTTCCTGAATGATAAAATGAAAAATGAATTACTCCTATATATAGGAGTAATTTTGGTAGATGGGAGTCTCCTTATTTGAAAAAAACAAAGAATTGGTGGTCAATCATTCCACCAACCATTTGCTACTTTCGACAAAAAATTTGCTGTCAATTTTGAAATCAAATTCAAGAGCTGCCAAGTTTGAAAAATTTGGCATGTGGGTCTTCCATTTGGAGGAACCCACTTAACATCTTGCACATCATGATTTTCACTTACAAAAGAAGGTCATGCCAAGTATGTGTATTATGCTACGTAGAATGTGTGTGTTTATTTGTTCAATTTTATACAAATTTTAATGTTTATTTATGTATTTTTTTCTTGACTCGAAATCGAAATGGGAGCAGGTTTGAAAAAGGATCTTAGAGTGTCTAGGGTTGGGCCAGGAGGGTCTCTTAACGCCTTCTTTTTTCTTCTCATCGGAGTTATTTCACAAAGACTTGCCAGGGTAAGGAAGAAGGGGGGAACAAGCACACTTGGAGAGTGCAGTACAACGGAGAGTTGTATGCTGCATTCGGGAAGGATGAATCGCTCCCGAAAAGGAATCTATCGATTCTCTCCCAATTGGTTGGATCGTAGATGCGATGATTTCCAAAATTGAAGGACGTAAATATCAACTGAAATCAATTAAAAGGATCTATTTATTATACTGAAAAAAATAAAATAAAATATATATATATATATATCTACTTTTTCTCTGGATATACTATGCACATTATTCAAATAATAACTCCAAGCCCTCAGAAAAAGGAATTAAGTGGGCATAACAAAGAAACATAACTCCCCTGGAAATGGACACCGACTCAGTTGAACTAATTAGTATGATGCAAAATGGACACTTACTCTATGATGATTTAATCTCTTATTGCAGCTGCTTAATGCATACGCTAGGTATTCCAAGAATGATGCATGTGTTCAGGGAATGGCAAAGGTAGGTGGTACAACAGAAAATTTTGGAATTCAACCTTTTTGAAAGTTTCACCAATGTGTGCTCGTATGCATCTACAAGCAGACATTGTAAAAACTACTTTGGTTAGAAAAGTTAATTTTAAAACTATGTTATCCCAGAATCGGGATGTGGTCGAAATAAATTCTAATTTTCGAACATCAGCCCTTGATGGAAGGGCTACTTCTGGCATAGTTTAATATTAATGGCAGTATCCTTTCAACCAAAAAAATATATTCAAATAATATATGTTCTTGCCATTATTTATTTTATTGGTAAGGAATTCCTATATTATATACTCCATCTCAAAATACTTTTTATATTTCGTAAGCATAATTTGTTATCCAATTGCCGACCACTATTTATAATATGAAAATTTATCTAAATATATCATATTTAAAAAATATTTGTTAATATATATAATTATATAAGTTTAATATATTTATATTATATGCATAGTTCACTTTTGATACATAATGCAGATTTTTGATCAAATATGTCTAACGTATTTTAAAAAACTTATAATACATTTATATTTCATGCAAATTTACTTTTACACGTAATGTAATAGACCCAAATTACATGCATAATTCATTATTCATAATGTAGTTTCTTTTGTTAACCAAAGCAAGTATATA
>JAOTQR010000079.1:21016688-21032401 GCA_025774065.1 Solanum ossicruentum
CTTCCTTCGCTACATTTCGACGTTGACAACTCCAAACCTATTCCAACTCTAACCAAACTGTTCCAACAACATTTACATATAAAAAAAGCCTTAAACCAGTTCCAAAACAGTAACAAATCAGTCATTAAAGATGTGAAGCAATAGCTTTATATCCATCAGCCCACAAATTTCAATCAACATGACACTTAAGATACCACAATAAAATGCGCTTGTTAAATGAAATCAAAATCAGGGAAGCAACTTTAGGATAATATCTAAAACTCAAACCATGATAAGAACATTAACTTCTCTTCATAATACATCCCACAAACCATAGAAAGATCACTAAAACAAAAGACAAGTATGCAACAACTTTCTCAACACAAGCTATCTCAAATTTCCAGCACAACATACTAGCATATACTTTTTGTTTTTCATAAGAAAACCATTCTAAACACATGTGTAAACTTACTTACCACTTACTTCAAGATGTAGGGCTTATCCAAGAACCCTAGAAGTCCCTTTTAGTTGCTTTACAAAGTTAAGAAAAGTTGAGAGGAAATAGAGAGAGCAATCTGATTTTTGTGAGTTCAAGTTGAGAAATGAATTGTGAGAGCTATTTTAACCCTTTTTTAAAGGGGTCTTTGGCCGAACTTCTCTAGCAAATTTGACCATACATTAATACACATTAATAGGCTGGTGATGCAGTAGCTTGGCTCTCACAATTGGGCCTAATTGGGTCTCAAAGTTAATGGGCTTAGGCTGCCTATTTTTCAACTTTCTCTTCACTTAGTTTTGGATCCAATTAGCCAAGTGGTTTGTGGTGTATTTGGGCCCTTTTTAATATTCTTCTTGGGCTGAAAATATAGCCCATTTATGATGCTAAAATATGGACCAAAGTTACACCCTTAACACGAATTTTATTCATAGTCGAGTTTGGACACATTCGACGTCGAGCCTTGTCCGTTTAGCTAGCAATTTTAAGCTAAGTAGGTGACTCACCTGCTAGCTTATTAAGTCCTACAAGCACCTCAATTCTCTCACTTCATTTAAGGCCGTAATCTACTCAATTCGACACAAAACATGTGTACCCTCGACCCTCTTTAGCGTTATACGCACATATAGCCCATTAACACGAGATTCAAGCACTTTTAAAAATTAGCGCCAATTTGACCAAACCATGTCATGTTTCATTTGCATTGTACTAGTACTGTAAAGTGTGGGGTGTTACATCCTAGTAATTATACCAATTCCAATTAACAAGTGACTTTCCGAACAAACCATTAGTGATTAGAAGTTTTCGCACATAAGCAACCATGCATATATTTCCTCCGTCTTATTTAGTTGTCATGATTTATATTTTAAAGTTAAATTATGTAACTTTTGACTTACATCTTCATGCATATCTTTTCGTCATATTGATATGAAAATTTTTGCAATGAATAATACTTTTTGTATATTTTTTGAATATCTAAATTTTATTTTAAACATCAAATTAATTTTAAAAATTAGTCGAATTGACTTTTAAAAAGCGTAAAATAAAGACATACAAAGTACCATTTTAGTCTCACTCTTCTACGGGTTATGTTAAAAAATGCCTCCCATGAAAAGTAATCTTGATATTTTGCCCTTCATGAGAAATATCTTATAAAAATGCCCCCCATAAGAGGTATAGTTTGATTCAAACTTAAAATGAAAAAAGGATATTTTTGTAAGACTTTTCTTATGGAGGGCAAAAGATTAAGACCACTACATTTGGTGGACATTCTATGTAATTTTCTATTTTTCTTCTACTATAGTACAAAAATATAAGTATAAGTTACATAAATCTCATAGTGAAATAAAGAAACTTCAATATATCCCAACCATTTGCATATTTATTAAAATCCCTTAAAATGGCCATTATGTGGATACACTGGCACATATATGATTTATAAGTCATGATTTGTGAATACATTGACACTCATACATGATTTGTAAGTCATGATTTGCGAATACATTGGCACTCATACATGATTCATAAGTCACGATTTGCGCATACACTGACACATACATGCATATGTTATGATTTGCGGGTACACTGACACTCATACATGATTCATAAGTGGTCATTTGCGGATACACCGTCATTCATACATGATTCATAAGCTATTTATGTGGATACACTGACACTCATACATGATTCATAAATCATTTATGCGAATACACTAGTGAAAAGAGGAATTAAAAATTTATACAAATAGTATGAAATAGTTAAAAATAGTGAAATATAGTATTTGTACTTGAGTAAATTTCCCAAACTATTAAATATAAATTTCAATAACGGGCCAAGACTCAATCAGAACTTATATAGACTCTGGGCCTAACTTGCAATGCTACATGGACTTCCCAGAAGCCCAATTCTACGCAACCCTAGCTCTTATAAGCCAACCCCTCATTCTTCTTCTTCACACTTCCAGCTTACGCACTTTCTCTCTAAACCCTAGCCGTTAACCTAACTCCCTGAAAGCAACCATGGCGGAGAGAGGAGGATTTGGCCGTGGATTCGGAGGACGAGGTGGAAGAGGAGATCGCGGTGGACGGGGCCGTGGAGGCCGTCGTCCTCGCCGTGAAACAGAGGAGGAGAAATGGGTTCCCGTCACAAAGCTAGGAAGGCTCGTGAAAGATGGTAAAATTCGCTCACTGGAGCAAATCTACCTTCACTCACTCCCAATCAAGGAGTATCAAATTATCGATACCCTCATCGGACCATCTCTCAAGGACGAGGTGATGAAAATCATGCCCGTTCAGAAGCAGACCCGTGCCGGTCAGAGAACCAGGTTCAAGGCGTTTGTTGTCGTCGGTGACGGTAATGGCCACGTTGGACTGGGTGTCAAATGCTCGAAGGAAGTCGCCACTGCTATTCGTGGAGCAATTATATTGGCTAAGCTGTCAGTGATTCCAGTGAGGAGAGGTTACTGGGGTAACAAGATTGGGAAGCCACACACTGTGCCTTGCAAGGTTACTGGGAAATGTGGTTCTGTTACTGTGAGGATGGTGCCTGCTCCTCGTGGTGCTGGTATTGTGGCTGCTCGTGTCCCCAAGAAGGTCCTTCAGTTTGCTGGTATTGAAGATGTCTTCACATCTTCTCGCGGATCCACCAAAACCCTTGGCAACTTCGTTAAGGTTTGATTCTTATCCAGATCTTTCGACTAGCTTCATATATTTTGAACAGTATGATGGTTATGTTTTGTAGTATATTTACTGATATTACAGGATAAGAATTGATGTGTGACATTATGATTGAGCAGAGATGACTAATTGTAAATAGTCTTGATCTTGTATGTGGATAAAAAATGATCATTCCTATTAGAAAGCTATATCGATATCATATGCAAAAGAAATGTTTATTGTGTTGTGAACCATTACAATCTGTTCCATGCCTTTGTATCTTTATTGGTGGTCAATCTTTGGCTACGGATTTTAGGAAAAGTTTGTAGATTATGATAGAGTAATAATTGTTGATTTATAGTTCCAAATCTTGTCATTCTCCGGAACAATATTATTTAGTTTAGTTCCGAAAGGATAGATGTATTAAGAGTATTGGTTAAATTGGGACCAGTGTGTTTGTGATTCAATGCAGTGTTGGGATAGGAGCTGTACCATTATTGATTCTTCCATTTCCTGTAGTACTTGTGTTTTGTCATTCTAGTTAGGTTAAGTTTATTTCATGAATGTGGATATGCGGCAAGGTGTTGTATAAGCACTTTGTTCTTACAAAGTTGTAAAATGACTCTAATTAGAGCTTTTAAAGAAGGTACTGCATATAACTCAACTTTTTGCTGTTATCATCTAAGTATTAATTTTGTCCAAAACAGGGGTGATGGTATAGCATTAAAAGCATTAGCTTTCATTTCTTATTCTTTGTCGCTCATTTACAAATATCTGCTGGTTGTATATGCAGGCAACCTTTGATTGTTTAATGAAGACTTACGGGTTCCTGACCCCCGACTTATGGAAAGAGACTCGCTTCACCAAATCCCCATTCCAAGAGTACTTTGATATCTTGGCAAAACCTGCCAATAAGGTTATTGTGTATGCCACTGAGGAGGCAGTGCCTGAGAGGGTTGAGGCTTGAGTCATTAGATGTTATGCTGCTCGTTTTGTTCTAGTAGTTCTCTTGTCTGATATGTTAGTATTCTAAATTTTGTTTTCTGTTCTGAGGGATTTTTACTGCAGACTTGCAAAAGATAATGTTCCTTGTTTTGTTTTGTTCCCAACAATATATGAAGTTTCTGTCTTCTTAATTGATCTCATCTTTTGCTGGAACAGTTCTCTTATTAGCTGACATGATAAGATGTCATTGTGTGCTTGTTAATCTATACGTGGAAGAATTTTTTGGGAACTCAAATTCACTTGTATTTGTAGTTGACGATTGGTTATGCTGTTTTGCGCTCTGGCTAAATATTTTCTTGGCATTTGGATCTTTTTCTTTATAGTTGAAAATTCTGTCGTAATAAATACTCTTGTAAGTCGTTGCAAGACCTGCCAAGTATCGTTTACTGTGTTTATAGGAGAAACTTTAGTTATTATGCTACCATTGGGAAAAATTTACTGTTATCTTTTGTTATGCTGGTTGCTCGTTTATATTCTTAATGCAAATTTTGCACTCTCTGTTACCCCTTGCATTTTAATGCCAACTGAATAGGAAAATCTTCTTTTATCACTATGGAAAATCATCAATTTTTTATCATATATTTTAGACACAATCTGTGCAACATAAGTGGATTATTATATGAAAACATCCTTTTATCTTTATGAGGTAGTGGTAAGGTCTTTATCCTCTCTACACCTCAGTACGTAATTAGAATTAGTGTAACTATTAGGATAGTAATTATCAGCCTTGTGACTTGTTATTTCAAAAACAAGTTGATTCATACATATCATATCAAGGCCAACTATTCCCTCCCAAGATTCACGAATGGCATTATAGGTAGAAGTAACTCGAAGAGGACACCAAAATTCGATGTGAATCAAGGCAATTTATGAAAAGTTATGCAAGAGTTACCTTGTAATCCCTGATGTAAGCCAGATTCACTCTTTAGCTACAGCTTCAAGATAGGCACATGCTTTGGGAATAAAAGTTGATCAACAATGCAAGCTGTGTCAACAACATTTAGAGTCAAGTTTACTCGAAACTTATGGAGAAGAATCATGGAGTGGTTACAGTGGCGATAGAGGCCAACAGCAACCTAGGATACGGCAAAATGGTATATGCTACAGGATATTGGTTGAAAGAAACTTGAGGACTTCTGAAGACAAGAGACGACAATGTCAAGAAATAACAAGACAGATTGTTTACATTTATAATGTGAGAGCCAAGTTAGGAATCAAAAAGAAATTTCAGCAATTAATATTCTAGAATTACATTTATGTAGCTGCTCACCTAGAGTTAAAATTGCTATAGTAACGACCTTCATTAGTCATCTGTTTGTTTGTCAAAATATAATTACAAATATATTGTTTGGTTGTACAAGTGTAATTATAAGATTATCTAAAATTAAAATTTTATATTGGACAAATAAGAGTATTTATAAATAATATTAAATTAAATATTTAAGATATATATTATCTTTTGAAACATATTAATGGGAAAATGCACAAGTAACCAAAATCCCATATACACATTTAAACTTTAACTTGGTATTGAACTTATTTTTTCCATAATTAAATAACCCTTATTTGCCTATGTGGCATCTGGGGTCCACACGTGTACTACACACAAAAACTTAGACATGTGGCTAACGATAAATAAGGTGCATTAAATTACTAGGACCATTGAGAGATGATGTGCAACTATTCTACTACTTTATGCCTTCTCTTTGACATCAGTCTACTAACGTTTGAGCCTGTGGAGTATAATGGTCTTGAATTCTCATACATATACTCATGTTGGGAAATTGATAAGCTTTCAGCCTAACTGAATGTTGTTTAAGCTTTATACTCTTAGATCTTTCAGTTATCAAATGATCTACAACCTAATAATTATGCATATTAATTTCTACACAAGGTAACTAAATCCCTCTGCACCTCTTACTTGTAATTGCCATTTAATCCATGTGGTTCAATAATTATATCTTGTCTCTACAAAGTTGTAAATTTGTCTCTATGTGAATTTACTGTTTCATATAACAGTGAACATCACGACATGGTGCCGAAGCTTGGCTAAGATCTCTTAACTATTCTATTGTTTGATGATTGGCGACCATGGATTGGAAGTTCCAAACTACATGAATGTTCTTTGATTTATGTTTGAGACATGCCTCAACCTGAATTTTTCTTAGTCTTCCCTTTTTGTTTCCTTCTAGTAAAACGTGCAGGTATACGAGGACAAATGAAAGAAACCAACTATTTGACTTCTATCAACTATGTTTCTTTAGCAAGTTAACATTTTCTTTGTTGTTGAACTCTTGTAAAGCCATTCCGGCAGCTTTCTCGTGTCTCAACACCAAACTGTATGTATAGAACTGATTAGAAAGTCTGAAAACATTCTATAAGAGTTCAAGGTCAACAAACTTTTCTTCTTGTACATAATGATTGATAACAAAAGGAAAAAGAAATTAGTGATTTATGGGATAGTCAAAATCTTAAAATTTCTGTTTTTCATGTTATATGGAGAGTCCAAACATCAGGCATAGCAGAAGAGTTCATTTAGATTCATATCGAGAAGCTGACTCGTATAAAGATATGCCAGAGTTGCTGGATCTCTATGAACTTCATTTGCATGTTAATTAACAATTCTAAATTACAAATTTCCTGGGACATCAGGACTAGTAGATATGATTGTTTTCCTTTTCCTTATTTTATTGCTGTTGTCTTCATATTTAAGTTGACTCATTCTTATATATTTTCCAGAGAAAGTTGTTCATGAAAAAAAGCAATGGCCAAAAGAAAGAAAAGTCTTGTGTTTTGTTGTAATCTGTTTTCACTTCTTCTTCTTCTTGCAGAAGTAATACATCTGCCAGAGTGTGTCGAGGCAGCTGGTTCACCGGTTAAGTTTCTTCCAGGATTCCAAGGGCCACTGCCTTTTGAACTTGAAACTGGGTAAGTGTAAAAGGTGCTTCTTTGCGGGGTGTATTAGAAAAAAAGACAAGCGCCTTAGACTCCTAATTTTTATTTTAGTAATAATAAGTTATAGATTTTTTATATTACAGTAAAGATTATTTGTAGAATAGGTGGCACATCTGGAGTATGATTATATGATCAACTGAAAAGAATTATCGAGTGAAATCAATGATATATTTTTGAATAGTTTTGCTTCTCAAAGAGATATAAGAAAAAAATTATAGAAAAATATATTGAACGAGTGCTTGTACGATTCAACATGAACAATGCCAAACCTGTTAGCATTCAATTAGCCAACCATTTCAAGTTGAGCAAGAGATCGTGTCCCTCATCAACGAAGAGATTGAGGAGATGTCGTCTGTACCATATTCTTCAGTAGTCAGAAGTCTGATGTATGCGATGGTGTGTACGAGGCCAGATATTGCTCACGCAGTGGGAAGGGTGATTCGTTTTCTCTCCAACCCCGGGAAAGAGCATTGGGAAGCAGTAAAGTGGATTCTCAGGTAGCTTAAGGGTACAATGAAGTTATGTCTTTGCTATGAGGGAGTTGATCCAATCTTGGAGGGCTATACAGATGCAGATATGACCGGAGATTCTGATAGTAGGAAATCTATGTCAGGATTCATTTTCACTTTTGCAGGGGGAGCTGTTTCATGACAGTCAAGACTACAGAAGTCTGTTGCTTTATCCACAATCGAAGCAGAATACATTGCTGCCGCAGAAGCTGGAAAAGAGATGTTGTGGTTAAAGTGTTATCTCCAAGAATTTGGAATCAAGAAAAAGGAATATAAGGTACATTGTGGCAGTCAGAGTGTTCTAGATTTGAGCGAGAACTCCATGTACCATTCTCGTACAAAACATATTGATATTCGGTATCATTGGATACTATAGATGGTGGATCGACAACTGTTGAAACTAGTGAAGATCTATACGAAGGAGAATCCAACTGACATGTTGACAAAAGTGGTGACTCGAGAGAAGTTAGAGCTATGCAAAGATATAGCTAGGATGCTTGTTTCGGATATGGTTGGAGGGGGAGAATTGAAGAAATTCCAGCCACCATTGAACAACCACCATTCTTGAAGCCACCATTGTTGAACCTGCCATTGTTGAATTCAATAATGGCTGCAGATTTCTTCAAAGTTGGCCACCAACTTTTGGTCAACTTTTGATAATTCACACCTGTAAATTTTACTATAAATAAATGTGCAATTCTCATTTGTAAGACATCACCAAGAACACCAAGAAGAGTGTAATGTGTGAGATTAAGAGTTGTTTTGTAATCTATTCTTGTGAGTAATAGAAAAAAATTCTCTCAAATTCGTGTTTACCAACGCTCAATTGTTCCTTTGGCTTCAACAACATTCTCTATGTGATTTTACTAAATTTCCAGTATTTTATAAAACAGTGGAGATCACGACATGATGGTCCCTTACACATCAACCCAAGCTTGGATAAGATCTCTTAACTACTCTATTGTTGATGATTGGCGACCATGGATTGTTGATGGGCAAGTTGCCGGGTAAGTTCCAAACTAAATGAATGTTCTTTGGTTTGTGTTTGAAACATGCCTCAACCTGAATTTTTTTCGTCTTCCCTTTTTGTTTCGTTGCACTAAACATGCAGGTATACAAGGACACATTCAAATAAAATGACATTTGCCACATTGAAGGAAAGCAACTATTTGACTTCTATCAACTAGTTTCATTCTCCTGTTTCTTTAGCAAGTTAACATTTTTTGTTGTTATTGAACTCTTGTGCAGGGAGCAGGACATACAGCTCCAGAGTACAAGCCTGTTGAATGTCTAGCCATGCTCAGGAGATGGTTATCTTATCAGCCTCTTTGATTAGTTTGAAGAACACATGTGAAGCGCGCTCTTTGTGAATAGGGTCACCGGTATGGCTTTTGATCAGAAGTAGTTGCTAATTATCAAATATTGAAACTGATAAATGATTACATGTTGGAATAAAAGTGTTTAAAACTGCAAATAAGCCAACATGACAGTTTCTTGGTTGGTTTAGGTGAACTTTTTTTCTCAAGTTAAAATGAAGAATATTTGTTGGTCTTAAGATTTTGTCGTCACCTCTGTAAGAACTTGATCTTGTTCTGCCAAGTCTATCGGGAAAATGCTCTCTACCTCTCAAGGTAGAGATGAGATCTATATACACAGTTACACAGGGGCAAATCCACGTGTTGGGTTCCGGGTATTCGAGCACCCACTGACCCCGAAAAAATCTTTGTGTATACATATAGAAAATATGAAAAAATGGTACAAGTATAAGGTTAAGCACCTACTAAACAAGAAGTTCCATGGGTGCCTTCTTAAGGTTCAAGGTGAGTTGTCAGTCCTGAGTTTGAATTCCATTGGCAACAAATTTTTTCCTTTGAGCACTCACAGTCCAGGAATCCTGAATTCGCCATTGCAGTTACACATTGCTCTCTTCAGATCCCACTTGTGGGACTACACTAAATATGTCATTGTTGGTACTCAAACAGCAATTGGCACAAATAAGAGCGGAATATGTATGTAGTAGCTCTGTAGGACTAAGACTTAGAAATGACAAGACTGATCATCTAAAAGCATAAAGGGGAAACTACAAGTGTAATACTCTGGTTTCTTCAATTCTTTTTCATGAGTTGCAAAATCAGCTTGAATAGAGGCAGATCCATAACATTAGTAGTTAAAGTCAAACTTCAAAAAGAGGTTTGAATTTATACAATAAAGTTCTAAATTCAAAACGTTTTCTAGCTCCTTGTATTAGTTTAAGTGAAGCGCTATTTTATTTTTCTGCAGTGTATAAGTGAGCACATGCATTTGTCTAGAAAGTGGTTGGGAATAGAATCTCATGGTACAAACTTTAATTTCTACCGTCATGATAGGATGAATAGAATCTCTTAATTCTTGACAAGAAATTAGGAGTTGAGACACAATCTTAATTGATAGCACTTTCACCTCGTGAGACACCAAACTGGATGAAAGTAATTGTAAGGAGAAAAAACGTACTATTTATGTACATAAACGATCAAGATAGAAAATAGGCCATAAGTTTACTTATTGGTGTGCTACCCTTTTTACCTGCCAAATAAATATAATAAATCTTGCTCTTTGGTTTTTTTTTTTTTTTTGAAAAATCATTATACTTATTTATGACTTTTCATTGTCTCTTTTTTTTTTTTTTCATTATACTTATCTAAAAAGATTAAGATAGAACAACGGGAATGATTTCCTTTTCGTGCTTATCATTTCACCAATCAAATTATGTGATTTTAATCATACACTTGCTTATCATTTTGCTCGTATAGATTCATTCTCTTGCATATGTCTAAATGATTTTATATATATAAGCAACATAGGAAATTTTCTAAAATCAAATCCAAAAATGAAATTTTTATTAAAAATTGTCACAAAATCAATAATGGCAAATCAAATTCATAAAGTATATTATGTGAGTATAAAAGAGATCATTTCACATGCACGCAAAAAGATTTATAGTTAAAGTAATATCGAAACTATTGGATGCACTAAGAAAAGTTAGGAATGAATTTCAATTAAAATGGCCATTAAATTAAATTTTTTACACAAAAAATGATCACTTTTTTCATTACTAAAAATAATTGTTCGACTGTTATATGCACCAAATACAATCTTTCAGTTATTTGGTTCATGTCAGTTTTTTCTTTTTTACAAAATTTTTGGGGGTTGTGGTGTTGGGACTGGGGTATCATCCGACTTAAAAGACAAAGCAAAAAGCATCTCAACTATTGTACAAATACCACTATAGATAACGTCAATTCTTATTTGGTCATGTATCCTTTTTTCTTTCCAATTTTCTTTTAAAAAAATATCTTTGTATTGTTCTATGTTAAATTTTTTTTTTAAAACAAAGATTAATGTTTAAATTTATTTGTTGCTCTTTTTTGAATTTTATTTCTTTTTTAATTATTTCACTTCTTTTGTGAAAAAAATAAATATTTATGTCATTTTATTATTTCTTATTTATTTTTATTTAGGACTATTATAACTCTATTCATATTTTGTGAACCCCTGTTTGTCATTATAAATCTTCACTATATTTGTTACTTGCACTATTTAAAATCAACTTAATTTTTTCAATATAGTTTTTAAGTGTTTAAACTATAAAAATCATCTTTTTGGTAATTTTATAACTCAAAAAGTTTATTTTTTATTTTTAAAAAAGAGCATGATATGATTTATTTTTTTTTGGATATACTTTCTTCATTCCAATGAAAGTTAACTTTGATTACATCCAAGTGATTGTATCTTGCTATTGTGTCGCATTTATTGAATTCAGACACAAAATAAATTAAGTATATATAAAGTACAATAAGTATAAAATAATTGTATCTTACCAAATTATGTATCATGAAATAAGTTCAAGAATTCATGGTTCTTTGAAAAATTAAGTCATTATACATAATGTTCATTATTTCTTAATAATAAAATATTATTCATTGTATTTTTATTAAAAACATTCAATGTATATGATGAGAGAATAACTAAAATCAAATCCAAAAATGACTTTTTATTTAAAAATTGTCACAAAATTAACAAAGGCAAATCAAATTCACAAAGTATTATGTGAGTACAAAAGAGATCATTTCCATGCAAGCAAAAAAGATTTGTAATTGAAGTAATATTAAAACTTTTGAATGCAGTAAGAAAAGTTAGGAACAAGTTTCAATTAGATTTTGAATTTGAAAAAATTATACAAAATGTCAATTGAATTAAATTTCTTACACAAAAAATGACTATTTTTTTCTTTACTAAAAATAGTCGTTTGACCATTATATGCACCAAATACAGCCTATGAGCTATTTGGTTCACGTCAGTTTTTTCTTTTTTGCAGAATTTTTGTGGGTTGTGGCGTTGGGGGTGGAGGTTCATCCAAAAAGTATCTCAACTATTATACAAATACTACTATTGATTCCCGCTAAAGATAACACATGTTTTTATTTGGTCATTTAGCCTTTTTTCTTTTCAATTTTCTTTTAAAAAATATTGTTCTATGTTACAATAATTTTTTTTAGAAAAGATTAATGTTTAAATTTTTTTGTTGCTCTTTTTTAGTTGCTTCACTTCTTTTGGGAAAAAATAAATATTTACGTCATTTTATTATTTCTTATTTGTTTTTATTTATATAGATGGAATGCATGATAATTAAATAAATATCGATATTAATACATTACATAATTATTATAAAATATTGATATACGATTATGCATCATTTATATAATGTTGATATATTACATATGTATTTTTCTATTATATTGAAGAGCCATGGAAAGATAAACAAGGCTATAAAGAGCTGTACAAGGAGCATACAAATTATACTATGTACTTGATCTTATCTTATTTTTCTTACCAATTGTCTTTAAATATGTGTATAATATATTACATGTGGACCCATTAATTTCTTTATGTCATTTTAATTTTATTAAGCTTTTGTTTATAAATTCTAAATGCTTGACTATTATAACTCTATTCATATTTTGTGAACCCCATTTGTCATTACAAATCTTCACTATATTTTTTACTTGCATTATTTAAAATCAAATTAGCTTTTTTAATATAAAATTTTTAAGTGTTTAAACTATAAAAATCATCTTTTTGGTAGTCTTATAACTTAAAAAGTTTAATTTTATTTTTTTCAAAAGGACATGATATGATTATATATATATATATTTCATCCCAGTGAAAGTTAATTTTGATTACATCAAGATTATTATATCTTGCTAATTTATGTGTCATATTTATTGAATTCACATACAAAATAAATTTATTATATATAAAGTATAATGAGTAAATTCAAACAATTGTATCTTACCAAATTATGTATCATAATAAATTCAAGAATTCAATGATTCGTTGTAAAAATAAATTGATTATACATAATGTTCATTACTTAATAACAAAATATTATTCATTGTATCTTTATTAAAAACATTCAATGTATATGATTAGAGAATAAAATATATAAGCAACATAGGAAATTTTCTAAAATCAAATCCAAAATGACATTTTATTTAAAAATTGTCACAAAATCAACAATGGCAAATCAAATTCATAAAGCCTTACGTGAGTACAAAAGAGATCATTTCACATGCACTAAAAAAGATTTGTAGTTGAAGTAATATTGAAACTTTTGAATGCAGTAGAAAAAGTTCGGAACGGGTTTCAATTAGATTTAAATTTGAAAAACTTAATTATACAAAATGTCCGTTGAATTAAATTTTTGACACAAAAATGACTACTTTTTCCTTTACTAAAAATAGCCATTCGAGCGTTATATGCACCAAATACAACCTTTTGACTATTTGGTTCACGTCAGTTTTTTTTCTTTGCAGGATTTTGGGGGTTGTGGCATTGGGGGTGGGGGTCATCTAACTTAAAAGACGAAGCAAAAAGCATTTCAACTATTTATACAAATACAACTATCAATTCCCACTACAGATAACACCAATTCTTATTTGGTCATTTAGTTTTTTTTTTCTTTTCAATGTTCTTTAAAAAAATTATTTTTTTGTTGTTCTATGTTAAAAAAAACTTAACAAATATTAATGTTTAAATTTTTTTTGTTGCTCTTTTTTTTAATTTTTTTTCTTTTTTAATTGTGTCAATTCTTTTGTGAAAAAAATAAATATTTATATCATTTTATTATTTCTTACTTGTTTTTATTTATAACTATTATAACTCTATTCAATTTTGTGAATCCATTTGTCATTACGAATCTTCATTATATTTGTTACTTGCACTATTTAAAATAAAATTAGTTTTTCTAATATAAATTTCTTAAGTGTTTAAACTATAAAAATCATTTAACTTAAAAAGTTTATTTATTTTTTTTAAAAAAGGGCATGATATGATTTTTTTTTAGTTAGTAATCACGGTGTAATGAACTGTGTAATAGTTTACTAACATGTTTCTTTTTAACCAAAAAAAGAAATATAATAAATGTCAGATAAATAAAATAGATACAAAGTAGGAAAAGAAAACCAACAAATCACAAAAACACATCAGTACAACTAAACAAACATTATATACAACGAAAAAAAAAACAAGAAAAATGATATTATCACATTGCAAAAACAAAACAGGTCGTTTTGGAAGTAAATTTTTGAAATGTATATACAAACATCTGTTAAGCCATGAATGATGGAGTTTTAAAAACTAATCCATTTCTCCATATGTTCAGAAACTCAAATTTTCAAGTTCCGAAATTATTGAAGTTGACAGTTGACTGTTAGTTGATAGTTGATAGTTAGTTGTGTTTGTTAGTTGGTTATGAGTAATTAGTTGAGATTGGTTAGATGTATGGGGTCAATATATGTGTATATAAATGTATGTGCACTGCACAGAAAATAACACAACATACACAAAAAAACCTTTCCCAAAATTTTCTCTCTGGTTTCTTCTTCTTCTTCATCTCTTCACTCACATTTAATCTCCTACAAGCAATCCCCAAAACTCACATGGTATCAGAGCAATAACAGATCCAAGAGGATCTGATTTCGACTAGGCCATTAAAGATCGATAGAACTCGACGAAAATGGCAGTCACAGATGCGAGTTCCGATTCAACTGGAACTTCGGGTGACACTGTTGATATGGTGGAGAAGAACAGGAATCATCCCCTGTATCTTCATCCATCAGATACTCCTGGGAGCATTTTGACCTCAGTGCAGCTCACAGGAGCTGAAAATTACTCGATGTGGAGCAGGTCGATGTTGATTATTCTTCGTGCCAAGAGCAAATTAGGGTTTGTCCTTGGAACTTGTAAGAAATCTGATTACAAACCTGAATTGGAAGGGCAATGGGAGAAATGCAATGCATTTGTGCTTGCATGGATCATGAACACTGTCTCCAAGGAATTGCTAAGTGGGATCGTGTATGCTTCAAATGCAGCAGTAGTCTGGGCAGATTTGGAAGAGAGATTCAACAAAGTAGATGGATCTAGAAGTTACCAGCTTCACCGAGAAATCTGTACTTTGAGCCAAGGTAACATGACTGTCTCAGGTTATTTTACCAAGATGAGACTTCTATGGGATGAATTTGATGCTCTAGTACCCCCACCTACTTGCAATTGTGAGAAATCCAAAATATATGTTGATCATATTCAATATCTGCGTCTGTTTGCTTTCTTAATGGGACTAAATGAGGTGTATAGTCATGCTCGCAGTCAGATTCTTATGATGAATCCTCTTCCCAATGTAAGTAAGGCATATGCAATGATTATATCTGATGAGAGCCAACGTGTGGCTGCTGCTGGATCCAAAACTGGAGAAGTAAATGAATCAATGGCAATGTATGTTGGGAAAGGAAATTGCTATGCAGGAGGAAATTATGACTATAACAAGGGAAAGGCACTTCATGATAATGCAGGTAACTCCAATACTTACAGGCAGAAAAGGAATCTGTACTGTGATTATTGTAAGATGAATGGACATACTAAAGACATATGCTACAGACTTGTTGGATATCCAGCTGACTGGAAATTCAAGAAGAAGTCAGCGCCTAATATGGTGCAGGGTAGTAGGATGCAAGTGAATCATGTATCCACTGCCAAAGAAGAGATGAATCTGAGGGATGAGTTTGCACCAGTTGCCCCTAT
>JAOTQR010000079.1:21032501-21043453 GCA_025774065.1 Solanum ossicruentum
CATTGCTATAGATGATAAATATTTTTTAAATATAATATATCAAGATAACAAATAAAAAGTATATTTAAAATGATGAATATTTTTGTAAAAAAGAATTTAAAAAGATACCCTTTATTTTAGCATCTAGTCATTTAAGCATTGAATTAACGATCATAGAATGTCTGCTGAGACATTGGACATAATATGTTATCCTTTAATTAGATTAAAATTCTATATTCCAATTTAGTACTAAATCCATTCCAAATGAGCTTATTTGCAAAAATAAAATTGTTAAACATAAAAATAGACAAAATAACATCTATTTCAAATGGTACAAGATCGAAGAAAAACATATATTGAAATTCAATTTTTCATCTATGTAGACAATAAATACGTTAGTATATGCGTCAATCAAGTTAATATCAATCGTAATTCTGTCGATGAAAGACCCCATCACTATACCACCAGAAATTTACCAATTTGTTAATTGAAATAAAGTAAAAAAAAAGGTCTCAAATTTAATCAATTAAAAAATGTTGTTCCTTTTTTGTTATATTATTATATCAATAGTAATTTTATCAATGAATTGATTCTAAAAAAAAAAAATTAGTGCAGGGATCAATTAGGCATTGATTGAGGAAGTGTGTGTCTCCATCAATATTGAAGACAAAAAATATATATATAGAAAAAGTCTTCCCCTGCCAACATTTTAGAAATCATTGACATTCTTTCAGAAAATTGACTTTGGAATTAGATAATATTTCAAGAATTTAATATCCTTAATTATAAGATTATTTAGCTAATTATCCTTGATTTTCTCTCTTACATTTCACTCAATTTATATTTCACTAATTTAAATAACATAATGGTGAATATAGGGGAAAGTATTGAGTATTTTTTTATTGTTCTAAAAAATTAAATTTTATGAAACAATTTTGGTTTGTCAAAGCAACAAACAATATACTCCATTATATTGTATAACAACATAATAATAATAATAATAATAATAATAATAATGTTATTGTTAATATATTTGATATACATGCACTCATGTCTCACAATAAAGTATGCAAGTTTAATTTAGAATGATTAAAATATAGAAGAAAAGGTACACGAAGCATATATATATATATATCAATAATATATTTTTGTAAGAGGTATCATTATTTTTTTTTGGGAATGATTAAAATATAGAATAAAATATTTTTAAAAAATACCCTACTTGATTGTTAAAATTATGAATTCAAATGAAATAGTGGATGGTGTGGCCAACATTATCAAATATGACGAAATGCGTTACTTAGAAGTAGTAGGTTGGCCATCTTTCATTTTCTTTATTTCATTTTTAATATTTTGATTAATTAAGGAAAATAAATATTGGTGTGAGTTGATTTTGTAAAAATAATCTTAATATGAGAAGTTTCACATCAGAAAAATAAAGAAAAAAATATTGGGTATATAAGTAAACTTATCTTACCTACTAATGATGCGTTTTAAAATCTTGTAGGCCTAGGTCCAAAGTGAACAATATCACTAGCGAGATCAATCGTTACTGATGGTATCAGAGTCACTCCTAAGTTAGTCTTGTCTATGTGGACCAAAGTTCAATTGAGTGTAGGCAAACAAGGCAAACCTCAACGAGCACGCACGCATTTTAAAGTCATACGGATCTAGGCCGAAAGTGGACGGTATCACTAGCGGATTGGGGCGTTACAACTTTTCTAAACAAAATATTGATGTTCTCCACCAGAAAGAAAACAATTGGTCTATATATAACTAGATCAAACAAATTAATTCAAGAACAATAAAAAATTTAAATAATTGAAACTTTTTATTTTGGTCTCAAAAATAGTTGAAACTATATTGGAGAACAATTACTGTGTATTTGTGTATGTTAAAAGTTAATCAAGGAAATAATTGATGAAATTAAAGTGAATACAACTAAATTTGGTACACTCAACTAAATTTTAATAAATGTGGCCATCCTTGATGTACTAATTTATGTTGTTGGGACGCTTGAATGCCTTTTCAAATTTCACCATATAATTCGTAAAATAAATTCAAGTTTGAAGTTATATGTATTTAGAAAGTTTTGAATAATTATATATATAAACTGTGTGAAAAATATATTCGAGCCAGAAAATTGGTCATTAAAAAGGACGAAATCGATATCGGTATAGTGACAGTTCTTGCTCAAACTAAAGTTCAATCTGCTCAGTTCTAGATATGTAAGGGTGCATTTAAATTTTTAAATTATAAACTCGGGTCTATTATCTATTATTGTTTTAATGGATCTGCACATAAATTTATGTGCCATATGAAAATTATATTAATCATTAAGTTGAATTCTATTTGACATCGTAAAATTACATTCATTTGAATCTTTGTGACCACATGAAAAGTGAAAATAATATAAGAGAAAATTGAAGATTTCATGTATTGCCACTCAAAAAAAGAAAGTTTTTTATTTATATTTATTTTGCATCCCTCATCATGAACTCCATAGAAGAGTTATCTATCGGAATAATATCCTTACCGATCTATTAATAACAAGTAGATCTACATCAGGAGAAATTAGTACAAGAAGTCGTGGATACACTTCTTGATAATGGAATCCGGGGACAACCAATGAGGGACGTACAAGTCATTTTCTGATGTAATTGAAGGCAAAGAGGGAAGATTTCGTGAGACTCTGCTTGACAAACGATTCGATTATTCAGGACGTTCTGTCATTGTCTTAGAATACTTATCATTTTTTTCTCTTCAAGAGTTAAACTACAAAAATCTTGACAAATATTTTTAGATATGTATAGGTTTTTTCAATATTTTTAATTTTTCGTTCAAATTATTCAATCCATCTAATTTAATTTCAAAATTAATAAATTAACTTTTGAAAAGAGGATAACTATTTTGATGAAAAGAAATTGATTTAATTTCGTTTTTCATGGGAAAGGAGGCAATAATTTGATTGCAATGCACTAATAAATGATTCATAACGAGACCATATGCCTCTAAATGACAGTATTTATTATAGCAATTAATGTTCACGTTGTTAGATAGGTTTGTTTATATTTTATCTCGAGAGAAATTACATCAATTTTAATTAATATTTTTAAATATATTATTTTGTTATACTAATATGCAAATAATTATAATTTATAGTATTTTTTTATAATCTTTTAATATCAAAATTTTAGTTTTATATATCAATTTTTTAATTTAGTTATATAGATTAATCAAATCAATTTTTTTTAAAAAAAATATGATAACTATTTTAGAATGAAGAAAGTAATATCTTACGTAAAATTATATAAATTTAGATAAAGGTAGGACAAACTAATGCAAATATGAAATAAAACACATAAATTCAATTTGAATTTAAAAAATAAAATGTGGATCACAAGTAATAATGCGATGCAAGAACTTCCAATTTTTTTTAGCAATATTATTTGTTAGATTAATTAAGTCAATTTTATTTAATTGTAATTGCACATTTATTACTTCAAAATATAAAATTTCAATTCAATAAGGTTTACTAATTATTTGATTATTGACGAATTTCTTTATATGTGTTGTTTGAAAAGACGAGGACTCAATAATTATTCGTTCGTCGGACCCATCCCCACCCCACCCACCACTTTTTACCGTAAGAGAAGCCAAAAAACCCAAACAATCTAGAATTATTAACCCAAAAAAGGGGCAAAACAAATTAGTATGTGTGCATGTAATTTCATTCTTTTCGTGTAAAGATAGATAATTTTAAATAAATATTCTATTCAAATAAATTATATAAAAATTTGAATATGTAAAACAAATCAATAGTGAAGTATTTAAAGAAGAAAACAATAATATAACAAATAATATGACAACTGGAACAAAAGAAAAAACACGCAACACTAAAAATAAGATGGTACTCCCTCCGTCCAACTTTGCTTGGTTCCTATACTATTTTGGGATGTCGAACAATACTTGTCCACTTTATGAAATTAAGAGATAATTTTACACTCAGTTCTTAATTTACCCTTATCATTAATTATAATCATTTCCCTATTACATTTTTCAAGATATCATATTTATTATATTCAACGGTTAATTTGGTAAAATTAATCTATCATTTACTATTTCTTAATCCGTGTGCCAAATCAATAGGGGCCAACTAAAGTTGGACGGAGAGAGTAAAAGAGTAATAATAACAATACCAACAGAGAGAATTAGACAACACTCGTTTATCCACCTACTAATTTGATCTTTACTCTAATTTTCTATCTTCCATCTAGAGCTCTATTTTCGATAGGAGGATAAGACGACGTGACGAATTAGAAAGTACTTTCACCATATCCAGTTCCATCCATATCAAATAACCACTGGGACCAAGCTAATACTATCGCATTTATAAACTATTCTAAGAACTAAGAGAAGAATGTAGTGACCTCTAAGACCAGTCTTGGCTTACATTTTATCTTATCATCTCTCAAAAGAATCTCTCCTTGCACTCACTAACCTATCACTAAAACATTTGTATGTTATATAGTCTAAACTAAGATTAGTCTCGAGTCTCGACCATAGTTGTATCACATCTTATCTTTATCACCTCTCCTCAAAAGAATTTCTCCTTGTACTCACTAATCTATCACTAAAATATTTGTACATTATTGTATAATCTAAACTACTTCAATGTCGCTTCAGTATTAACCAAAAAAAAGGGGCAAAATATATACTCCATCTGTTTCAAATTAATTTAATTTTTTAGACTTTTTTCAAGGTTCAAAATAAATTAAATTGTTTAAAATTCAAGATATATGTTTAAAACCTTTTTCATATTTACCCTTTCATTTATTAAAGTTTTATATTGTTTAAGAAATAAATTATATTATATATTTATGATTTTACAAATGGTAACAGTAAAAAATAACATATAAATTTTATTTTTAAATATTTTTCTTAATACGCGTACATTAAAAATAAATTACGAAATATTAACCATTATTTTCCCTCCAAAAAGAAAAATATGTGTAAAACGTTAATTAGACAAATGTGGAAAGAGAAAAAATGGAGAATTGAGAGAAGAGAGACACAAGGTGGACGTGTAAGAAAAAGGAAAAGGTCTCCCATGTCTCCCCGCTCAATTTCAGGAACAACACCAAATTTTTCCTCTTTCTCTCTCTAATTTCTCCTACACTAATTCCTTTGCTTGACTCTCGCTTTTCCGTTACCCAATCTGCTACACTTTCCTCACAATCTAAAAGCCATTTCTTTCACTTTCTTACAACATTTTTCTCTCCTCTTCCTATGGATTTTGTTTGAAAAGGTAACATTTTGTTCTGACCCCACTTCTTCAAATCCTATAATAACCTCCTATTCATCGTTTTCTTGAACTTTTTGGGGATGCATTGTTGATGGGTCTTGTTAAATGCAGGAACTTTTTTGGTGGGGTTCATTTTGATTTGTGTTGATGATCAATGTTATTTGAAATTACACCATGACGACTAATCGACCAGCTGATGCTGCTAAGGTTCTTATAAGTTCTCACCTCAATGTTATTCTCTATTGCGTTTACTCTGATGTTTCATGTTCTTGTTTAATAATCAGGTTGAAGGGGTTAATCCACCCCCTTCTCCCACACCAGGGGCTAATGATCAAGTTCGTGGTGGAAATAAGGTCAGCTGCTTTATTCATGTTTAACATTTTGATTCATTGTCCTTAATCTCTTTATTGGAAACAACTCTCCCTATCTCTTATGTGGTAGTGGTAAGGTGTACATACTTTTTACGTTACGCAGAGCCCACTTGTGATATTCTACTGGACTTGTTGTTGTTGTCCTCTTTAATCTCTTTGTCTAATGGTGCACATAAATTAGAGAAGACCCTTTTCCTTACTTTTGACAAAATGCTTGGAAACATACTTAGATTTCATAAAAGTCACTTTTTTAATTATGGTATCTAGTAAGAGCAATAAAGAATGGGATACAAACTGAGAACATGTATTTCATCTTGTAATTCGTCGACAAACTTTCGATTTCTACACTATTAGCTTTTGTGGGAGAGATGTGTCCTTTTTTAGGAGTTTTACCTGCTCATTAGAAAAAAATTGACCCTCTACAATTTGAAGACTCAAGAGAGTGATCTGCTTCCTAAAGTTGAAAGTTACCTCAGTTCTGCAGCTTTGCCGAAAAACAATTTTCCATTTTCATGTATTTGATACTTCCCTAAATACTTGAGTTAATATAGAGATTGTGGATTTTATACACTCTAAAAAAGATAATGATGGAGTTGACTGAAGATAAAAATTTGGTCTTGGCAGGTCTACAGAAGTGGTAACCTGTTTTTATCATCAAAAGGTCTGTCTTCTCTTCTTTGCTATAATTTTTTGCATAAAGTCGCAACATAGAATGCGGTTTCTCTTCTCTTGTTTTTATCTTCCACTTTCACATTTCTGTTTCCTATTTTCAGTGTCATGTTTCTTCTTTTGATTCAAAGTTATTTTATTTATTCTTTTAGTTGTCATTATTAGTTGTTATTTTTCTGTTCCCTTCCCCTTTTTGTCATATCTGGTTTGTTCTTACTTACGGGTTTTGTGACGAGGGTGTCCAGGAAACAGCCTCTCTACTTCTATGGTAGTGGTAAGGTCTGCGTACATTCTACCCTCCCCAGACCCCACTTGTGGGATTATACTGGGTATGTTGTTGTTGTTGTTATAATGGAAGTTGAACTGCAAAGAATCATGCAGATGCCAGCTACTAAGAAACCTAACTTCCATACTTCAGAAGGAATTCAATTTAAGATCCAAAGTCCACAATCTCCCACAGCCCCTGATAATTCCCAAGGAAAAGGAAAAAAACAAGCAAATGCTTTAACAGACAATGACTTCTGAAATGAGGACATATGGAAATCAGGGAACAGTAAGGTCTGAAAAGTTACAATGTTTACAGAAGGGATTCCTAAGGCAAAGGATGAGGAAGGTGGACAAGGATGTATACTTTTCCTAGGTATGGCTTCGACACAACATACATCTAAAGTGATGATTCTATAATTTACTGCTTATTAAGAGCAACAATTAGAATATGAATCCATAAACCTCATGCCAACCTCCACCATCCCATCCCCTCCGTGTCCTCTTCAGAAAATTTGGAATGAGAAGAAGTCAACTCTTGCATGATGATATACATGTACCAGAGATCTATCTTCAAAAACGTGAGATATCGTATTCATCAGATTATCCAAGTCAAATCAATATGATTAAATCAAAGGGACGATGAAGATAATACTTGGACTTCCATTCATGAAGGAATATGCGTGAGGGATATGATAGTCATTGTACAACTGTGATATTAACAGTAGTTGTACTTGCTAGTTGCTACATGGAGGTTTCCATTTTGGGTTTCTCCTATGATGCATTTCTTGAAGTATAGTTCAACTTCATATCATGTACCCTGAAGCAAAAAATGGCATGCAAAACTCACACTCATAACTGTTTGTTGCTAAGTTGACAAGCTGGCAAACTCACACTCTTAACTGCAACTCCCAGTATATTTGTGGAGAAAAGAATTATTTAAGATCGGAATGCGTCCTTCACATCATTTCATACAGCAAGGTGTAGTGGAAAACCATGCAGAAGAATGGGATAAGAAATGATTTCCATAACTGATTAATGAGATAGAACAAAGCAAGATTTGATCCATACCTCCTGGGTGAAACTTCATGTATGGTGCTATATTGTAGACATGTCCTTTAAGTATGGTCCACATTGCTTCTGCATTTTGGTGTTTCTTAACTTCATCTATTGATATAAGTCTCCTATTAGACTGTCCTTTCAACCCTGAACAATAGATACATGAAGACTGGAATAAGAAGCACTAGGAAAAGAAGCTTCATAGAAGGAAGCAAACTGAATGGCCGACTGAAATTGACAAGAACACATTCTGGTGCAGCAGTTGTGACAAGAACACATTCTGGTGCATCAGTTGTTTTTAACTGATACAGAATAAAGCAAACCAATAGCACTTCTCCATTGTTCTACAAAACACTCCACGTATGAAGTACTATACTTATACATCCATTGACTATAACCTGTATAAAGCTTGCAGAAATAAAGACAGAAGGCACACTTACAAATGCATTTATTCCCTTTGCTATGCATCCTTATCACTATGATTGAAAGAATGACAAATTTCATTAAAAGAGTGGAAGATTTACACCAAATGATTCTTACCTGCAAGGTCAGGATGTGTTCTTGTAAGCTTAAGCCAGTCCATCTGGCTATAACCCTTCTCAAAGGGAACCTTGGCTCGAGCTGCAGGCTTCCTAGCAGGCTTTATTTCCTTCTGATAAGTTGGGACTGAAAATCCACCATCTTTTGATGCCACTTGACCAGAAGTTCCACTTGCTTGTTTGCTTGGAGATGTGTCTATAACGTTGAAAGACAAAGAACCAACTGTTCCCTGCTTCATTGAGGTAACCATGCTGCCCAGTTTACCTTCCCATGGTGCATCATTACTTTGACTAGTACCAGCATCATTTGAGGGCCCATCTTTTATTCTAATTTCACTAATATCTTGAGCAATCTTCTGTGCATCCATATAATCTTGATTATCAGGTTGACCAACCTAAATAGGCAATAAATCTTTCAAGTTCAACCGATGAGAGAGAAATTTAACTAGGTGATGCAACTTGATCTTCAAGCATAAATGTCTCAGATGTCCTTCATTACAAAGTGTTACTATGGAACGCACCTGACAAAAAGTGAAATCATCATCATTAGCCATTGCTAGGTCAGCTGAGCAATGACACAAACCAAAAAGGTCCTCTCCAAGAAATCTGGTGGAAAATAAAAAATTAAAAGTTAGATTGAGTTCCAATCACCAAATATAAGGTAGTGGCATTAACACCAAAGCTGTGTTTGAAACGGGGGTAACATTATGGTAATTGGAGACTTTGCAATTATTTATATGTCACAAAATAAAATTAAACTACCAACAAAAACATAACAAACTACCCAATAGAAGATAAATAATGTCAATTTAGAGATGCCAACATCCAGAAACTATTATTCATGCTGCTCAACATCAGTAGAAATTATGAATGTACAACAACAACAACATACCCAGTGATATCCCACAAGTGGGGTCTGGGGAGTGAAGATTGTACGCAGACCTTACCGCTACCTCATAGAAGTAGAGAGGCTGTTTCCTAGTAGAAATTATGAATGTATTAGTACTAAATTAGTAAGAAACAAGAAAAGAACATAAATCAGACCATCAATATCCTTGATTACACAAATGTTTACATCGAAATAAAGGTCAGTTCCTCTTCCTTTCCAATTTATGGCTTATCAGCTTCAAAGATGAAAGGGATTGAGAGATTTTGTTTTGTCATAACTCATTCATTACAGAAGACCACATCATTCTTCTAAAATTGTAAATTTATTGTTAGAAGGCATGGTATTGAGAAGTTGTTCTATTTCCTGTGGAGTGATTATGACTGCTCCATATAGCTGACATTAATATTTACAAATAAAAACTGAAAGAGGAACTCTTAGGTTAGCGTTAGACACTTGTTCCAGATATGCCGCTGGCAAGTGCAAACACAGTCAATAACACAGCCTAAAACGTGGGGTCCAAACTTCGTAGTGAATCAATGATGCATAGTGCATAATTGGCAATCGGCAGTTACATGGGGTATTGATATCATGAGTAAGAATCACATCTAACTGAAATTATCAAAACATTCCACCGAAAGAAAAGAACAAAAAATATATCAAAGGCTGCCTCTTTGACGGGAGCACAAGTTCAACTAGCGCAATCTTACAACTCTATTTTACAAAAGAGGAAGGAACCGAACCATATTATTAATTAAGCTAGGGACAGAGCTAAATTTCAAAGTGAATCTATTTTTCTGGATATATAATATTTTGGATAGCATTTCTCTTTGTATTATAATTATCTTTTTGGGATAAATTCTTGGATAAATAATTGCACACCACCAACCAACAAAGTTTCACAATTTTCTAACTCCTGAGATAAATGGCATGCTGTAAATTGCTACTTGAAATTTTGCAGACAAGGACTAGAGAATATAACAAAAATTAACTGACACATCCAACAAAATAAAACCATGATCCCCATACACGTTTAAGAAGATGAATTGTCCACTGTTACTTTTAGAATTCCAGAAAAAGGTCACAACATTGAAGTATTAGATTAATCACATAAATCTCAAGCTTAACCAAGCACAAGTGATGATGAAAAGGGTCAAAATTTTCAGAGTTAAGTTGAAGGAAACTCTAGCATCACTAAGTTAAATTAATCACATTTAGTTGATCCCGACCAAGAAACTCTACAACAGTCTAAAATCCATCAAATCCAGACACCAAGAATCAGTAATTAATCAAGCTAAACAACCCAAAACACATAGCTATTCAAAGACTAATAAACAATTCCCACAAAGGGTATTAATATTCACCTGATCTTGAAGGGTTGTTGTTTCCGCTGCTTGTCGGGAGACGACCCTTTTCCAATGTTTTCGTTCAAAGAAGATGGGCGGACTAACTACACTAAATTCTTCAATTTCTTGAATGGTACATTGTGCTTAAAGAGGAGTACCACCATCTTGATAGATTGAAACGGTAACCCCTAAACTATTTCAAGCATAACAAATTACCCCCTTTACTTTCTAATAATATGGAAAATTGAATTATTATGGCTTCAATAATATCCTAGTTTCTCTTCAAACATTTAAAAGACCTCAATCCTTCATTATCTCTATCATGGACGCATTCCATCTATAATTATGATTCTTTATAATTTGGTTGAATAGAAAAAATAATGAAAAACTAAATGACTGATTTTTTTATTATTCGTAATTTGTGTCGTTAAAGACTCTTTCGATTTTGGCATAATATACAAACATGACCCTGAACTTGGCATAATTTTTTAAATTGGACCTTAAACTTTGATAGTGCACAAATATGACCCTCAA
>JAOTQR010000079.1:21048924-21085832 GCA_025774065.1 Solanum ossicruentum
CTCTACTTCTATGGTAGTGGTAAGGTCTGCGTACATTCTACCCTCCCCAGACCCCACTTGTGGGATTTAACTGGATATGTTGTTGTTGTTGTTGGGTTCTATTTTTCTTTATGTATGTATAACTTTAATGAGTGTTAGGTGTACATCTCTGTTTCCATGGTAAATACATGTTACAGTTTTTCAACAGAGAAGTTGTTTTTAGAAAGCTTATGATCTCTGTTCGCAGGAAGTACGAAATCTGACTGGCCTACCAAATTACTCAGTTACTACAATGGCTTATGCATCATACTGTTCTTTTATCTTGCTATTGTTGTTGCCTGATGTATTTACTGTAAAACATGATATCCTTTTCATGGATCTAATTCTCAACCTTTGCTTATAATTTCATTTTGCCTTTGTAGCTAATGATAGACAGCCTGTGAAGTCCTTGGTAATTGGTCGTCCGGTTTTACTTGCTCTGGAAGATATTGATGGAACTCCATCTTTCTTGGAGAAAGCCCTGAGGTTTGTTGAAGAGCATGGTGAGCTTCTTCTACTGTGTCAAATAGCTATAGAATGGCTGCTTCTGTAACATGTTACTTTCTTAGCATCCAGCATCAAATTCCAAATATTTCTTTCATCTGTAAAGGATCAGTTGTTAGTGGAGCTTATTCCCAAGTGGATGTTCTAGTTTAAAGAGCGAGGAGATCTAGTATCCATTTTTCATCAAATGCATCGTTTGCTTTCAGTATCTAATTTGGGTGTGTTTGAGATAGTCCAATTAGAGGATTTATAGTAGTTATAGTCTATAGGGGAATGAGAGACCAATGTAGGTGGACCCCTTCTGCCAATTCCATTCACCGCAGAAGTCTATTTTGCAATGAGATTTACCTATTGTCCCCTGACTTTGTAGAATTTTCTTTTCAGCCGAGGGTCTATCGGAAACAACCTCTCTACCCTACAGGGTAAGAGTAAGGTCTGTCGTATATCCTACCCTCTCTAGACCTGCATTTGTGGGATTACTGAGCATGTTTTTGTTATTATTTACCTATTGTCCCACGCTTCTATGTGGATGTGATAACTGTATCGACTACGCCAATGGGTTGCTTTGCAAACCGATTCTAGGCTTCAACATTGAGTTAGAATGTCAAAACTTAAAAGTTTAATACTTCATCCATTCTGAAGTTTCACCTTCTAAGAGTCAAAGAATTGAATCTTTGACTAAGATTTTTCTAAGAGGTAGTAAGTGCACATCCACCACAACTGGTAAGTTGGAGGTTCGAGTCTTGTGGAGGATAAGTTGGAGGCCATCTGGAGGGTAAGTAAGAAATGATTTATCCTCCTTGAGGGTGGGGAAATACGAAAAGAAGGAAAAGTTTGTAACTTATATACTTCTTATGTTATATCTAAAGTGCTATTCGGATTTTGGTTAGAGAGAAATAATTTTGGTTGGGGTGTTGGAAAAATATATGCCTGAATTTGATTCTGGTAAACTGTTATATTGATAAAAAGATCATTAAAAGCCTGACATAGTATATTAGAACCAGCTAAATAGTTACTTTCTGCAACTAAATGCATTTAACTGTAAAGGGGGGTCAAAATGTAGTTGTAAAATGGAAAAACTGTTTCTAATTGGGCTGTTTCTGAAAATTTCTGTTGTTTTTGAAAACCATTTTCAGTAAAAGAATATTTCTATGTCCAATTTAAGGATGAGAGTCAGTCAAGTTACATTAATAAAAGTTTGATAATCAGTCAAGTTGAGTCTATAAAAGTAAAATGAACGAAATATTGGGACAGGAGATTTATAGTCAATTAGTTCTTTTATGGTTTTCAAATGAATTGCGTTTACTAGCACTTCCTCTAACGCATGCATTTATATTCTTCTTATATATATAAAAGAAAAAAAAAAGAACACCATTTACTTGTAAGGACAGCTACTTTCATGCTCCAATTGATTTTTTTAATATGCTTTTGGAGAACTTCGATTTATCTCTAACCTTCATTTTGCGGACTGTTCATTTATTTATTTATTTTTATATTTATTGATGTCTTTGCATGCTCATCAAACGGGGCTGATCTTCTACAATTTTTTCCAGGGATTAAAACTGAAGGCATTCTGCGGCAAGCAGCTGATGTTGATGATGTTGAGAATCGAATACGGGAATATGAACAGGGTCTGTTACCTTTAAATTGAGAGGATTTCATTTTTATTATGTTTTACTAGGTGTTAATACTATAAGCATCTGCTGAAAAAGTTTATATTTGTAGATTTTGTGGAGTTGCTTTTTCTATGTGTATTTAAGCGGTTTCCTCTTTTCAGATACAACTGAATTATGATAGATGAGATGCGATTCTCAAATAATATCAGATTGTTATTAGCTAAGTATATAATAGGTTCTGACATACGGGCTATGCAAAATCGTTCACCTGTCAAAAATCTTTTACTTCTTTTCTTCATTTGAGCGGTGTACAAGTGTCTCTTGTGTAGGTCACTTGCCTTACAATATATAACAAACTTTTGTTCTGTTAATCCAGGTAAAACTGATTTTTCTACAGATGAGGATGCACATGTTATTGCTGATTGTGTGAAGGTATATCCTTCAAAACAAAAGTATAGGATTTAGATAAGATTGGTTGAAATTACTTTGGGAACTTGCTATTCATCTTTATTTCTGCAGTATATTCTGCGGGAGTTGCCATCATCTCCGGTTCCTGCTTCTTGCTGCAATGCCCTTTTGGAAGCATATAGTAAGTTTATTGTCTTAATGTTGGGTCCTTTTAGATTGCCTCTTTTTCTTACGTGATTTAAGCTAGTTCTTATAGAAGATAGAAGGATATCATTAATAACACTACTCCAGGATTTGTACAGTTGTATAGATATACTTTCTTCATTCAATAGCATAACATGCATGGTCCATTTTTAGTGACAAAAATATTTGCTAGAGCCATTTGACAGTTATAACCATGATATCTCCTTTTGTGTTCTGTTTGAGTTGTGTTACTGTCATATTGAGACAGGTTTCTGGAGTTTCTGTTTTGGCCCTGCTAAAGCCTTATATTATATCTGGTTTCTCTTTCTTAGTATTTCGAGAAACTTATGCACTTAGAATGCACATAGTCTTTGAAGCCTGGTAATTTAACATGTTCATCTTGTTATGTTGGTTTTCTATTGCTATTCACATCTTCTTACAAGTTTATGTGTCCTTTTGGAACCAAGACGTCGTAACAAAGTCACCACTCACCACAGATTCTCAATTCTTTCCTGTGAAATCATGAGTCCTGTGATCCATGTCTGTATTGCCACCCTTCCATACGAAGCAGCTATCTATTAGATTTATGTACTAAAGTGAATTCCAATTCATGCTTATCCAATTTCTTTTCAACTGGCAAAATGTGATATACATATTTGTGCATAGAGTTTCTTTGAAAACTATGACTTTGTGAAAGCTGCTTGTCAATTTGGGCTTAAATGTTGTTGTGAGTCGGGACAAAGCGAATATAAAAAGATTTGAATAACTATGATCATTTAAGTTTTATCCCACCATGAATGTTGACCAATAAGAATCTTGGTACCTGAAGTGTTGACCAATAGGATATTTATACATTTCTGTCAACATCAAAAGTTGGGAGATTGGTCAGCTAGTGAGTATATCTGTTAAAAATGCTTTTGTGATTGTTGACAGAAACTGAGCGGGGCATGAGAGTCAATGCTATGCATACAGCTATATTGGAGACATTTCCAGAACCAAACCGTCGTTTGCTGCAGAGGTTTGTGATTCTTACTGTTCATGTTATTTGATTTAGTCTGTGACACAGTTCGCTGGTTCCAATGTACTCGTTTAAATCAAATTGAAATTATCATATCCTTCCCCAGACCTTGCATAGATGGGGGATGTTTCTTGCACTGTTCTGCCCTTTTTGTTTGGTATTATTAGTACGGTGCTTTTTAGTCTGAGAATTTCTTTTTCAGCAGATAATTTCAGTTAGCTCTATGTATGTGTTTATGCATAATAACACAAGCACACGTATTGAGATATCTTTGCATCTATGAATGCTGTTAGATTTGCAAAATCTTTTCTGTTTTGGAGGTTTTGAATCAATTGATTGAATGTGCCAATTGTTTATTGAATTTCTAATTGTAATTCAGGGACCTCTAGATATTTTTGCTTATGTGATTTGATCTCTTTTCTTTTTCCTTTCATATATTCTTTGGATAGAAGTTTTTCATATTTCACTTGGTTAATTTTTATAATTCTTGGCACAAAATGTCCAAAGTGGTAACTTTAAGATTTGGTACAAAACCTGCTGGTTAACTTCTCGCAAAGAGAGAGAAGCTTCTTGTCTCTAAAATCAACAGTAAACATTGCAACAATTCTGGCAATGACATACGATCATAGAGTAATGAATCCTAGTTTATGTTGAATGAAAAGTAGAGCGGATTCAATTGGATTCAGCTAGATCATATAGGAGGCATCGTCTTGACTAGCCTTATCTCTGGAAGGTAATTTCTATCAAATTAGTATGGAAGAATCTTTCTCTCGGTGTCAAAAGATGGTACGAGGATAGATTATTGTTTCCAAAAACGTGCTTGGTTAGGAAGATTTTGGAGTTGGATGCATCGATGCCATCATGGAGTTATCCAAAGATGGGATAACTGCTTGTGTGAAGGTTTCATATTAGGAGATGTTTTGATTCTCTTTAGATTTCTGTCCAAGGTTAAAGCCAATCATGTTCAGGAAGGAAAATAGAAGGATTGTGGAGTTTTCTGATGTTAGGTCTATGGGCATTTAGTACCAGATGCAATGGAATGAAAAGAAGAGAAGAGAAGGTGTTTGGTGGTGATATTGGTTGGGGAATTCCAGTTCAATCTCTGCCTATGAATAACTTTTACGATATTTTAGGTCGATGTGCATTTAGTAGTACCAATAGAATGAAGAAAAGAGAAGGTGTTTGGTGGTGATATTGGTTGGGGAATTCCACCCAATCTCTGCTGTATGAATAACTTTTACCAAATTTTGATTTTTGTTGTGCTTTTGGATATCTATATGCGTTTTAGCCGTTATGTCTGGACTTTAACTGTCACCAGAGATGGTTGTTGTTACAAAATTTGGATCTTGAAGGAAAAGGGTTCTGACTAGCAACTAGTATCAAATCCAGACATACATCAACAGCTCAAATGAATTGACTTATAAATGTGATGTGATATCCGAAAGAAGTATTGGAAAAAAGAGTGAGGCATACATCTTGTAACTGGTTAGAAAAAGATCCTGAAAATTGGAGGTGGTGTCAATATACTACTATTACCTTTGTGAACAAGAACATGGAGTTTTTCTCACAGATTTTAATTCAGACTCTATTGTTGAGGAGATTGGGCATAGCGAGTTCTTTGATGCAAAGCTGTTGACAGAGATTTAAATTACTGTATTGTGGGTGCTTCACCAAAAAATTACTATATTGTGGGTGAACTAGCTGATTTAAATGTCTACAGAACAAATAAAATTTGTCAGTTTAAGTGAGATGAATAAGCTAGTATGTTTCCTCTTTTAGTAAGGTTGCTTAATCGCTGAAGTGACCTTTCCACTTATGCTTATAGAAGCTCTAAAATTTGGCTTTGCTTCCTCTGGGCTGCCAAACAATTTTTTAGTTCTCATGTGATGCTTTTTGTGATGTCCATCAGGATTCTTATGATGATGCAAACTGTTGTTTCCAATAAAGCTCAAAATAGAATGAGCACATCAGCAGTGGCAGCTTGCATGGCACCGTTACTTCTTCGCCCACTTCTAGCTGGAGACTGTGAGCTAGGAAATGACTTTGCTATGGGTGGCGATAGCTCTGTTCAACTTCTGCAGGCAGCTGCTGCAGCTAACCATGCTCAAGCCATTGTCATCACATTACTAGAGGAGTATGATAAATTATTTGGGGTATAGTTTAAATCATCTTCAGTTCTGTACTTCCTAGTTGCTTCTGCACCTGAACTTTACATTAAGCCATCATCATCACATTGCTAGAGGAGTATCATAAGTTCTTCGGGTATGATGTACATCATCATCCTCAGTTCTGTACTTCCCAAGTTGCTTCTGCCCCTGACGTTATGTTAAGGGGTAACATTGTTGGTTCATTGGAACCATAAAGTGCTGGGATATATTTCTGTTTCTCTAAGATATTCAGAAGACAATGCAATTTTCTTATAGCCCTCCAATCTTTTCTCTCGAATAAATGTTTAAAGTCTTTGCAGGAAGGCTCCGTATCGCCTGAACTATACTCTGACTCAGATGGTAGTGGAACCGAGAGTGGAGAAGAATTTACTGATGATGATTATAGCTATGATGATGATGACGATGAAGAAGAAGAAGAAGATGATGATGATGAAGAACAGGGCTCTCATGCTGATGATGATTCTGATCATGATTCCTGTGCATCAACTCATGAAGTTGGCGAAAGTGAAGATAGTAATAAGGTTCTTTCTTCATGTCTTTACTGTTCTATTCTCTGCCATCTTCTTTTGTCAGGCAATTTGTATTGCAAGATACTGGAACTTCCCCGTCCCTCTTTCCTACTTTATCCTTTCACTCAGGTGCTGCAGGATATTTAGCTTCTACAACGATCATCGAAGCTTGTGTTTGTTAATAAATTACTCCATCCATTTCAATTTTTTTTGTTTTACTTTCCTTTTTAGGGGTTGTTTGGTAGCAGGTTGGATTTATGCATGTATTAGTAATGTAGGGATTAGTTATAAGTGAATATATGTATAGTTTATGCATGTATTAGTTATGCTGAGATTAATTATTCATGTATAAGTTATACATGTATGAATTATTCCACCTTTTATCTTGCATAAAATAATACATAGATTCCCTCATAACTTATGCATGTATTAGTTATAGTGTTATACTGGTTTTTAAATTGCAAACTCAATGCAATATTAATTTTGTTCATGAATAATTTACCTTTTAATCAGCTACCAAACATAGTATTACTTTTGCAAAATTTAATACTAGCATAACTCACATCTAAACTTGCTACCAAAATGACCCCTACATATCTTTTGTTTAAGACCATAAGCTTTAGAATTCTTCTTTACTTTCTTAAACTCCGTGTCAATTCAAAATCAGGCAAACAAATTGAAATAGAGAGCATAATATTTTAGGCAGTTCTGAATAATTATGATATTGACCCTCACCAATTTATAAGGAAATGTCACACAGGGTTTAGTTCTTGAGCAGGTTACTAAGAAACTGGCGTATTTTGTCATAGTACTTACTGATGAGGATTTAATTTTCTCTGTCTGGGGCTATCTGAAGCCCTCTTACACTACTTTTTATTAAATTTCATTCCCTACTGGCCTAATTATGCAGAGCTCTCAAGTTGCTAAAACTAGTTTAAAGACTACTGAAGTGGATGCCGTCAAAACTACTGGGAGCCCACCAAGAAGTCTACCTGAAACTTCTGTTCAGAATGATGTCAATGAAGGGCGTGAGAGTGTTCCGCCTTCAAGTTCTGAAAATTCGAGAGCACAAGGAAATGAATCTGGTGATCAAGTAGGAACCGGACAGATTGAAACATCTACTTCTCAAAAGCCAACGAATATGTTAAATGGGCCTGTGTCCAGTGCTAGGCGACCTGCTATCTGGGGGCGTACTCCTGTGAGTACTATTGTATACCTTGGCTTACAGTTGGCTAAGAGTGTAACTAGTTTTCTCATTTGCAACTGTGTTTTGCATTGGCCATATCATTGCCCATACATATTTGTTGCTTAATTTGGCACTTCCTGAACCAATCAAACTTGGACATCGTTGTGTGTACTTTTTGCTTCTTTTTTGACTAGAATATTGGCGTATTTTCTGACGTCTCATTTCTTGGTTTTTCATATTTTTAATTCAGGCCAAAAAGAACCTCTCCATGGAATCAATTGAGATCCCCCTTGATGAAGAGTAAGTGATGCATTTATCAACCAAGATATTTAAGAGAAAGCACACTACTAAATGAAAAATAGTGGGAGAACAATTATGTTTGATGTATAATATATATCCTTACTAAATAGAGGAAGAGAACTCAAATATCAAATCTGATCAAGCTAACAACACTTGCAATCTCTGATGGTCAACGATGGCCGGTGATTCCTAAACCCAAGCATCCCTCACATTTGGTCCTTCTTCAAAAAGTGTCTTCTGTTTCTAAGTATTTTAAATGGATTTTTCCATTCTGGTAACTGTTGTGTTTGAACTTGTTATAGAGATGAAATTCAGAAGCTTGAGGCCATTAAAGCTGACTTGCAATCTAAGATTGAAGAGGAGGTACATGTTCAGTTTTCATATCTGAATTACCTTTTCCCTAAATTTATGTTTACCTTCTATATTTGGTCTTTGTGCTGCACGTATCTCTTCATCCTAGGTCAAAGGTAATGCCCTCTTGCAAGAAAGTTTGGAGAAACGAAAGGATGCTCTGCATGTGCGTCGTCTAGCACTTGAAAAAGATGTATGTGCATTACTCCTTTCTTTCCTCTTATTGTTTTTCATTGGGTGCATCGAATGTTTTTACTTCTCATTCCTTCTTAAAGCCTCTTATCTTCCGTGCATTTGAGCTGATTCTCTCTTCGCTTCTTAACATTTTTTAATTATGCTGGACTACTTTATGTTTTCTCTTATTTGCCGGTGCCACTGCTAATCCCTTCAAGAAAAATATTTATCATAAATCATTTACTCGGTAGAGGAATTGCAATATTTCCTTGCTATAATTTTGGATTATTGAAAAACATGCGAAGGTGTGGGCTAACAGTTAATGAAGGGGTAAAAACTTTGGGAGACCAGTTTCCAAATCCTAGTAAAGACAAACTCAAGATGAGTTCTTCCACCTGTCTAACCTTGGTAGGTAGAGTTACCCTGTACTTGCACCAGCGGTAGGTAATGGTTATGTGAGACTAAACTATTTTGTGCTGTAGAGTGCGGGTCCCCACAAGTCATAATATTGGACATGCTCATTGAACGAGCATTCTCAATAAGAGAGCTGTAGAGTGTCTGACTTTAATGTAATTTCTAGGATTTGTTTACATGTTTGTTTTGTGCAAATACATATTTAACAGTTTCAGTTTTGCCACATTTGTCCCATGTAATGGTGAAATGGGCAGTTTAACTTAAATGTACAGTTAGCACTTTTTCAGCTGAATTGGTGTTTATCATTAATAAAATGTACGTGCATATCTTGAATAGCTTCACTATCCTTGCATAGGTGATGCATAATTCTGGTGCACTATTACCAAGAAGGACAAGTTAAGGAATCAGTATATAAGTAGAGGGACAACTTCTCTTTTCTATTTTTTAAATTTTTACATCTTCTCCTTTTAGAACTACAGTGGTTCAGACCATTAACTGACTCCTATCAACAGGGAAGTGCTCTATGGTCCATTTTCTCCGTGGAACCTCCTTCTTGTCACTATATAGTAATGGCCTTATCATATTTGTTGTTCTTACACAGACTCTCTGGAAATACCACTTTAGCTTGCCTTGCCTGAGGAAGAGAAGATGTTTATATAAGTGACCTACTTTTTACATGTGGACCTTTACATTCTCTTGGGTATAATGTGTTGGAACACCTTTAACATTGGAGAGTTTACTCGAAATGCATGGATTTACTTGGATAGCTAAACTTTGGGTGGACCTAATGGCTGGAAAGAAATAAAGCATGCTTTGATGGGAAGAAATTTCAGCTTTTTTAGGTTAAAAAATTAAATGCTCCTAAAAATTACATGGTGCATCGCACCTACACTGGCAACATCCTCCTTGATTTTGTCCATTTTGAACTCAAATCGATGATCTTAAAGCTTGATCATGATGATATGGCTTGAGTTGACAATCCGGGAATGTTATTACCAATATTAGGACCTTTCCTGGTTGATCCATTGAAATAACTTGAGAGTGATGAGCATTTGCCAGGAGAATTGCTGATTGATGTAATAATATTTCTCTCAAGGAACTGCGCATGTTCAAGCACTGATGATGATTTTATTAAGATGGAGAGGAATATAGTCTAATCCGTCCAAGTAGCCAAACTCAAATTCTAACTCATTTCTGTGTTAGACTACTTTTGGCTAACTTGATTGTTCTTATTCTTTTTTTTTTTCCAGTCATGAGGTATTTATTCACAGAAAGAGCAATGTATTGTGCGACGTCTCATGTTCCCATAGCTTCACAAAATTCAAAGTGTTTACTGTAGAGTAGCTCCAAAAAAGTACTTTGCTTTCTTGATGACTGGAATCGTAAACCAAACATATAAAACTCAGTGGCTTATAAAGACTTGGTTGTTCTTATCTTTGATATATATATCCCAACTCTCCTCTGTACATAGACGCTTAATTATTCCCATGCACAATTTTATAAATGAATTAAATGAATTTGTTGGCATGACCAGGTAACAAGGCTTCAGGAGCAACTTCAGCGGGAGAGGGAGTTAAGGGTACTTCTTCAAACTGGACTTGAAGGCAAATTACCCGCCTCTTCCAGTATCAAAGGGATGGTAAGTTTTCTTCGAACTTGCCAATTTATGGCATGGTTTACTTATTCTAGAACTATAATTTTCTTTATGGTACTAATGAAGGATGAACTTCAGGATATTGCTCAGACAGAGGCAAATGTCAACAATCTTAGTGAACAACGTGAACAAAATTCCAGACTAAATGCTGACTCGGGCAAACCACCACAGCGAAGTCTAAATGCTGACTCGGGCAAACAAGCACAAAGTAAGCAGGCAGATTCATCAAAAAGTGCCAACTCATCTGTGGAAGCGGAGATGAGCAGGGGCGCTTCAGCTAGTATGAGAAAATCTGCTTCTAGGACTGAGGCAAGTTTTTATGGTTTATCTGGAAGTTTAATCTTCTATTCTCTTTTTCCTGTGGGCATACTCGACCAAATCTGAGTCTCAGGTTGAGGCAAATTATTGAAATTTTTGAATTTTAGGAAGGTTTGGCAAGAAATATGAACTAAGCTTGCGTATGCTTTTCTACTCTCTTCTCCGTATCAGCTAGATCAAGCATGCTACTCATTTATGTTGCCTTGCTCAGATACTTTAGGATCATTGAACATGTTTTTTTCGGCTGAGTGAGAGTTAAAAAGGGTTCTGTCGAGAGGGATCCTTAATTGTGCAGTTGACAAAAGATCTTTTAGTACATAACATCAGTATTTTGCATAAAATCATGTATACCAAATGTACAGAGGTTGTTAAATCCTATATTCTTTTACGTCCTTCTTCTTCTTCTTCTTTTTTAAAGAGCTTTTAATCCTTTCTTTAGGGTCTACGAAATGTGATAGACATCTTTGATTGACAGGGAGCTAATACAACATCAGCGTTATCAAAGCTGACAAACAGGCTCAACTTCTTGAAAGAACGTCGGACCCAAATTGCAAGTGAACTCGAACACCTAGACAAAAACCAGTCTGATCAGCCTGTCAAAAACAACGTAAAAGGTAAAGGGTCCGAACCTCAGCAGCCTGACAAGGTCCAAGCATCTCAAAGTGAAACATCAGAAAAGAATGGACCGGATGAGGGTGAATCACTTCAGCGTCCAGATGAAGGAACACAACAGGAACTCCATCCAAGTTTGGAGAAAGAAAAATCAGATAGCCTCCCAAATATGGAAAAAGGTCGAGCTGTAATCCCTCCAACGACAAACTCTAGATGATGCATAGTCATTTTCTGACTTCCCTAGTTTGCTGTATGTCACACAACTTCTCAGATATGTGTTAGGTTGAGAGTGGAAGATGGCGAACATGCTTGTCGTATAGGACCTTGATTGGTGCCTCGAGAATTTGGTTGGCAATGCCAATCTTGGCTAGGTCATTTATCCTATGAGGAGAAGTTGAGTGGCCGCGAAGCGCTGCTGAGCTGAAGTTCTTCATTGTGATTGTTTGGAAATGAAATCAATCCTTTTGTATAGGTATGTGTTAAGTAGAAATCTAATCATCTGATTTAGCAGATAAGCTATCAGATAGTTTGCTGATAAAACTAAGAAAATTTTAGTGCCATTCAATTGTATAAAATGTTGGATAAGTTTTTTTATTACATTACTCCACTTTCTGTTGCAATCAATTTATTCTCAACTATGCAGCAACAACATGTCCGTGGAATCTCACAAATGAGGTGTAGGGAGGGTAGAGTATATACAGACTGTATCTTTATCTTGGGAGATAGAGAGTTTCTTTCTGATATATCCTCAACAGTACGACGTTTTCAATATCCAACTAATCAACCATATACTTTCTAATTCATAATAAAGAAACAAAATCCCCAAAACTTCTGCAAAAGTTTAAACTACAGGGCACAGTGCAGCTGAAATATAAACTGTAAAAATTGAACTTATGGACACCTAAGCTGAAATTATGAAGTTTTGAACTGATAAACTGAATATGTCCTCAAATTTTGAAATAAAAATATCTAACTTACCATCTCTTGAGCCTTATTTATGCAAATTAACTAAAATAGCCAAAACAGGTAAATTGAACATTTTCAATAATTAAATCCATCAATTATTATCGATTCTCTTCTCTAAAGAAGACAAGACAAGTCATCGTGCTTTACTTCTTACCTTCCCGTCTTAGCTTAAATGCCTTTGGCTTCGTCTTCACTTTCTATTTTGGGAAGTTCCTGTATTTTAAGTGTTATATAATCAGTTTATACTTTATGTACAGGTAAGATATGTTCAACTTTTGAGTGATTCATAAATGTATAGTCAGATGTATACTTCATGTATATTTAAGTTATATTCAACTTCTTGAGTGTATCATAATATATAATCGTTGATAACTACTGTATAGATAAGTTATATTCAACTTTTTGAGTGTATCATAATGTATGGTCATTGTATAACTTCTGTATAGATAAGCTATATTCAGCTTTATTTTAGTCTCTCATTCACCGTCTTATTGAATCAGAAGGGCAACAGAATCCGTGAAAATTGATAAATCAATAGAGATATTGGCAGAAGCACCGACAAAATTGAAAAAACTACAAATTTTAAGTGGTATCAATGATGAAATTGAAGAAGAATCAATTGCAAATCACCTCATAATTCAAACCTTAAATCTCTTGATAGCTCTTACTACATTAAAGCCTTCAACCGATCGACCAATCTTAACCATTAGGAGAAATGTTCGACATTATTATAGTATTAATAGGTGAAAACAATTAATATAGGCTTGAATACATCGAGAAAAAAAAATTATTCGTCTTAATATATCAATAACACCTTAAATTTAAGAGTAAATTTCAATTAAACATTCCAACTATTGAACTAATTCATAATTCCATTTGAGTGTTCATATTATATATTCTTGGTGCAAATTTTAGAAATAAACTTGTGTATGCTTTCAAGTATATTTCTACATAGATAAGTTAACCAATTGAAATATGTCACATCTTTTAATTATACACATTAACCTCAATAAACCATAATATCTTTCAGGTCTGTTCTAAACTGAAGCTGATGTATATAACTAAAGAAGATGACATATTTTCAATGATTAATTTAACTATTGAATAGATGTTTCAGAACATATAGGTGAACAAAAAAAAAAATCAAACCAGAAATATCTCAAAAGAATATTTTATTATACATTTAAATGCTTATCGAAACAAATCGTAGTCCAAATATATAAATAAAATTTATGATAAAAGTGAAAGGGAATATCCATTTATTAATTAAGCCACATACCATAGTATTAATTAGCTAAAGTAATTGAAATTAGAGAACATAATGTGATCCCATCCTTATGAAATTTTAGATACACCAAAGTTGAAAACAAACTAAACCAATTGATATACTAGTAAATAGTAATTCATATGCGAGTGTTTATATCAAAGCATATAAATTTTAATAATTATGCCATTTAATGAGAAGAGATCAAATGCATGTTAATTTTTTTGATAATAAATTATGAAATATTACCATACCAAAGCAAATTTTAATAACCCAAAGAGTCTCGAGTGATCTCAACCACAAGATCTCAACAAAGACAAACAAAAGAAACATAAACACTAATCTAATTACATAGCGTTGAAATCAGATTCTGACATCTTTGAGCTTTTTTCGTGCATTTCAGCATGGAAGCCCTTAGACCAATTTCCTTCTGTATTTGAGCGCTTACAGACTAGATTGCACATTAGTTTACTGGAATATTTTCCTATTTCTGAATTGCCAAGTGTAGTATATCATTGCCCCCAGATTGCCACTACTAACTCCTTTTGAAACTGCTTTCATCTTCTTCTCTTGATCCATTGGAATATATTACTGACTCAGTGCTCTGCATTGAGAGCCCTAGCCAATTGGTTACTCTGCTTCTCAAATTCATTATCCAACTACACTTCACAAACAGGTGCAAGTGTGTTTCTTCTTGGCTCTCTTCACATAAACAACACTTTGTGCTATTAGTAGGAATATTCAGCCTTATTATCTCTCCTTTGTAAGCAAATCCACGTTAATTAATATGATTCAATATTAAAAATCTATTTACATACAAACACATGTCATGCATCTATTGATTTGACGTAAATATTACGATGGACCTTGCTTTTAACTACCAATATTTCACCGTATTATGAGATGACAAATTATGACTCACTAAAATGTGTAACAAATTCTTGTCTAATGGTTATAATGAAATAGTTTATATTAACCTTTCATTCCCTCAAACCAAATTGCTCAACAATAGTAAACCAATTTTCATCATTCATTTTAAAAAATAGAAAATTCAGCAATACCAACCATTTTTTGAAACAAGAAATTCCAATCCTCTATTTTTTCTATATAGCCTTTTTTAAAAGGAAGACCAACACTTAGAGATCATAAAAGAACCCCTCCAAAAAAGAACTCAATAAAGGGAAACTAAACTGTTTAGTCTTTTCCCTTTGTACTATTTCCTCCTTCCTATATTCATTCATATCAATTGACAACATATTAGTAGATCATCATGAAGTAGGAAAAATTATATATATAGTCATGTTGATCTGAAAAATTTACAAAGGAAGGAGTTTTATTCTGTTTATGGGTTTTTGAGACGAGGTTCCCAGAAAACAGCATCTCTATCTCTATGAGATAGTGATAAGGATTGCATATATTCTACCCTCCTCAGACCCCACTTGTGAGATTTCATTGGATATGCTGTAGTTGTTTGTTAAAATGGAGGTTCAAAGGTTACAAGAATTAATGTGGTTATGGTCAAGATTGCAGAGTAATCATGTTGCCCTCGTGGGTGGAAACCACACCGCCTCTAGATTTTGCACTCGTTAAAATTATAGTCATTTTTGAATCTCTACTCACTTCCCTTTTTTGTTCTATAGATTGAATTAATTTGCATGCTCTCTTTGTATGCCACACCTTCAGCCTTTTTAAAACTTTCTTCTTTCGCTTTCTAGTTCAGACGAAAAGTCTATTCCTTTGGTGGTATAACACAATGAGTTTGTTACACACCAAAAAGGGCAAAATCAAAGGCACCTACATGGATGCCTTGGGCTTTCATAGTGACTCACATTTGGTCGTTACTAAACTCAATCATTCGTGGATTTTGAAGTTGATTTCTCAGATCGTCATTTTGTGGCTGATTATTCTCTCGTTCCCCTCGATTAACACGATAATTAGGAGATTAACATCGAGCTACAGGGATATTAACATTTCAACTATTGATGAGACTATGCCTAATTATAATCCGTTTAAATTAGATGTTTTGCCTCTAATTTTTCATGATTTGGCCAATGAAGGCCTTCTCAAAACAGGGGATAGGCCCCTGTTTATTACCAATGGAAATAAAGAAGTGATCTACAATTCACAAGTTACAACTGATTACGACATGGATTTGATTTCTCTTTCAGATTTAGCTCGAAAAGAAGAGACTTACGACGTTGCACTGCTTCCTTATGACTCCTCCAAGTATCTCGATTTCATAGATCGAGCTATCAAGGTCGGTGGCACCGTCGTTGTACAGCTAACCAACGAGAACTCTATGAGCACATATTCCCAACCATCAAACTACAAAATTGTCTATATACGAAAATTAGATTCCACAATCATAGCCATGCGAAAGACAAGTTCATTTGCCTCAAAAAAATCAACAACCGCACGTCACCACAGAAAACTCTGCAATTTTGGTCCAAAGGCTAGAGAAAACGCATTAAAAAAGCTAGAAGATGTTCTGCTAGAACCACCGAGAGCAAAATCAGGAAAATCGAGTAGATATCTGAAAAAAACTCGTTATTTACCGGAAATAATGGACATTCCACTAGAAACCTACTCACGTAGAGTATTCATCGACGTAGGTTTATATGATAAAAACGAAACATCAGGAGATTCAAGCTGGTTTTCGAAGCATTACCCAACTAGAAACACGAAATTCGAGATCTTCAAGATCGAAACAGTTGCAAAAGAGTCATCTGCACCATTGATTGGAATGTCAGATTGGTTAAAGAAAAATGTGAAGAAAAATGAATATGTAGTAATGAAAGCACAAGCTGAAGTGGTGGAGGAAATGGTGAGGAACAAAGCAATAAAGTTAGTTGATGAACTTTTCTTGGAGTGCAAGCATCAAGGCGTGAAAAAAGGTAATAAAAAGGAAAGTACAAGGGCATATTGGGAATGTTTATCTTTGTATGGTATGTTGAGGGATGAAGGTGTTGCCGTGCACCAATGGTGGGGCTAAAAGAAAAAGAAAATCACACAATTTTTTATTTATTATAAATAATTGTGCAAAATATATTTATATTTTTTGTGAACTCTAGCATAAAGGAAGTGAGGTTTTGATAATGTATATATTTTTTTAATTCATTTTTGATGTATGTGTTGGAGTTTTTTCCATTCATCAAAATAGTTATTTATGTTAAAAAATGTGGTGCAACTCAAAATAAATATATGTATTCATTATGATTATCCTCATTTTGTTATCAAATCATCCTAAGTAATATTAGTAGTGGTTTTCCTTGTCATGAAAGGAAAATAAAATATTAACAGTAATATTTCATAAACTTTTTTTTTGTCTTCTCCTTTTTCTCCCCTTTATTGTACTAAAATATTATTACATTTCGCTTCAAAACTTTTAAAAAAATAATTATTGAGTCGAATCTGTCATATCATTTTTTTGGTATGCATTTAAAGGAAAATTGAACAGGAAATAATACTAGAAAATATGATTCAAAAATTTTTAATGATAGTTCCATGAATAATTCTTTCTATCTCGACTAAATTTTACATATTGTAATAAATAAATCAAAAGAATTACTTTCTTTGTCATATTTTAGTAATCATGTTATATTTTTCAAAGTCAATTTGACTAATTATTAGAATTATGTTAGATTAAATTAATTTAATAATTAATATAGTTAAAAAAATATATAATAAAATATTAATCAAAATTTATATAATTTTGTTCTAAAAATAAAAATTATAACACCTAAAATATGACAGGTTGTATGTTCTTTTTACCAAATTTGTTTGAGGATTATACAAATATTTGTTTCAACATTTTAAAAAAACAGGTAATGACGAAAATAGCCCTACGCAAGTTCATAACGGGTCGGGTCTATCCGGTTGAGTCCGCCCTATATTAACAAAAATTGTAACGCACTCTTGGTTTCCTCGTCACCAACACTTCTCAGTCATCCCTCTTTTGCTCTCCTCTCCTGCAGCTGAAGAACGCCGGCGATAGGCGACGGTACCGGATTTCTCATCGAATTGTAGCATCCACATTAGAATCTTCATATCTGAATTCAACTTTGTTTGTCAACTTGTTTACTTCGGACTGTTTTCCCCTTTCTGGTGAGACAGATTTCTCTGTTTATCCTTATCTGTAGTTTAATTTTTATTTCAGCCTTGTATACAGAATTCACGTTGTTTTATGTTCTTTTTATTACTTTTACAGCAATTATTTGAACTCAAATTGAACCCTAGATTGTTGTAAATCACTTTTGCATGCTTGTTGTGCTTTGGTTTTTGTGGTGCTTTGAGTTTCTTTGCAATGTGCAGTTTTACTGTTACGTTTTTGCTCTGTTTTCTTTACTTTCTATGCCGTTTTATTTGTTTTTAGGGTTTTTGAGACTTGTGAATTTTATGCTTTGTTTTTTTTTTTTCTAAATTTTGCTTTCTGCTTTTGTTCCTTGCGGTGATTTGGGGAAGTTTTTCCAGGAAGGAATTGATGTTCCTTTTTAGGAAAAATGATGAACTTCTTGTTGCCATTGGAATGCATCCTCTGCTTTACGTGTGGCTTAATTTCCGAGAGACTAAAAACTCACTTATCACAAAAAGAGAAAGAATTCACCAGAGAATTTCCAGGTGTTTGTCAAAAAGAAGGATGAGTATGTAAATAATTTTTGTATGTATATGGCTTAATGTTGCATTTTAATTCTTACAGACTGCTCTTGCATTAAATCAGTTACTAAAGTCTGATCTGGTGGGGAATCAATGAGGATAAGTTTCAAAGTTATTCATGGATCTCTCCCGGGTACTACTTTGGTAAAGAACTCATTTTCCCCTTGAATACAACTGCTACTGATTGAAGCTGGTAGTAGTGTATTTGGCTTGGGAGATGTGGTAGATTACTAGATGCTTCTGTAGAAAGAAAATATGTATAATCCTCTGGAAAATCTATATAATGCATTTTTCAAATGGGGGCCCCATTGACAGCTTCTACCTAGACCCAGTTCTGATAACTCTCCAATTTCCTTAGGTTGTGGAAGTTTCCCCTGATTTTCAGACACATAGTAAGCTCAAATTGCTTGAGAACAAAATCAAGGAATGGAGCAGAACAAACTTCAGGGAGTTGGTTAATAAGTAGAATAGTTTACTGAATGAGTTAACTGTGCTGGATTAGATACAAGAGACATCTTAATGAAGATTAGAGCAATAGGAACGGTGCAACCAGAGGAACTTGCTAACAATGAGGAGGCAAGCTGGAGACAGAAATCAAGAGAGTTATAGCTTAAGCAGGGGGGAATGAACACTAAATTCTAAATGGCTACTGCTGATGAAAGATATAATACCATAGAGAAGTTGAAAGTTGAGGATGAACAAGTAGTGCAAATGCCTATTAATTAAAAGAACCATGGTGGATTTATTCAAGAAGTTATATGCAGAAACATAAGCTTGGAGGCTTACATTTGATTCTCAAATTGCTCTCAAATCAATGAAGAGAGTGAATGGTTGCAAAGACCCTGCGCAGAGGCAGAGGTCTTCAAAGTTGACAACTTGTGTGCAGTGGACAGGACTCCTGGTCTAGATGGTTTCACAATGGGATTTTATAAAAATGTTGGGAAGTTGTTTAGGAAGATATAATGGCCACTATTCATAACTTCCATCAGAGTTAGATGTTTGAAAAATCTTTCAATGCCATTTTCGTTGCCTGATTCCTAAGAAGAATGTCGTTGAATATTTAAAAAATCTTAGACCCATTAATCTCATTGGAGGGGTCTATAAGATTATGTCTTAAGTCTTATTAGAAAGGATGAAATTAGTTAGAGGAATGCAGATTGATGAGCATTATATTGCTTTTCCACGGGGAAGATAGATTATGGAGCATTGGCTAATAAATTAGTTGATTCCAAAATCAAATTCAAAAGGCTAGGGATTCCATGCAAGTGGGACAGTGAATAGCTTATGATCACTTCAATTGGGTGTTCTTGCTGAAAATCCTTAAAGACATGGGTTTTGGCAACAAATTTGTAAACTAGATATGATATTGCATCTCCCATGTGAAATTCTCCGTCTTGATTAATGGTGGGGCTGGGGACGTTTCTTTCAGTTTCAAAGTTGGCTTAGACAAAGGTGATACTTTTACAGTACCCACTTGCTGGGTGTACCTAGCCTTTTGTGTACAGGTTTAGCATAACCCAGTAGCTTTAGCGCAGATCTGGTATTTGTATAGAAAGTTTCACTTATTATGTTTAAATAACTTATCGAACTCATTAACTTGTCTCTTCTAGAATGTAGACCCATAAACTCAAACTTAGTTCCGCCACTGCCTATATATAACTAACATCCAAATTTACATTATGCTAGTAGTATTTTGATGCAAGTTTGGAATTGTTTACCATGTTGAGAAGTGGTATAGTTCTTCATTTTCAAAATTTTCAAGGAGCTGAGTTTTGAACAGTCTTGTCAGAGGCCCATTTAAGGCGTGCTTGAGCCCTGAAGCTCAGAGAGGGTGCTTCTCGTCTTTTAAGTCGTGCTTCAGTGTAGGCAAGGCACCTTGGTGTGCGCCTCATTACCCATGAGTTATATCTTAAATTGAACGGTACTCAATAATAAATATAATAGGTGAATAAATTTATTAGTTTTTAATGGAAAAGATTATGATTGAATTTTTTACCTTTCTTGAATTACATACATATTAAAATTTTCCCCTTTGGTGCATCTTTTTTAACTAAAGTCCACACTTAGATTGCGTTGCGGTTAAATTCTCAATTGGCATGGAGTGCTTTTTAGACCTTCTCACCTTTGACAACACAGCTTTGTAATCTCATAGCGTGCACAGCGGCTAAGATAGTGATGTTGTTGGATGCAATAAAGCATTATGTATTTGTCAAAATAAAAATGTTTAATAAAGCATTATGTATTTGTCAAAATAAAAATGTTTACTGGTAGGACTCTTAGGGTGGATTTGTTGGATATGTGGAGTTTTAGAGGTTAGTCTGGTATTAGTTGCAGACAGTGAATAGTATGTGGCTAGTATGCTCTAAAAAGCAAAAGGTGCGGAGTCATAAAATGTCCAGAAAGAAGCGTACAATTTACAAAATGTTAGAAGTACCAAACATATATGAATATAGTTCAATTATAGTAAAATTCCAATTGAATTAGCTAATTCCTGTGTTTAATGTACAATAATGCCAATATTAATCCAACTCATTAGATTTGAGATATAAAGAGTGCCACTTCTTGTTGGGATCAGGGACAGATCTACATGGAGCCGAGGGGTTTCGGACGAAAAATTATACTATCTACGTAGGTTCAAATTTCAATTTAGTTATATATATTTAGTGTTGCACCTCCTCAACATGAGACTGTTGGATGGTTCAGTGGTAGAGTAGTGAAAGTTCTCCCTTTTTTCCTGAGATCGATTCTTGTTGGATGCATCTGTGTTGCTTGTCAATGTGTGTCTCCTACTACCGCTATCGTTTGGCAATATGTTCCTACTTTCTACTTCTTCTTTTATAATCAATATATATATATGTGTATATAGAAAAAATTACTCTCTTCTCTTTAATGTTTTAAAAAATTGATTTAAAAAAGGAAATTCTGAAAACTCCGTTATTCAAATTCTTAAATGTATGGATTTCTATTACAACTTTAAATAAAGTTAATAATAATTCAATCAAGAAATTGATTTCAAAGTAAATGTCATTATATATTTAAGAAAAATTTTAATTCAGATAAAAATTATTGAATTATGCATAATCCATTCAAGAAAGTGATTAACGGGTTGTTTGAATAATGTTGGTTAAGTGTATATAAACTCGCTAATTTATGATATGTTCCTTCATATCTAATTCTATCTTTACCAACACTATTAACATGCTTACTTTTTTTCGAACTCTGTGGACAAAAATCCTGCATCCACCACTGGTTGGGATCATTTTGTACATCATCTTTTCGAACCACTCATTTCTTTTAAGTGCATGGCTTGTCCACAAAGCAATAACTCCTTGCTTTACATTGTTTCATTGCTTTAAGTGGCAAATTGATGTCTTTTAATAATATTGGAGCTGGCATTAGTACTCTATAGTTCTCTATGGTACTTCTGTGATTGGAACAATGTTCTATGGTTCACTTGGAATCGTATATGGTTTTTTGATAAGATAATTACTATTTATAATGTGGTGGGAGAATTTCCTAGTATATAAGTGGTATAGAGAACCTATACAAAAATATGGTCCTTTGAACTGTCATCCACCTCATGGGTGCTCTAAACAACAACAAAAATTACGCCTCGACCTCAAACAAGTTAAGTTCTCATCGTCAATGTTTTCCATTTAAACTCTTCTTTTTCCCCCTTCTTGAATAAGGTTTTCCATTTGAACTTACCTCAATACAATATTATACAAAACCAAATTAAAGGTACTTGAAGTTCTCTATATTTTCTTCTTAGGTGCTCCAAAGATGCAATAAAAATCAAAGACAAACTTTCATGTTTGCACGGATTCATATGAGATAGATTACAACCACATACCTAGTGAAATCCCTCAAGTTAATCTTTCATATAAGATAGATTAACTTACTATATTAGTCCTACTAGTGGTTTTCAGACTTGGTGAACTAATGTTTCATTTGTTTGCACTTAATGAAGGTCTTAATCGTAATTATTCAAATTTCATTCATTAAGTCCCGCGATTTTTTACCTATGAATCTTAATTATTAAGTGTGTTTTGTCTCTTTAATGTTTCAACTACTTGGTAGTTCTAAATAGATCTGAACCACAATTGTCATTACTATCCGTCACTACCACTAGCCATCATTTACAATCATCATCGATAACCACCATTGCCACAACAACCACAAATCACCACTTCGTCACCATTTTATATATCCACAACCATCATAATTGTTTACCATCACTATTAACTATTACCATCATCAACCACAACTATCAATTGCCACAAACAATTATCACTATGCATCAACCTCTATTGTCAATCACCATGATATCACCTCTCCATTAGCCAACATCATCCCTAGTCAAACATCCACAATCTCCACAGCTAGCCGCCGCCACCACCACCACCACCATATATATATTTTTTCCCAAAAATTTGTTGATATATAGTTTGTTAGATTAATTTAGTATTTTCTTGAATTATATATTTATTAATTTTTTTAAAAATATTTTATACCAAAGGTGTTAGAAAAACAAACATTATTAATCATTTAATATTTAGATTATAATATAACATCTTCATAATTCTGATGTGCATGCAGATTCAGACATCAAAATCTTAATGCGCATCTAAATATTTAAATCTGCATTTAGATTCAAACGTCTTAAAACAAATGAGGCAATTCACTCAATTGAATAAGAGAGTACTAGCTTTATTTATGAATTAAGAAGATCATGAATGTATTACTCCCTCTATCCCAATTTATATGAAAGTGTTTAACCGAACACGGAGTTTAAGAAATAAAGGAAGATTTTGAAAACTTGTTGTCTAAAATGAGTCATTGATATTTGTGTGGTTATATATATTCTCATGAAGCATAAAATGGATTTTTTTAAAGTTAAATTATTACTAAATATAAAAAGGTTCTCCCTTTGTCTCGTTTTATGTGCACCCCTTCCTTTTTAGTCCATCTAAAAGAGAATGTAACCTTACTCTAATAGGAAACAATTTAACTCTATTTCTCTTTTTACCCTTAATAAAATGATTCTCACCCTCAGAAATATCTAAGAATTGTTTTAGACCACTAGTTTCAGAAGTCTTCTTTTTTTCCTTAAATACCATGGGTAATCAAAGGGGGTGACATGAAATAAGACGGAGGGAGTATCATTCTTTTTGCGACTGACTAGAACGGAAAGAGTGACATATATATTGGGACTGAGGGAGTATTACATAGACTAATATTTTAATTCCTAATTCGTTGTTCTTTTATGTTGCATTCTCCTTTTACTGGGCATTTAAGTAGAAAATTGTACTTTTATATGCCTTTTGGTGTGTTTGCTAGTGTAATCATGTTCTAGATTAGGTGATGTGCATGCACCATTCTGTTTCTTTTCTTTAGACAAGTAAATCTGCGATACTATGCTTCTTATGTGGACATTGAATCTACAGTTTGCTGACAGTTTGATATGCATGTGTAGGGTAGAGGGTGTATTTCCATGGGGAGACATTTGTGACCAAAATGTATCCCAAACGATCTGGTCAAGCTGATGATGCTGTTTCAGGGCCAGTTCGTACGAGTGACAGACTTCGGCGAAGGCCAACATTGTATGGTCGCCCATACTTGTATTATACTCCAAAGATAATCCGTCCTAAGAGAAGCAAGACCAAGACAAGGACCGCAGCATCTCAGATTGCAAAGATGTTGCGTCCTGGGAGTCGTCCAGTGCGGACAAAAAATTCAGATGTATGGCTGTTTCTTGTTTTTTGTGTCTATTGATTATGTTTGATATCTTGTGAACAAAGTACATCTTCACTTTTTGTGGTTCTTAAAACTCACTATCTGTTTATACATTTAATTTTATTCTGAAATGACAGTTTGGCTAGTGATATATCTTAAGATTGTACTGCATTGTCTTCTTTTTCATTCTTGTGGTAGTGTCTGTGAGGATATCTAATGTCACTGATAGAAATTGTTATGTTTCAGTGTATATTGCGTTTTGGTAACACCATGGTGCCAATTTAGTTAATTTTCATGATTAGATAATTCTGTCTATGGCATTGGATGGCGATATCTTCACAAAATTCTTTCATCACTGTGGTTGGACTTTTTTTTCCTTTGTATGCCCATTTGATTCTGTTACTCTTTTCATGACATATTGTCTTCTTATTCACACATATTTCTTAAGGTTTTTGAAAAAGTGTTTGAAATAATTTTTTGACAGTCCGTTGCTGCTAACCTTAGACGCTCTACGAGAACGAGGAGAGTTTCTGTGAACCTTGAAGGATATACAGATAGCTCTGGAACCGAGGATAATGACTTAATGGTAAGGTTTCTGTTGTCTTGCTAACATGAATTTCCAAATAAAATGTAAAATAGCATATATCAATCAATTATCTATGGATATCAGATTACTCCATCTGATTTTTAATACTACATAAAGTGTAGATGTTCTTTTGAAAATTGGTTAATGTGAATTTGCTTCAGAGCCCAAAGTATCGTAGTTCTAGGAACCGAGAAGATAATAACAGTGCAAGCCAGGATGATCTCATGCCTCGACGTGAAGGACTGCGACCTCGTCGTGCAGGATTACGACCTCGTCGGGCAAGAGCAGTTGCAAGACAGCAGTTAAACCTGAGGTCTGATGATGAACAAGATACTTCTGATGAGAAGATTGGCCAGGATGATCGTGAAAATGGAAATGATGTAGATGATAATGATCCTGATGCTGATGATGGTGAGGCAGAGGATGAGGGTGGTGGTGATGGTGATGGAGAGGATGAGGGTGAAGATGAAGGCGATGAAGATGGTGATGATGAAGAGGGAGAAGAACAGGACGGTAGAAGGCGATATGACCTCCGCAACCGAGCTGAGGTACGCAGGCTTTCTATGGAAGGTGTTAAACCAAGGCCAACATCTCCTCGTAGGGTACTTCAGCAAGGGATGGGGACCAAGGTAAACAGAGATGTGAGAAGAGGATCCCGAGTTCATAAACGTCATCGGATGACACGAGGTGATGACTCTGATGATTCCCTTCTAGTAGATGAGCTGGACCAAGGTCCTCCAATTCCTTGGGGTAGAGGTGGGAGCAGATCTGGACCACCTTGGCTTTTAGGGGGATTAGATATGCAAGGAACAACATCGTGGGGATTAAATGTGGCTGCATCTGGATGGGGTCATCAAAGTGAAGCTTTCACTAATTTGACATCTGGGATTCAAACTGCTGGACCAAGCTCCAAGGGAGGGGCTGATATTCAACCACTGCAAGTGGATGAAACTATAAGCTTTGATGACATTGGTGGGCTTTCTGAATATATTGATGCGCTGAAGGAAATGGTATTCTTCCCACTATTATATCCAGACTTCTTTGCAAGTTATAACATTACCCCACCAAGGGGAGTTTTATTGTGTGGACCTCCCGGCACAGGTAAAACACTGATCGCCAGAGCATTAGCTTGTGCTGCATCAAAGGCTGGCCAGAAAGTCAGTTTTTATATGCGGAAGGGTGCCGATGTCCTGAGTAAATGGGTTGGCGAGGCTGAAAGACAGCTAAAATTGTTATTTGAAGAAGCTCAGAGGAACCAGCCTTCCATCATCTTCTTTGATGAGATTGATGGACTTGCTCCTGTTAGGTCGAGCAAGCAAGAGCAGATTCATAACTCTATTGTGTCAACTTTGCTGGCTTTGATGGATGGCCTTGACTCTCGAGGGCAAGTAGTCTTGATTGGTGCAACTAATCGGGTTGACGCCATTGATGGCGCTTTGAGGCGACCTGGAAGATTTGATCGTGAATTTAATTTTCCTCTACCTGGCCTTGAGGCACGTGCTGAAATATTGGATATTCACACTCGGAAATGGAAACAACCTCCTTCTAAGGAGCTAAAAATGGAACTTGCAGCTAGTTGCGTGGGATATTGTGGTGCTGATCTAAAGGCATTGTGTACAGAAGCTGCTATTCGTGCATTCCGCGAAAAGTATCCTCAAGTTTACACTAGTGATGACAAGTTCTTGATAGATGTTGAATCAGTTATGGTAGAAAAGTATCATTTTTTAGAGGCAATGACGACAATCACTCCAGCTGCCCATAGAGGCTCAATTGTGCACTCAAGGCCATTATCTTCTGTTGTTGCACCTTGTCTACACGGACCTCTCCGGAAAGCTATGAGCATCATTTCGGATATTTTTCCTCTTTCAGTTTCTTCAGAATTGACAAAACTTTCCATGCTCTCCTATGGCTCTGCTATTCCTCTTGTGCACAGACCTCGACTTCTGCTATGTGGTGGTGAAGGCGTTGGACTGGTAACTAAACTTTGCTTCTCTTTTATGAGTTGGAGAAATATGTACTTCCCACTAAATATACTTACTGATGTAGTTTTCCAGGATCATGTAGGGCCTGCAATTTTACATGAACTGGAAAAGTTTCCTGTTCACTCGCTTGGACTTCCATCCCTTCTTTCTGACCCCGGAGCCAAGACACCAGAGGAGGCATTAGTTCACATATTTAGTGAAGCGAGGAGAACAACTCCATCAATACTGTATTTACCTCATTTCCATCTTTGGTGGGAGAATGTGAGCTATTGACATCCCTTCTCTTTTGCGCAGTCGATGGTGCTTTATTTTGACATTTTTAGTGCATAGATGATTTTCTGGACCCTGCGTATTTCTTCAGGCACACGAGCAGCTCAAAGCTGTTCTGCAGACGCTGTTGGGAGAGCTCCCATCTGACTTGCCTATACTATTATTTGGGACTTCCTCTGTACCACTTTCTGATCTACCTGATGAGCCTTCTTCAGTATTTTCACACCATAGCATGTACGCTTTCTTCAAATTGAACTCCACCTTTTAGTTTGCTTGATTCTTTTTGCACACTCTGGATATGCTTATTATTACCTTCATTCAAATCTGTTATCTTAACTGTTAAACAGCTGCATGTATATTGTACTTCCTCGTTGTCTTAGTTGGCTAACACTGCCTAACAGTTTCATGTTAGGTTCTGTCTGAAGGTTGATGTGTTCAATGATGTTATTTGTATTTGTGGATATTTCTCAAAAGTGGGAATAATTGTATCAAAATGTTATTGGTCTCTGATTATGTTGTGGTTTCTTCAACTACAGCCTTTTATCCTGAACACCACGGACAATGTATTATCTTTTTAGGATAAACCGGATGTTTGCAGTGACAGACAACTCTTGCTCCAAAGTTTGGTGGTATCAAAGTTTTAACACTTCTTGAAAGGTTGTGGGAGTAAGTTCTGTAGGTAGGATGAGGAGCAGCTAGCAAGGATACCTCTGGGCCTAAATTACAGTTTGAGTTTGGTGAGCGATCTCAAGGTTGCATCTGAGAATAGTCATGGGTTTAGAGCAGAGTTACTCTTTGCCTTGCTGATATCATGGAATAGTATCATAAAATTTTGTGCTAATGATTTCAATTGCTTCTTGCTTGCTACATTTAAGGGAAGTTACGTTGTCCTTTGTTAGACAATATGGTTCCTCTCAGATGGCTCTCTTGTGCAATTTATCTGGCTTGACAAAATTGCTTATTTGTACCATGGGTGGTGAAGCTGAAAGGGAATTTGGTGTATGAACTCTTCCATTTTCTCACATGCATAGCTATTTACAGTTAAAAGATAGTCACGAACTATTTTTAAAACCTTACTAGCTTTCTGCTCTTTTTTTTCCATGAAGAAATTGAAACCCACCATGTTGCATAACATGTTGGTTGACTAGTTTTATTATAAGCTTTATCCCATCACATTGTTTACTAGAATATGATCTCCTTAATCACTGATGATAGAGGATCCAGGTGATGTAGCATTTCTTTTGGTTGGTGGATGAGATAATGCTGACGCCAACTCTATTTGAGAAAGATAATGATGAGTACAACTGGGTGTTACTAGATTTATGGAAAATGAGATACAAAGTATTGTTACTGGAAATTCTGTTGCAAAAGGTGTTAGTATCCTTTTGGAATCCTCATACTGCAGTCTCTATAATATGCGTTTTCTTTATAAAATTTGGAGCTGGCATTGAACCTATATTGTGTAAGTTTGCACAAAGCTTCCTCTTGGGGTTGGATAGATAGAATTAGATATATTTTGTTCTCTTTGTTTTTTGTAAATGACCTCATAAATGATATGTATGAGTCTATTTTTGAGGTAGCTAACAGCTGTACCTTATCTCGGCTTTTCACAGCTTATGTTTGGATACTCCATCAGATGAAGACAGGTCTCTGTTCTTTGATCGTCTCATAGAAGCTGCTTTGTCAATTCAAGTTGAAGCTACAACAAAGAAGTCTGATAAACTGAATTCCCTTCCTGAACTCCCTAAGGCGCCAAAAGTGTCTGCTGGACCAAAGGCATCTGAATTAAAAGCCAAAGCTGAAGCTGAGGGCCATGCCCTTAGGCGATTGAGGATGTGCCTGCGTGATGTATGCAACAGGTATATATTTGATCTTTGAAAGCACCCATTAGCTGGAAATTCAGAACATGGTTTCTAAATTTAGTTGAAGTAACTACATTTCATGGTGGTATCCACATTTATATTTCCAGATACCAAATCTTAATTCTGTGTTTGGAAACTGAAATGGCAGAGAATGTCTCTTTTGTGTTTGAATGTATTTGTGTGTATGTTTCATGAATTTTTGTCGTTCAGGACATATGAAACTCTATTGGATGAAATAATCATCTTAAATGTGGAGTTGCCTCCATTTTGACACACATCAAATCCTAGAAAAAAGCTTCAGCTGGAGATATGGTCTTTCCAAAACGGGTTTTATGCTATATTTGTGAAATTGCTGCATGTCCTTCCATTGCTTCTATTTTGCTGTTTTCACATATTTGTGCATTAGTCCTCACTTCAATCACTTGGGTCGTTTGCTTTGTTGTTACGTTTCTTTTCTTTTTCCCTTCTCTGCATGTCTTTGTGGGTGCCTTTCTGTTATTTTTGGTACAGGGTTTTAAGTGTAACAAATTGTCTCCAATTATTGGTCATGACAGTATAATATATAACTTATATTTGATCGTCCAGCACATTTCACTCAATGCAGGATTCTGTACGATAAACGGTTTAGCGTCTTCCATTATCCAGTAATGGATGAGGATGCTCCAAACTATCGTTTAATCATCCAGAACCCAATGGACATGGCAACTCTGTTGCAGCGTGTAGACAGTGGGAAGTATATGACCAACAAAACATTCTTAGAAGATTTTAATCTCATTGTTACCAACGCAAAGGTAGATGTTACTCTTTAATGCATTTGATCTTTCTGTATGTCTATCTGTCAAACTTCCTGGATGGGAGATCGATTCTTAGGCTACATTTCTTCATGCTAGTAGGATGTTAGGAACTTCTTATATCTTTTGGTGAGTGCTACTTGTGCCCTTCATATTAAAATTCTATTACATATTAAAAAAAAAGGATTCTAGGAATAACCATTGTACAACTTCTGATGGTCTATAAACAACTTTACATTGCCACTGCATTTCAACTTTCACCTCCCAACTATCCTATTCAAAACTGCATCAATCACATTTAAATTGACCAAGCTTATTATCTTATCTTCATAGCATCTTTTCTGGTCCTAGTTGCTCCCCTTCTCCGTCAGTATTTCCCAGCTGCTTGGCTGAAGATTTTACTATATCTGCCATTGAACTAATTACTTCGTGTTGTTAATCTATTACAAATTGTTAAATTAAGTTCTGAGTCAGCATGGGCTTCTAAAGATCAATTACATATTTTGGATTATAAGAGGGAACAACTCTTTTCTGTGAAATTTGTAGTTTATGTCAATGTAGTGCCATATTTTGATGTTTTAAGCCTATGTTGCAGAAGTACAATGGAGACGATTATAATGGAGCGAGGATTGTTAGCAGAGCTTATGAACTTCAAGATTCAGTATGTTCACAGCGACTGGTCTCCAATTAGAACTGTTGTATTTCTTGTATAGTTTGTTGGTCTTTTACATTGGATGTCTTTCTGCAGGTTTACGGAATGCTTTCCCAAATGGATCCTGCCTTAGTTGCCTTCTGTGATAAGATTGCTGCTGAAGGGGGACCAGTATCAGTTCCTGATGAATTAGCTGGAGACGCATTGCCACAAAATCCCGTCTTACAGTCGGCTACTATGACTAGAGCAAGAGCCCGCCTTCGTAATGTCCAGCCTGAAGTCAACTTAGATCAGAGCTATGAAGCACTGAGAAGACACAAGAAACACACAGATTCTGCACAAATGGGTAATAGTTTTTGTATTTGCTAAATAACTGTTGTTAAGATGCAGATATTCCTGGTACATCTTTACATTTTGATATTGACCTTTTCGTTGCTCTAATGTTTTGGGAGAAAGAAAATCCTCTTGTGGCTGACAATGATGTTCTATCTTTGCTTTAGTGCCAGATGATGAATTACAACCTCAGGATTCATTGCCTTCCAAGTCATCTAATGACCATGAAGGAGATGCCTTAGAGCAAAGGCCAGAAAGCACTCTTGCTGACGGGAATAAATCTGCAGACGTGCCAGATGAAAGTGGAGGCACAGGCCGAGATGTTACAATGTCAGATGCAGAAATGTCCCGTAAAATCGAGTCCATGAAGAAGCAATTCGTGAAGCAGACAAAGAATTATGACATTCCTCAGCTGGAAAGATTATACACTCGCATCATGAAGGGTGTTTTTGAAACAAAAACCGCTGTGACAAATGAAGATCTCAAGACTTCAATTTTGAGCTTTTTGTTAAAATTTGCGAAGGATGCGTCGAAGTTCTAGTATAAACATGAAAATTTTTATTTTATTTTTTTAGTTTCAACAATTTATTGACCCTCTCATGAGATGTCAACGAATTTTCTACATCTATTGTGCTACACAGGCAAAAGAAAAGAAAATTATAGGTTTATTTCTTGCTCCCTTTCTGTTTTTATTCACTTCACTCATCTGTACACACAGTGCATCATTGGTGATTGATTGAAGGCATAGAATAGAACAAAAGCTTTGAGATTGAAAAGTTATGAATACAAAATCGAATTGAAGGACAAGTTCTGAACGGGACTTGACAAAAGAGGACGGGTAACAGAGAAGGACTCAAATCTAGTTACAAAGTTCACGAGCAATTCCCAAACGAGAATTAGCAGTATCAAACAAAATCCTCATGTTTTGCTGCTGCAAATTGGCTATAACATTCAGCACAGAGTTAACATTTGCTGGTGCTGCTGCCATTGCCAAACATGCCAAAGGACTTGCACTACTGTGAATCAAACTGTTCTCCATTGGCAAAACCAAATCCATCCCTGTAAAATGAAGTACAATAGCTGGTGCCACTGCTTCATTTGTTGATGCAAAACATGTGTCAAATGCACCCAATGAGCTAAATGGTCCTTTCACTTGTTTCCTAAATTCATCCCTAATTGCATTATAAATTGGCTGAACGAATCGGGTAATAACCGTACCCGAATCAATTATAGTGCCCGCACCGGTATTCGGGTCAAATGCCAGGAGCTCGGGAGCTATCGGGACCAGGACGCGACCCACACTGACGCCGGTCAGGTTCACGTAGTACAGAGACGGTCGGTGCGGGTTCTTAAGAAGTGGGGTGGTTCTGATGTTTTTAGGTTGGCCTAACGGACCGAGTTTGAGCGATCCGGAGAAATAATAAGATTTGAAACTTGGTAAACAATACGAGAACACACCAGAGTAGAGTGACATGGATTGTGAAAGCAATGACATGGAGCCCCGACCCAAGCCCAATAACCCTTGGGGCGGGATTGAGCTCCCGGACACAGCACTGATGCATCCGAAGGCATAATTCGGTATAACATCAGTGCCTAGTCTAAGTGAATCACGAGACAACGTGGCGTAGAATGATGATGCTCCACCATATGATTGGTTGAAGAAGCAAGCACCCGGTGCACCAGCAGCGGGGCAAGATTGCCCCTTAACCTGTGTGCACTTGGGTACGGAGCAATCCATCGACCCGTAGGTCGATGAGGTGTTGGGGGAAAAAACTGTAGAGGTACATCCAGTACAGCCACTGCATGGCACCCATGCAGTGTCGCTGCTGGTATCCAGGACCATAAACATGAGCTGGCCCGGGGTACCTATTTTAGCCCGGACAACATAGTTCCCAATGTTGAACACTTGTTGGCCTGAAGCAATAGGGGCTGAATTGGGCTTTTGAGCAACTAAACTGGACAAGTAAGAAAGCCTTTGTGGATCTTTTGAGGCCATGTTGATAACAGTGTTTTCCCAAGAAGTAGATTTTGGTGTGTTGAAGGGTGAGCATTTGCCATAAATGGGAATGACTGAAAGTTGATCTTCATTATTGTTATTACTAGATGCACATGATTCTAAAGCTTTTGTTGTTGAAAGAAGAGTTATGAAGAGGAATGTAGCAATGGCCAAAGCCATGGTGTTCTTTTCTCTTATCTTAACAGGGCTAGACTTAGCCACAACCCTGGAAAAGATAAGAACTTTGGTGAGGATATATGTCAAACAAGAAAGAAACAAGAGTATATATAGAAGACACTCCCAACCCCCTTCTCCTCTCACCCCATGCAGGTTTGAGTTGGGGTAGGGGGTGGGGCTGTGTGCAGATCTTACCCCTACCCAGAGCAAGGTACTTATAAGGAACAATAAATAGTTACAGAAGTTGAAGGACATGAATTATGACTACTAATATGAACGAACAACAAGACAATATAGTGACATACTGCTACCTACTAACCTTCTATCTTGATTTGGATTCTTTATGCTATTCTATCTAAGGTCATATCCTCAATAAGCTAAAATTGTATTATGTTCTGTCTAATCAACTAACGCCGATACTTTGTGGTAGGCAAGATGAATTCAGAATGAGTATTATCTTTTTTATGTATATATTTTGTTTTCGTAATTTTCTTTTGTGTGTATACACGTAGGGGGAAGCACCAACGAAAGTGAACTTTTATTCTTTCGTTTCCTTTTCTCTTCGAACCAATTAGAAGGAAGGCAGTAGCTCCTCCTACATACGAGTAGGGAGATCCTGAACTAAGGTATGATTCCATTTTCCTTTGACGACAAAGACAATTATAGTAGCTTATTCCATTTGGAAGGTTTTTTTTGTTTAAGATAGCCTTTCGTGCCCTTACTTTTGAGTCTATCAGCTACAACAAGGGCTGCGGGAACGAGTGTTGTGCTTGCCCCGACCAATACCACCATTCATTACCATGACACACACATTCAAAAGCAATGAATTCAGTTGAACATACAAAACTCGTCCTGGATTTATTTTTCATTATATGTATGGAAGTGGAGGACGTTAAAGACTGGATATGGATGGTTCCATCAGTCAAATTCAATAACTTTTGCTCAAATTATAAATATTAAATTAGAATATCGTAGCGCCATCATTTTAAAATTCAATAAAGTTGAAAAATCTTGAGTTCATCTTAATATATGAAAAAAGGTATGAAAGTGTCCGACATTTCATGTGAGATTTTGATAATAATACATAATTTAACAATTATAGGGAGTCCAAAATGCAAGAAGTCATACATAGCTACAGAAAAAGTAACAAAAGAAGACAAAAGCAAAGGAGGAAGAGACCAGATTGATACAGCAAAGCTCAAATGCTTCTGATTTATGTCATTATTAGCCACTCACTTATTTTTAATTGTCCACCATATCAATCAAAATAAAATAATTTCATCGTCCATTCACCTTTTATCTGCTCCCATAAACATCGGAATAAGATCTGTATATCCTCTAACCATTACTTGTGTTATTATTATTATTATTTGTCTAAACACATTGTATCTAATCTACCATCAAGTTTTATATCTTATATATGTTAAATTTATCGTACTTACATATTATCATGTGTTTTTCATTATTAGTCGTTATTTCTGTTTCCTTTTCTTTACTCTCCTTTTTATCATATTCAGTTTATTTTGCTTATGTGTTTTTGAGACGATAATTTCCAGGAAACAACCTCTCACCTCTGTAAGGTAGTGGTAAGGTTTGCATACATTCTACCCTCCTCAGATTCCACTTCACTGGTATGTTATTGTTATTGTATCACTTGACAAATCTCTATTAGCGTAAATCCAAATCAGTCAGATCAATAAATTTCGGATACTCAGAAAAAAAAAATCTAAGAGAGGATTTGATATTTTGGGTAAGTATTGAACAGAAGAGACTCGTGAACCTTAGTTGGAGGACAAGTAATGTTTTTTTGTCCATAAGCAAAAAGATGCAGTTGGTCACGAGGTTGCTTGTGTGTAATGTCTTTCTTCCTTAATTATTAGTTAATCCATGCCATTAGCAATATTAGAAAATTAATCACATTTTAATAATGCACCATTTTTCTACCTCATTTAGATCCATTGGCCCTTTAACTACTATTATTACTACTAATTAAATAGTTGAATTAACTTGATGGAACTAATTATTTATCTTTACATCTTAAATCTTACTTAGCCAAGATCCAAGAATCTCATTATTGATTGTAGCTACTGTACCAATTTAATGGGATTTTAGTAGCTATATATTTTGTTTGGTTAGGAACAGATTATCCCATAATTAATTATCATAGAATAATTTATCTCATCATATATATGGAGAATAACTTAGAGGAATTTTCGCTTATAGCCAATCAAAAATACTTTAATTATGTTGCATAATAGTCTGGGTAATTACATTTTATAACGATAGCTTTAGCAACATTTATATAATTCGTGCAACGTTTATATATATTTATATAATTCCCTATACAATTCATAATTTTTGTATAGTGTTTGTATATTGCACTATACAATTTTATTCGCGGTACAACGTTTGTATGAGTCGTGCAAATTATACAAATCTCAAACTGTATTTGCACACAACGTTTGTACAAATTACGCAAATTATACAAAACTCAAATTGTAATTACAGTTAGATGTATGTCGTGAGCAGTAATTAATTCAAGCAATAGCTATATTTAGCTAACAAATTACTCCTAGTATATATTTACTTATCCGCGTAATATTCTCAATAACTTATCTCATTGCTATGATATAAATGGTGAGATAAGTTATTCCAAACTTAACAACCAAATAAGATACCAAAATTTCATCCATAACTATCTTTTTATCCCAAAACTATTTATTTTTATCCTTCACACTTAACTACCCAAAGTAAATGTTGAGGGAGAGAATACTGTCCTATCAAATATCTAATCTTTGCACAAAGCAAAGGCCAAAAACCTCAAGACAAATCAGCCTTCTGTAATTTCAAACTTTTTTTTTTCAATGATTAGGAGCTTTGCAAGAATCCACTCTGTTCACGGGACTCCTATTGTTTTCAGCATTATTCACAAGTAAAAACGTTCATGGTCACAATCAGTAATGAAGTCAGAATTTTTACGAAAGAGATTCAAATTATGAAAGATAAATACACGAAGAAGCCGAAAGGAATTCATTATCTACTCAGTATAAAATTAAAAAAAATTAAATCATACATAAATAGTGTAGTTTTCCATCGCCCTACCTGGCTCCGCCCCTGGTCCCAATATATGTGGGACTGCCAGTTGAAGGCCAGAAGGACCACAGACTCGGATATAACAAAACCAAAAAAAGAAGCATCTCAGTTTCTCTTGGCTTCATCTAGTCATTTTCGATAAAAATGCACATTTTCAAGAATCCAATGAACAAAGAATAAAAAAACCATTGATTGTCAACACATCACAGTGTAAAACAACATACCCAGTGGAACCCCACAAGTGGGGTTTGGAGAGGGCAAAGTGTACGAAGACTTTACATTATAGTGCAATAACAATAAAATGCAAGCTCTATTTTCAAATACATGACGCGATTACATTGACACCCTTCACTGATACTTCTTGCACTCTCACATGATGTAAATCTGCATAATGTAAACAGCACATGTGGGAAAACACAAACCAAGATCCAATCTACCTTCAAAAAATAATGCAAAACACACATGATCTACAGCATAGAGACTGCCAGTCAAGCTTATTCCAGTATACTGTGATCATTATCTTGTTTGAGCAAACACATTCCATGCATCTCGCGAGCAGCCCATAACTACAGCTCTAGGCTAATCATCCAAAGAAGACAGAATGTGTTACTGAACCCTATGCAAAGAACAATACACCAGCAGCATTGTCAATTTTGCAAGTTAGGAGAAACAGAGACGAAAAGGAAGTAAAAAGATAATCGTAAGTATGGACATTGACATTCTTTAACATTCACATCAACCTCCTACCTATATTCTAAAAGTATAGTTGGTTCCTGGTCTGGAAAACAAGAGATGTACTAGGTTGATGACTAGCAGAATAAAAGTTATTATAATGAATCCTTGCAGTATGAGCTTGTTTAGATGTGCTTTCCTACATATGTGATACACGATACGTCGACAATCTGGTGTACAGTTAACAGGTAAGAGGTTCAATGCATTGTTGCGATTGCGATGCAAAAATAAAGCGAGGAGCTTCTAGCCTTAGAGAAACAAGAGAAAATAAAATGGGCATAATATAAATATGCCCTTTAACGTGGCTTCAGCTGACATCTATACCCTCCAACTTTGGGTGTGCACAAGTAGGCATTTAAACTTGTATAAAATTGAACAAGTA
>JAOTQR010000079.1:21094683-21117493 GCA_025774065.1 Solanum ossicruentum
AAAAACAATTCAATAATAATTTGAGAAATAGTAACTCATTAATTAATAATAAATATATATACAAAAATATTAATTATTGTATGTATTTTACATTATTAAGTGTAAAACTAAAAAAAAATAAGTACATAAAGTATTTAAAATAAAAAGTGTACTTAAATAGAAACATGATAACTCATTACCATACTAACAATTAAGGAGAAAGTTTTTATATTTAAAATAAAAAGTGTACTTAATTATGTTTATTGTATTTAATATTTAATTTCATTAAAAATAATAATATAATAATTAAAAATAGTGAAAAGATGATTTTGTTTAAAAAGAAATTTTTAGTGAAGGACAAAAAATTCAATCAACGTTATTAAAGACCTTCACACTTTTAATATAATATATATTTTTGTTAAGGTTATATTTTCCAATAAATTTTTTTGTTTCAACTCAAGCCCATTGGTTTCAAAACAAAGGTAGCTTTCCCATGTACAATCCAATTTTCTGCCATATTTAAAACTGTTTGAAAATTACAAAGTTTGTTTATTCCATTCACATTTTTTTAATCCACAGGATAAAATTTTGAATTATATATACTTATAAAAATAAACTATGTAATTTATTGTCACATCAGTCGGCACAAACGTGACGTCTATGTTTATAAGTTTTGGTTTGGGTCAGCACTATTATTAAGCTAAATCTTTTTAAAAAATGATAGAAAAGAAATACTATAACTAATTTAAAATGTCTATATACGTGACCAACAAGATAAAGTAGTCGGCATTTTTTTTATCCTTAATCAAACGTTATTGATTTGAGCCCTAATTATGCATAAAATCATTTTTGTTAGAAAATTTTGAGATATTAAGACGTTGATTAGATTTTGATTCAAATGTCAGACAAATAGAAACAACTAAATGTTAAATTTGGAATTTGATCTCTTGGTGCATCTTTCCAAGTGTTAATAGAAGAAGAATAGACAAACTTTATTAAAAGTCTTTGTGTGCATATTCAATGCAATGACCTATGGAAGCAAAGCATTTCTTCTCATCTATGTGTTAGGTATCTTCCTTCTTCAAGCCAACTTCCTATTCTTGGTGTGTGTTGTTTGGGGCGGTTCAAAATCGAATCGAAAAAAGTTAATGATTTATTGATAATAGGGCATTAATTTAACAGTTTTGATAACGATTTAATTTTTTTTATTATTGGTTTATCGTTTCTTAACGATTTTAGATTTTTTTTCTTTACGGGTTAACCAATAATCCGATGATAAGTTAAGTAATTATATTTGTATTGTTTGATGTATAATGACTTTGATTGTTTCGTATTTTTATTTTCTATTGTCTTAAATTCTCAGTTATTTACAATGTAATAATGTTTGATTTTTAGCAAATGCAATCTGTCAACTCATGTGTATGATTCATTTGATTTGTCACCTTATTCCTAAGTAATTCAAATCTTAACGGTTAAATCAATAACCAAACCAATAACGATTAATAATCAATGACCAATAAGTCAATATTTTAATGATTCTATAATAATTAGCATATTTACAAATCAATAACAATAAATCAAATCGATAAACTTCAAAATTGAACTGACTCATATAAAGCCTTTCCTTTGGGGGAGTGTCAAGTGTGTGTACTTTTTGAGTCATCTATATGGCATGTGGCTTATGTTTATGATCATTAATACACAATAATTTACCTACTAATAATAATTCAAAAATTTATAACAAGATAGACAATGAACATTTGGTGTGGTGGGAGATGCATGCAACTTGCAACCATAACAAGCATGGATTGTGACACTTCAAGTTCTTTTTTTTAAATTCAATTTACGTGCACCTTAACTAATTTCATGTGATACTTATTACTTATTATTAATATGTATATCAGATAATTAATTTTGTCCATTAAAACTTAAATAAATGAAGATAAATCAACGAATACTTTGATTAGTCCATACGTTTTCAATCACTTTATTGATCATTATGTTATAATTTGTCTACACATTCGACATTTACTTATTTGGAGGGAAACATGTTGCCTCATGAACGTTAATTAACAAATAGTTGTATCAAAAGTACTATTAACATTTGGAATTGATTAATGATATTTGGTGTTTACTCTTTAAGGATACATAATTATATGCTTAGAAACAAGATTATTGTAATTACTTAACTAATAGATTCGTTAACCCACTCTCTAATTATTTTTTAATATTTGGATTAAGGGAGGAGACTCATGGTGAGCAAATAGTAACATGTTTGTGAGAATCAAAATATTGTAATTCTATATGAACTCGTTCGATACCCCCCTCGAAATTAATATTAGAATGAGTTTATTTCATATTTGATTGAGAATAAAATCGTAGAATAATCTATCTTCTATATATTGTATTAAAAAAGATCCTTAGAAATGTTTAAATTTTTTACCCTTACTTTGCTTTAGATAAAAGCGTTTTTTTTACAATTTTTCTTTAAATTATTATTTCATGATATTTATAATATTAACTTTTATAAATATATGAAAAGAAGTGATAAAAGAAGTACATCTAACGGTGGGAAAAATCCTAAATCTTTCTTATTTGATACTCTTCAGTGAAAATTCTAATGTATGATGAGTTCTACTTAGTGATAAAATCTCTATATATATATGACTTTATAAATAAATAATTATCAAAATTACTTTTATATTGAATTATTTTGTTTTATAAGTACATAATTAAATTTATTTTTTTTTCGTTTGATCACTTATTCCAAGATTATAGTGATAACTATCCTGCTTAGTATCTTGACTATCAAATATGGAAAGGATATTTTTTTTCCATTTTGTTAATTTTCAATGATGTTGCAAATGTAACGATTACTTGAAAGAAAATTCTAATAATAAATATACCATATAATAGCCACGTAGCAGAAATAATAAAGTAAATATTTTTTTATATTTTATAATTTTAATTTTTAAATCTACATGCGTGTGCTACACACACATACTTTTCCTAAATTGATTGCGTAGTAATCGAAAATTATTCTTGATATTGACCCCCACTATTTTTTTTCTTTTATGAAAAAAAATTAGTAATATATATTTTTATATAAATATATATGCCACTTCAATTTTTTGAAGAGCTATTTTGTTATATGGTCTGAATTTTGAAGAGGTAGTTATTGTTTTGGCTAATAACATTATTGAAAAGTTCATGAAATTGACCCTCTGCCCACTTTTTCCCCTTTAGTGGGATAAATATACCACCTCAATAATTCGAAAAGCTGTTTATATATTGTGTGGAAATAACTTTTTTAAATAAAATAAAATAAAATTAGAATCGATCAATATCATGTTTTTGATGTTTTATTGAAAACGTACATAAACTATTTAATAATGGTGTTAAGTAGACACTAAATAGGTGTTAGACTATTCAATACACGTTATTAAAAATTTCAGAGCAATAAAATAGAGTTTCTTCATTCTTACGCAAAATTCTGTGTTCCTCCTAAAAATGGAGAAAAAATCCTGATAGAAAGGGATTTTTTTAAAAAAAAACTTCATTTCTTATGTTTAGACGAAGATTCACTTTATATTACCTAGTCCATTTCATGATCTCAATATATACTAATTTATTAATAAGATGAATATACTTTTTTTGTCAACAATTTTGTATAAATTTATAATGTTTTATCAAAATAAATTTATTTTAATTTACTTTATTTGAGGATCGACCAATATCTTTATAATTAAAAAAAATGAATTCCTCATTTAATACGCCTTAAAATTATTGCTTTAATTTTGAATTAAGATTAATTAGGGTTCAAAAACTAACCAGTATCAAACAACAAACTGTTATAATAATATAATTAATCTAGTTTCACAGATAAAATTTAAAAAAATAAAAATATTTTATTTTTAATATAGATCCAAAATATATCAAACATTTAAAGTGAAACATTAAAAAAGAAAAAATAGTAATTCACATCATGAAATGACCTAAAATGGACCAATAGAAAAGGTGATTGTATATTCCATATTGATAGGCTATGGAATCAATTCTACTTTGGAAAGTCACAAATTTACACACTATTTTTGAGTCATAAATAGTAGATATGTGTAAGTGAAATGATCCATAAGTCGAGAAAAATGGAAAATGATAATTACCCAATAAATAAAAAGTCATAGCTATCATCATCTTATAATCAAAAAAGACAAACCTATTGCTTCTAATTTGGTTTATTTTTGCTATTTTTAAACAAATTCAACGGTTTTTCTTTTGATAAGATTATTTATACAAATTTCTCACTAGAAAAAGTAATTAAATATTAGTTTTGAATAAAATGAAAATAATAAGTTATATAGAAGCAATTTCAACCTGACTAGAATGAAAATTATTTTGACCAATCGCTCCCTAAAGTTCATACAACTTTTAAATAAATACACTCATAATTGAAATTTTAAAAAATGTGTAAAATAATTACTCAGAGACTAACTTAAAAGAAGGTGCGCCGAAGAAGATGTTTTTTTGGTGGTGAATAACTTCACAAATACGCTCCTTTTATAGTCAAGCTGCTAGTACGCATGCATTTGGACACTTTTTTGGTAAGTTCAAAATTCAAAATTTGAAATCGATCCATTTTGTCTTTAAACTTGTTTTTTATGTGTAAATTTATTTTATTACTTTGTCGGATTGACTAAAAATATGATAAACTCAGGTATGTTGATAAATTAGTTCTTGGAGGAAAAACATAATACATGACCTTTATTAATTACTTACAAATTTAATACAGAACAATAAAAAAAATTTCTAATCGATGTGAGATTTTTTATTTTTTATACAAGACAACAAAAATAATGAACCTACAAGAATTTATTTTTTTACATTATCAATAAAAATAAAGACTAAAAACAGAAAACATTCCAATATTTCAAAGAATAAATATAAATTCGGATCAATGCAACAAAATTTTGTCAAATTTGTAGCTAGGACGGCATACTCGCCTCTATTATTGGAATAGTACGTAAGTACACTTATTTTTCATAATTATTATTTGTAGGGCTTGGGGTACTATAAGAATAGTGATCTAAACACTTTCATCCAACCATACATTATTTTTTATATAAATGTAGTAAATATTATGTTAAATCTCCTCGATTTTTATATGTGTTTATTTATTTATTTCTTAATTTGATGAAATAATAGTCAGTTCAATGGTTGTTTCAGCGGCTATAATAGCTATAACAAAATTGAGAAAATATCTCCTTTTAATAGACGATTATTAAAAAAAATCAGAAAATGTTACAAATTTTATATTAACCGCATTCAATATAAGTTCAAGACGCATAAGGACTCTGACCATATTTCGACTTGTAAACAATCCAAAGATACCGATAGAAAATAAATAGGCACTCAAAACAAGTACGTATTCGAGAATCATTAAATAACTCCTCACCAATCTCGATTCTTTTCAATATGAACAATAATTCAACTAATTTAATAGAATAGTATATAACAAGTATGGAACAAAGAAATATATAAAAAAAAAAATTAAAATTCAACTCCACTAATGATTATTAAAAATATTATGTTATATAAAATGCATGGAATCCAAAAAGAAAAAGGTAAATTCATGGCTCTTTTTTATTCAATTTAGATGTGAAGGTGAAATTTGTAGAATAGTTTTTTATAAAAGTATAAAATAAGAGGGAGGACACAGTTTAATTTGTGGAATTTGATTTTTATTTACGAAAAGGAATATTAAAAAATATATTAATATTAAATTTCTAGTAGTACTAAATAATATTTACAAATTGATGAGTAAACCATCTCATTCAATTGTCGGTGGCACACGTACTACTTGTCATGAATAAATAATTTTCAACTTTCAAAGTCTTTTAGTCTAATGTTTTATTCAAAGAAAGTCTTAACAGAATATTAAAGGAAAATGAAACAAACATAAATAGCGTAATATTTATTTTCAATTTTGTTGTGATCAACAAAACTTTACAACAACGTAACAATGAAATTTAAAAGTGGAGTCTTGAAAGGATAGAATATATTTACTATCTCATAAAAATAAAAAGTTTAAAAATCCTCGACCCAGATGCGATTAACAAAACTTTAAATGTATTAAAATATTTATCTCTTTTCTAGCATTCACTAATATCATAATATAATAGTCTAAATACTTATATTCGTGTCCATTAAATTTACTAAAAGATAATATTCTTTTATTCTATACAAATTTTTCTGTCTTTATTCTTGAAAAATTTATCTAAAATTTCTTTTTGCATCGATAATAAATTTTCGAAATGATCATTTAAGTGAATGTTCATATGACAAAATAAATAAATTATCACCTTGTATTGTAATAAAATTAGATTTATTAATTTTATTTTTTTAATATCAAAAAATGACATAACATGCTAAATGAATTAAAATGTCGATTTCACATGCCACAAAATCAATGGATCATTCTACATTCTTCCTCAAAACATCATTCTACAACAACTGCAACCACCTCATCCTATTATTTCAAAAAATAGAGGATGATGTGGAGCTTACATGGCATGTCGAGTTGGCATTTTAGCTGATTGGATGTATCATATCAATTCTCGATAATAGAAAAGATAAAATTTATTGATGTTCAAATGATAAAAAATAAATTTAATTTTTTTATATTATCATTTACGAAGAAGTTATCACATGAATATGTCATATTTCATACGCATAAACAATATTAAAATTTTAAATATGGTCAATATAATCGGTTTTATAGATAATAAATTTGCTTTACTAATTCATCCAAAAGTTTGTGGAAAACCATTAATGAAAGTGCTATAGAAATAAAATATTTGGTCTGAAACATTAGATTAGACCTAAAAATAAATAAATTAAAAGAAATAGTATGCATTAGAAGACAAAACCGGGTTCAGTTGGTGAACATTTGAACGGGTCAAAAACTCGGTCGGAATATTTAGATGAGCCAAGGGTTCACGTCTCTCGATGCCTGAGGACAAAAGGGACAAAATTCTTTTCCTCAACAATCGATTTCTTACTCCTCACAGAATTAATATTTTATACTTTAACCCCTATAATAATTATTCCTATTTTCACACTGTACGCCTATTATTTAGTTTCCTTTTTCAATTTTCCCCTCAACTTTTCTCTTTCTTCAAACGTTAAAAAAAATCCCCTAAATTCTCGATCTGGAAAAAAAAATTCGAATCTTCTCTCTTCCAGTGACTTTATTGCTCGATTTCTCCACAATTAGGTCCAATTTTGGTTGATCGAATTCTGTGTGCATGCAAAGTTTGATCTTTGTGTGTTGGAGGATTTTCAACATCGTGATCGGTTGAGGGGGGGGGTTTGTAGAACTCTATGAATTTGGAAGAATTAGGGTTTGGATGTGATCTGTTGTTGTTTGTGGGTTTGTTTAAATGCTCGTGGGAGGGGATCTAGGGTTTCTCTCGAGCTTGGTGGTGGCGGCGTTTGTGGCGGTTTTCGGACCGGTGCTGGGTTTGGTGGTTCGCCGGAAATGGAGGCGTTCGGTGGCGAGGAGGGAGGAGATCAAGAGGCTGTTAGTTTTGGCGTCGGAGGAGGCAGCTAGGGTTGAGCTACAAGCCGCTGAGGAATATGGGTATGGTTATGGATATAGGTATGAGTCTGTGAGGGAGGATGATGTGTTTGTTGAAACTCCGGTAACATCAGCGCCGTCACCACCGGCATCGTCGTCAGCAACAACTACTTCAATACCATATTCTGGTTCACGGCAATTGCCGTACCAATGTGCGGTTTGCACTTCTCCAACTTCTACTCGGTGCTCCCAATGTAAATCAGTTCGCTACTGGTATGGTGATTCATAAACTCTCGCTCCTCGAAGTTTATGTATTCGCTCTTATCCGTTCCTTTTTTTGCTGGAGTGTATGATGAAAACTAGTTGACATTCATTCATAGTCATGTCGATACGTTTGTATTTTGAAAAAAGGACTTAAATGACTAAATTTTAGATTATCAACATGGCTAGTGAGGATTTCTATAGCCTATATCCAGCTAGCATAGGGTTGAAGCATAGCTTTTGTTGTTTTTTTATGTTGAAACTAGATCATTGATAGACATGCTGGTATTGGATGTTGATTTTAGATTAATCATTTACTAAAAGCTGCAACCTTGTTAAAGGGGGTTTCAATTGCTTCATCCTTTGTAGTTCTGGTAGTATCAAGAAGCAAAGAGGTATCTGATGAAAACGGACACTTTTTGCAGTTGATGTCATAGTTTCAGCGTTATAATTGGGCTGCTGTTCTTCTAATGAGGACTTTCTCACACTAGAATTGAATGGGAACAAACATGTAACTGGAGACCATTTTTGTGGCATCAAACTGCTACTGAATCTCTTACTTAGACAGTACCAAGAGAGTGTCATATTGCTATTCATTCTGATCATCTTTTACATTAATGGTTAACTAGTACTGGCGAAGTTTATAGTTACCAAGAAATAAATTCATTTTTTTGGTGATGGATGGAAGAATAATTGCTGATCTAGAATTGGAAAATAGTTTTCTTACAGATCTTTTGTTTTCTTATCAATCTCATTATTATTAGATGAATTGCCACAAGAACCAACATAAGATTGAAGATATGATATCTTCATGCTACATCATGAAATTTATTTGTATAGGCAATTAATATGTGTCAAGTGGAGCAAAGCTTAAGCTATTTATCATTGAAATTTGGAGTAATGCTCTCATTGACAGATCATTTTACAAGAATGTTTAATTGAATAAGCTGGCTTTTAACATAAAAGGGCTGAATGGTTTCAAGACTCTGTACTAGTTTGATCAGCGTTTGCTACCCTTAAATGGGTTTTTCTCTAGTCTCCTCCATGTGTACCATGGACTTGGTCCTATTTTATGCCATGTAAGGATAGGAGGTACAAGAGGTCATTTGTTAAGGCTCTTTGATATTGCAGCGCTAGCTGTTAGTGCAGTGCCCCTTTTTAATGTATTGATCCGGCTCTTCCAGTAATAGTGCCTACTGTAATAAGTGTAGAAATCTAAAGCACCTAATTCATGTTTAGGTTCTAACCTCATAGTTTGAAATATATACATATCTCTTTTAAGATGGATTTATGTAATTTTAATGCCTTTAACATGTTATCAAATGTAACAAGAATACAGTTCCAGGATGAAAATAGAGAGGACAGACATCATTCAAATTTGAGCCATTTCATGGGTGTGGACTTTTGAAATTTAATTTGTAGGGAGTTAGTAGTGTTGCATTATTAATTTAGAAGTGCTTCAGACATGTGGAACTTTGCAGCTTAATTTGGATGAAGTTGAGGTGAAAGTGGTTGGACTAAATCTGGAAGGAGGAGGTGTGAGATGATGTGCTCGCTTACCCATGTGTTTATTGGTGCATAGACCTTTTTGCTTTTCCATGAATGATTATTATGGTCTCGAGATTTCATTTAATAACTTAAGTCTTCTCTTAGTATCCTGGCATCCATATCTCTAAGCACCTGAGTCTAACAAGATTTTCCAGTGTTTTTTTTCAAACATTATAACTTCATCTTTGTGTTCTACAGCTTCTGCTTCCTTTCCTTGTATTATTGTTGTGCTTCTTTAGTCGTTGAGAAAGCTTCATGTGGGATAATCCTGCATTATTATTTGTCTGTTTAGTTGCTTTCTTTTTGGGTGGGGTTGTGGAGGAAGACGTTGTCTTCACAGTTGAGAGGACAACTTTTGGATGAGCATCTATTGTTGATGCTAATGATGGTGTTTACAGCTTTCCTCTTACTTTAATGGTTTTGAGAAATAAACTTGTTGAAAGAGTTTGTGCCAACGTTTCTTGCATTGTTAATAGTAGTATAGCTCAAGATACTGCTTGTATACTAGGTGTCTTGTCTCCTTTTTGATAGCTATCAACTTTGATTTTCTTGAAGCTTTAAAACACTCATATCTACATCTCTAATATTTCTTTATTTTGTACGCATATCAGCTCTGGCAAATGTCAAATCCTTCATTGGAGACAAGGTCACAAGGATGAATGTCGTCCAGTTAGCAACTTTGATCACCTCAATGACATTGCGGCGAAATTTCATCTGAAGACACAGAAGCAGGAACCAAATGGAAGTCATCTTAAGAGCAACGAGGTTGAAGGAAAACGTTCTTCCGAATCAAGCGATGCTTCCCCAGAAGAAGCTGCACTTTTGAGATCCAAGCACTTTGCAACATCAGATGGAAAGCATGACACAGTTGGTCAGAATCTGGCAGAAACAAAGAGTCCCAATCTGAACTCCAGTTTTGTGCTTCACTCATCTTCATGTGAACATTTGGACCTCAGTACTTCAAGTGGATCTTCTGTCGATCATTCTGCATCTGATTCAAATGACTCTGATGCTTCAGACAGTCATAGGTCTGCTGTTATTGATACAGTTAAGATTCAGAATAATCATTCCAAGGTAGAGAGGTTTAAGCCATCTTACACAGAGCAACCCCAACTCATACAAACTGCAGCCAATAGTTCCACATCTGGAAAATATAATCACGCCAAGCCTAGTGATCATGGGGATGCTCGGTCTAAATATTGGACTTCATCAACAAGTTCAAGTATTGATGACTCCAGTGAATCTTCATTGACAGAGCCGTCAACACCCTCATCTGGGTTTTGGGAAGGAGCAGTTCCTTATACTAGATCTAGGATTGGTTCAAATGATAGTATTGCAGATCCTCCTTCCAGAAAAGATTGCGACATCAAGATTTCAGATTCTCAATCGACTTCATGTCGTCCCCCTGAAATTGTTAGACCGCTTATTTCTGGGGTAGGCGAACAAGGATCCAACTCAAAAAAGAATCTGGAAAATCCAACTCCAATTGTAGTGGAAGTGCCGAAACCAGTCAATCGAGCTGAATCAAGATTTGAAGTTAAAGATCAGACAGAAAGTAGGAGGTCGTCAGTTTCGTGGTCTGTAACTTCAGATCTGTTTGATGTGTATGACTCCCGTGATAGATGTTCATTGACCTCCAGGGAAGGTAGATGCTCCTCATCTAACGCTGCTGCTAGTTTAAAGCATGATGGGCTGAAAGTTTGTAGCTTGCCATCCTCAAGCCCCAACAAGTCATATCATGGTGTTGAAGGCTCGACAAGTGTTCCACAAATGCCAAAGGACAGACGAAAAGAATCTTCTCCTGCCAAAATTTCTGATAGTATATCTTCTAACAATGGGAGGCATGATATCCAAAATGTGAAGCCAGCAAAGACTGATAGCACTCAAGTGGCTGTTGCCTGTTCTGCAGAGTCTGGTGCTCCTTTACCAAATGCAAGGAATGGCTTAAAGTCGTCTGTTTTGAAAGTTGTTGACCAGCTCAGGGGTTCAAAGATGACACGGCTCAATTCTCCAGGGGATGAGTGTAATGTCAATGGAAGATATGGTAACAAGGTATGCATTAGTCTAGCCTATATGTGATTTTCACCTGTAATGCACATAAGATCATAGGACACCGTATTCATAACATCTGTTTCTTTTCAGGGTCTTTTTTCATACGAGAGTTTTGTGAAGCTTTATAACTGGAAGAATGAATTGCAGCCATTTGGCCTTGTAAATTGTGGTAACAGGTATGTGGCTTGAGATTGGGTTCGTTTTACTATGTAATCTGGAAAGCATAGTTGTTTTGTACTAATTGTGCCTTGTATAACTTTCTTATTTACGCGTTTTGAATTAAGGGATTGTGGATTTTGTTTCATTACATTCTGACTTCAAGTAGTTATATCACTTTATTGGAGTCTCTGTACATGCATTCCCTTTTAAGAGTGAAATTTCTCAGCCATTGGTAATCTACCAAGAATTTTGGTAATTAATGTGAGGTTAAGATATAGGAGCAACACTTTACATGATGATTGACAGTACAACTTTCAAGAGGCTTTGTATGTTGAGATCATTATTGCATGAATTTGTGATATTTTTTTTGACTAGTAATGTGGAGTTCTATAAAATGGCAGGACAACTTTAGGGATCAATCAGAGCTGTTTTTTTTTAATTGCATGAAATGAATGATAAAAATTATGTTGGAACCAACAAACAAATGCCTGAGTTGAAGAGTCCTTTGTTGTAAATATCTTCTTAGTGCAGTTTGCATCGGGGCTTTCAGCTAATAACTGGACACAGGTATTCTAAAAGAGAGGATGTTGTGGGCCAAAATATACCTGGAATTAGTGATGTTTTAACTACTACTCAAACACGAAGATTGACTGGCTTGAATGAAAATAACATTGTGAAAAGACAAGGGGATCAGATATTAATTGACTACTTTAGAGGCTCTAAGTCAAGATTTCATAGTTGAATATTCAGATTTCTTGCTGTTCTATTTTCCTATATTTTGCTGCCCAGTTAATATCTCAACTTTAAGATGGAATTCTTAATCTTTTTCTGTTTATTTGGCTATTCCCATGTGATAGCAATTCTGGAACTTGCTAGTTGGTTAGATTTTCATCAATATCTCAAATATGTGAATTTCTTCTTGCCTGATTTTTTTCTGCAATGTGCTGCAGCTGCTATGCTAATGCTGTCCTTCAGTGCCTGGCATTTACACCACCACTCACTTCCTATTTTCTTCAAGGGCTCCACTCTAAGACATGTATGTCCACTTCTACTTTTAGATTTATTTAAAAAAACTCATCATTCTTAGACCCAAATTAAACTCACCAGTTTTCCCTCTTTTTATATGTTGCTATCAGGTGAAAAGAAAGGATGGTGCTTCACGTGTGAATTTGAAAGTTTAGTTCTAAAAGCAAAAGATGGGCACTCTCCACTATCTCCTAGTAGTATAATTTCCCATCTCGAAAGCATCGGTAGCAATCTTGGTAATGGTAGAGAAGAAGATGCTCATGAATTTCTTAGGTATGTTTTTGTATCTGTGGAGCCTGTAAATGTACAAGTATTTTTGAAGTTCTATGTTTATATCTGTTTTCCTAACTCAATAGGTATGTTATCGACACAATGCAATCCATTTGCTTGAAGGAAGCTGGGGTTAATGCACCTGGCTCTTTTGAAGAAGAAACGAGTCTCGTTGGGCTTACATTTGGGGGCTATCTTCGTTCAAAGGTAACTGCTGACTTTTAATAGTTGTTAAATGTAAGCTCAATATTTCTTGAAAAACTTCTGAACTGATCTGTGAATATTCAACTGGAAGATTGAGTGCATGAGGTGCGGGGGCAAATCTGAGAGGCAAGAGAGAATGATGGATCTTACTGTTGAAATAGAAGGAGATATAGGTACCTTGGAAGAAGCTTTAGAACAATTTACTCATACTGAGACTCTAGATGGTGAAAACAAGTACCGATGTGGCAGGTTAGATCCGGTTGTCCCATACTTCATTATTTTGATCTGTTTTAAAGTTAAAGTGAAACTGTGCTTTCTTTTGCTACTGAACTAAAATTTGACTGTTGTAAAAAGAGGGATTGAAAAAACACAAAAGGCAAGTTAAAAAGGAGGTAGATAAATATAACCTTCCAAATCTGGAGAGCAATTGGAATATGTTACCCTTTGTTTCTTTTCCCTCATATTTTATTTGGGATTGTCTCTCAACTTTTTCTTTTATTAATGGGTCAAATACTTCACATGCATTAATGTTTCGATTCAGTATCGAATGGTAGTGCCATTCCTTGGAGTTAACTAGTTGATTTAAATTTCATTGAATTGTTTCTTTGTTTCTACCCATTTTGGAAAATACGATGCTATACCTAAATCCCTCTCATCTCTCTCTATCTATAGAAAACTGATTATACTAATCTTAAGGTCTGCAGATGTAGCTTTGACAATTTGCTAATTATTTGCCTATTACACCTTCAGTTCTAGAATCTCCATCAGTGGCACTAACAGGATGAAATTTCTGTTCATTGGTAATTTGTTTGTTATGAGCAGATTGTTCTCCTCTTGTGCTTGCATGCCATTTTTCATTGAAATGCTGAAGTCAAATGGATTTGGAGTGCATGTTGGACTAAAATTTTGCTGTATCTTTCAGATGTAAATCATATGAGAAGGCCAAGAAGAAGTTGAAAGTTTTGGAGGCTCCCAATGTCCTCACTGTTGCTTTGAAGAGATTTCAGGTACCGTTTTGAATGAAGTGTTGTCTCCTTCAGTTTTTGATATTGATTGAAGAAAATTTCTCGTATGTTCATTTCGTTGCCAATTGCTCACTGTCTGTTGTTTTGCAGTCGGGTAAATTTGGGAAGATAAACAAGACGATTAAGTTCCCAGAGTTTCTGAACCTGGTACCATATATGACTGGGACAAGTGATAAATCACCAATTTACCAGCTGTATGGAGTTGTGGTTCACCTGGACGTAATGAATGCTGCATTTTCTGGTCACTATGTGTGTTATGTGAGGAATTTTCAGAATAAGTGGTATAAAGTTGATGATAGTTCGGTATGTGCCCTACAGAGCTTATATATATTTATCATTCGCATTTTATGTTTTACGTGTCTCCTTTTATCTTCTGAATTTCTCCAATTGCTTGGATAGTTTTTTCCCCACTTCTGGAATTGGTAAGCTTATGGGAAATTAGGCATTTGTTGTGACAAAGTGGTGGTTCCTTTTGGCTTGGAACTATCAGAAGTGCTTCTGATGTGCGTTAATGAGTTTTATGATGCTGAGGAACTGTGATACTCCATTTTTCATTGATTCTGCTTCATGCATTATTGTCACGCAGCATGATGAAGTTTTGATATGGTCTATCATCTTTGTAGGTAAAATCTGTGGAACTTGAAAGAGTCTTGTCAAAGGGAGCATACATGCTTCTTTATTCAAGGTAAAATTATACACACCTTTTTTTAGTTGAGGTATGCATTCTTCTATCTTTTATTGTATGTAGCTGACATTTTCCCTTTTTCCCCTTTTAAGGTGCTTGCCACGGGCCCCGAGGATAATGAGGAGTTTAACAATTCCTCGTGATCCCAGGAGATCAAAGCTACTGACTTGTAAATCAAGATCCCATACAAGAAGCCCATGGGACTCTTCTCATGGCGATTCAACTAGTCAAATATGCAAGGAATGTTCGTATCCTAATCATACAAGTGTCAGGCCTATTAGGTCAACTTTTGAGGACGACTCTTATAGTGAACAATCATCTTTCTTCTCTGAGCTTGGTTCTTCCAGCACAGACAGCACTAACAGGGATTCAATGAGCACAGATGACTTAAATATTGATATATTTGGCGAGTCTGGGATCTGTTGGAATAGCCTCTGGAGGAGTTCTTCCGATTCTGACACATCCTCATCCTCATCTTCTCCTTCCCCTTTGTACTCTAGGCATTCACCCCTTGCTGATTTGGACCGTTATGCTTCTGCACGTGAAGAGAACAGTTGCAGCGGCGATGCAGAAACAGCTGGGGATGGTCAGGGTTTCTGGACGGGGTTCCCTGATCGTAACGGCTATGCTGGGGCTTCAGAACCCAGTGGAAAGACACCTCCTCTCTGTTGTCCCAACCCAACAAAGCATTGTAGAAAAGTAGTTAGTAGTCATAGTAGTAGTAAAACCGACTCCAGTAGATTAGGTCTGGTTAACCCTTGTGACAAGTCGAAATCTCCTGTAACTTGTAGAGATCGATGAGGGATGGTGCCTTTCGGACATCGGTATTATAAAGTATTTTTGTATTCTAGAGGGGGAGGGAAATGAATGAGTTGGGGAGGCGCAGGGGTTTAGGGAGTGGTTGTATGTATTATATATACATTGGCTTTTGTCCGTCTTCAAAACAACAGAAGGGCCATAATTTTGTCACTCTCTTCCCCTATAATCTATGTCCATTTCCTGCAATTGCATATCCTCTTGGATCATAAATCAGCACCTGAAGTTTATGGGTGTTTTAAATACTTTTTTTCATTTAAGTGTGACCAACTAGATAGTTATTATTACAACTACGAGTTATCTTTGCGAAAGAAGTTCCTACAATGTCTGCTCAAATATGATTGCAGTAGACAACAATGGTGAAGTCGGCAAAATGGTGGTATTCCCCCAAAATGTAGTTCACACCCTCGTTGTGCCACTCTATTCTGCTCCCTATAGACGTGTGTCACTAGAGCCTCCCCCATCTTCATGGTCAAGGATCTGCACTCAAAAATAATGTTAGCCAATCCTCTATAGGTAGCTAGCAGTGAAAAGTCTACCATAAAGCTAGAAAAAGAATTCTAAACGTTAACAAAATAAATCTTAGGTGGAGACAGTGGCGGAGTTAATATTTTTGTCAAGTGTGTTAATACTTTTAGAATATGGGTAGGTGATTCTTATATAAAAATTTCGATGAAGACAGTTCATTTGACCATCTTATGTGGTTTCGCCCTCGGTGGGGGGCATAAATTGTCAAAAGGGAAGAATACCTGGGAAGGAGGTCCAGTTAAACTTCAACAACTTTGGTTCAATTCACATAGACAATTTTGTACAAGGGGCCTACATAGAAGGAACTAGATGATTTATCACGTTATGGGCCAAAGGGAATGGGATTGGAAGAGGAAAAAAAATACAAACAAGTTGGCTAAGCATTAATAATATATTGTCACCTACACATAACACACACAGTACTTTGTGTTATATACTGCTCTACTTTGAGTCTTTGACCACATTTATTTGAGCTATCTTATAATAAAGTTATATAGAGTTACTTTTAACTCCAATCTTAGCTAAATGTCAGAATCCACATTTTTCCAACTTTAGAATTCACAGCCTTCAAGAAATCATGTACTCTCAAAATTGGGATGAGACCGACATAAATATTATTTTTTTCGGACCCTGCTTATATTTGAATATATATGTGTTGTTAAAAATTTGAAATCGATATATAGTAGTATCATACACCCTAAAAAACAGATATCCATATTAAATATTTGTATACACCAAATCAATAGATAAATGATATATTTTTGACTAATACATGAAAAATCATAGTAGTAAATAGTAATAATAATGCAAAAAAATTAAATATATACATTAGCACGATTAAAGATAAAAGATTTTGCCTCTCAAAACTTTTTAGGAGAATATATCTTTAAACAAGTTAAATATTTTTTAAAAAAATTTCTGTAGCGCATATTCTAATAACTGATATCAACATTATTAATTATATTGAACATGATTCTTATACATTTTACTAAACGACCGCTTAATTCCTATTTTGACTCGGTCTCCTTGTTTTCAAGTATTCTAAGCTGGCGCTGGATCTTTTTATTTTCCTATAGGATCCTTAGGACTGCTTCAGTCAAACTCATTAAAACCTATTTATATATTGAGCCTCCTTTTCTTAGTCTCATCTATAGCTTGAGGACTCTTTTACGTAAATAGTCAATATATATTTTATATATTATTGGTTATTTTTAATTTAAACGATTGCATAAATAAAATTGATGAATAAAAAATTTAATAATTTAAACTTGAATTAGATTTAAATTCATTTTGTTTACATGATATTAAAGTCAGATTCATTAAATTTGATGTAGAGTATCATGTGAGTGTGAGTGAATATACTATCGGTCTATAATTATGCACGCTCTAGTTCAAAAAGTGTCTCGACACATGAGGAGGGTGTTGAAAGAAATTTTTCACGTCAGACCATGGGACAAGATTCCGGGACTCCTTATATGACTTGGACAATTATTTTCCTTTGAGCTAGCGTTAGGAGTTCAGTTTTAGGCTCAAAATCTTTTTTTTTTGTTATCATGATGGGATACTGTAGAGTCACACGTCAGATTAAGAAAAAAAATGTCCTTCTAATTATGAATTAACTTTTTAGATTAAGTTAAATTCTAAATCTATTATATTTACAGCACTATCATATATATATATATATATAAAAGTTACTTTTGACCAAAATTAAATTAAAGTTGAATTTGGAATTATTTACATCAAGAATATATTTTAAAAGGAGATGCATGTAGTAGTAAATGAGTATATAATATATTGAAAGAATCAATATGAATTGTGATGTACTGATGGGAATACTTTATTCTTAATCAAAGATTTCGGTTCGAGTCTTGGGAATGAAATAATTTTTTTTCGGAGCATCACCCCCAAGTGAACCTTGCAGTGCGCAATTCAAATTTAATCAGATTCTATGAGCGTAGACATCGAGTCAGAAAAAAATATATTATATTGAAAGAGACCAGTTAGCCGTAATGACAAAACTCCATTCTTTGTGGTGGTTTTGTCTAACAAAGGACCAACAACTTTGTTATATTCTCATGTTCCATTCTTTTTCTTTTTAATACAAACTCAAATCTTTGTCCCTATCTTCATTCTTCCCCAATTAAAAAAATAAAAACAATCAATTAAGCACTCAAGTTCAAGGTGATATAGAATTACTCGATATTTATATCGATATTTATATTGATATCTAAGAATGAACTTAGATATTTGTATTGATATGTAAGCATATTTGTGAAAAATTTAATAAATTCTTGACTTTTTTTTTGTCTATTTAAGTCCGTAGACATAATTATATATCTATTACATCGAACTTTAAATATGAAGCAACATATATAATAATAAATAAAAGAATGGAGATTTGCATGAATATGATTTATGCTTTTTATACATTCAACTAAAACGGCGACGTTTTATAATGTGGCAAAGGAGCATGCATCTCTATATCATTTCATGAAAATATTTATTTGTTTGGTTGGACTTCTTTTTCTTTAATTTTGTTATATCTTTGACTTTTATACATCTAAAAAGAAATTAAAGTACTTCAAATCTGAATAAATGTCAAACATAACGGCTGACCAAATTGATATTTAAGAATTGCTAGCCGAAAGGATTCGACATCTATTACGTATCGATAAAAGATGACTTTAACATTATATATATAATTGTATAGTTTTTTATTGAAGGAAATTCGAATAAATCTGCTAGCAATAAGATGACTCCATCCTTGCGTACAGTTACACGCCTTGATTGCAATTAAATAAATAAATTCGTGTTCAGAGTTTGTATCGAGTAAATACATAATATACTTCCTCCATTACTTTTCTTTGTCACTGTTAGCTTTTCGAGGTCAACTTGATTAAACTTCAAAGCTAAATTGAAGTAGCTAATTTAATAGTTGAAATCTAAAATTTAGATGGTTGAAAAATATACCAGAAATATAATAAGTTGCAATCTTTCTCATTTAATACGATAAAAAATACATCTCTCTTAAAATATTGGTCAAACTTCATGTAGTTTGACCTCGATAAATGAAATAGTGACAAGTAAAAATAAATGAGAAAGTAACATGCAAATAAATTTTAATTATATTCGCTTTAATTTGCAAGTTTTATGGGTAAATTATTTGATTTGGCGTAAATTTTTTTTTTAAAAGATAGCAATTTCGATTCCTCACATAAAAAGGCTCCCACCCATTGCGGTAAGAGAGGTCGGATTTACTCAGCCTGATCCCTATGTTTAAAAACATAGAGCGATTGTTTCTGGATTATGGGCATTTCATTTGTAAGTATCTTTTTATTCTTAATTAATCGAAGATTTTATTGTTCAAGCAATAGGAGTGCAATCGCTTTTGTTGGAAAATGTTTTAGTGAGATTTATTTTATTGAGTTTCAAAGAAAATATAGACAGGAAACCAACATAAGAAAATTAAATAAGAAAACAAAAAAACTATCTTTTTTGTTTTTATTAATTTAATTTAATCATGAAATTACAATCTCTAATTTTTTTATTACAATAAGTGTTTAACTTCATTAAATAATATTCTCTTCACAAAGCCTATTCGCTCTAAATTTCATGTATTCTTTTGTATCGATTATATAAATACAACCAAAAGTATATACGTATTTATTTCGAAAATGAAAAGATTTAATTTAATAATTGACCTCAACATGCTTCTCTAGTGAATGAGACTACTCGTTTAAAAACTGTAATCATCTTATTCTATAAATATGAATTCTCAATAAAAGTAAAGTTAACTAAGTGTCAATAAAGGAGGCTAAAATCAAATCCTCGATAAGAGCGTCTCTTTTCAAATGAGATATAATTTGAAATTAATTGAACTTTTTTAATATAAATAATGAACATCGAACATTGAATAACTGTTTTTTTTAAAAAGACAATTAGATAGTTGTTTTGAAATAATGGAGAAAGAAAATTCCTCAATTATGACACATGACAAGTTGGGTGTCCCATCAAACGACTATAATGTCCAAATGAGGTGTATGAGTAAATTTACATAAATATTTATCAGTGATTAATAATTATTTCGACGATGACGAAACTTGGCAACTGGAATTTAATACGAGTCAAGTTGTCATAATTTTTTGACTAATCAATTAAAAACAAATTTTCAAGTTTACATCTTTATGCATGTGTTAAAATTAAATAAGAGTCATCATTTTACTATATAGTATATGATTCTACAACATAATTGTATAATATCTTGTAAACGCGTGCATATAAAAAGTCTAATAAAATATGATATCTATGTTGCGCCGCGAAGTAATTTTATTAATTAATTAATAGATAAAGATTAAAGTATTCAATCTCAGATTGGTCAATAGATAAATAAATACAAGCCATAATATTTTACTATTTAAAGAAAGCAAACCATTAAAAAACATACTGATAAATATTTTAAAATTGAATCAATGATGCATACACTTTTCTCATCAAGGGTACAAACAACAACATACCGCAACGTTATTCCATCGCATCAAAGGCTCCCGTTCATTGTGAAGTAAGGAAGATCATATGTACGTAACCTAATTTTTATATTTTAAAACATAGATCGAATATTTTCGAATGATCCATGATGAACGTTGAAAGTTGCATTGACTAACTGCTACTTAACAATTGAAAGAAGTGCAGACAGCTTAAAGAGTCATTTTGCTTTATTCCATCATAACTCCAAAGCCAAAAAATAGTAAATCATTGGCTCCAGCCGGCTGTGAAAAATTTCTCATCGAGGATAAGAAGTGCTTATATAAATTAAATAATTAAAAAGGGACAATTACAAATAAGGCATTAATTAATAGTGATTTAATATAATAAATTACAATCCTCTTCTTTTATATGAAATTTCAAAATTCCCTTGATTATCAAAATAAGGGCAATCACAAATAATGGGCCACACATATATATAGTCAAGAATTTAAAGATTATGTTATGTCATGGAAGAATATCATAAGATAAATGAGATTAACGTTTGGAAAAATAATTTATAAGATAAATTTTGCACAAAATAAATCAAACTTATTCAGACTAACAAATATTAAATGTTGAATGATTAAAGAAAAAGAGGGTGGTCAATAAATATAATACATGAAGAGGTCATTTGGTGAGTGGCATTAGAAAAATAATGTATTAATTTTGTGTATTACTAGTATCTTAATTCTTATTTGATATATTATTTCAATATTTATGTAACGAATTACTCTATTGAAAATCTATAATATTAGTGGTACAAATAATTTCAATTATGCGCATTAAAAATGAGGATGCATGCTGCGGAGATAAGAATATTGAGAGAGACGTGAGGTCATACAAGGAGACAAAAAATTAGAAATGAGGATATTCGAAAGAATGTTGGAGTAGCATCCAAAGTAGACAAATTGAGGAAAGCGAAACTAAAATGGTTTAAACATGTAAAGATGAGAAGTGTAGATGCACCAGTGAGGAGATACGAGAAGTTGATTATAGAGGGCAGAATGCGAGACATAGATAGGCTAAAGAACTATTGAGGAGAGGTGATAACAGAGCGTACGATGCAACTTTTGATTATCAAGGACATAATCTTAAATAGGAAGATTTGGAAGACACATATGATTGTAGATTAGTATGTAGTATAATATGGGTCATTGTACCAGTGGTATTATTTAGCTTTTGTTCTTTTACATGTATTAATGTTTAGTTAAGTACAAGCTAGTTATATGATTTATTATTATTTTGAATAATCTAACCTAATATGTTGTTGATTATTTTTTGATTACCGTGCTCAGGTGCGGATTTACATATGGCTCGTTTCGGGTGCTCGAGTACTCATTGATTCCGATTTTTTTAATTATTTTTTTTATTTATTTCATAAAGAAAATATACAAAAATTATATAAATATAAAGATAAGCATTCGGTGAATAAAAGATTCCATGGGTGCTTCAGTTCTTGCTACCCTCCACCACTAACTGTCCTATTTTATTATTATTTTTTCTGGTAGACGTTGCAATGTTTTCTTGTAACCTAATATATTTGCTTCATTGTCTCTATCATCTTTGTATTTGGATTTGCTGCACTTAAACCTAGGGCCTTTTTAAAATTAACCTCCCTACCTTCGTGAAACAATTATAAGATTCATGTACATTTTATTACTCTCTCAAATCCCACTTGTAAGATTTTATTGGATATATTATTGTTGTTGCATTACCATGATTAAAGACATAATTGTGTCTCGATTTATATTGGTGGTGTATATTTTTTGTAAATATATAATTATTTTTTTAAAAAAATTATATAATACATATTATGTGTAATACATCAAATAAAACACTGCACAAAAAATAATGTCAATATAATTGAGATCAATATTACTAATATATCATATTTAAAATAATTCTTATACATTCTATCAGACGAACGGATGTGATCATTTAATAGATGTTCTACACTAGTCGGCTCTTAGCATTAAATTGAACTTATAGTGGTGTAAAATTGAAGTGGATGCTTCCTTATCCACAAACATTACAACACAAATCTAACTTAAACAAGATTTTGATTTCTTAGTTGGATTCATAAAAATACACACCCCCCCTACCCTCACCCACCCAACCCACCCCAACCCCCCATTATAGTTATAACTCAATATATAT
>JAOTQR010000079.1:21134749-21145511 GCA_025774065.1 Solanum ossicruentum
TTCTGCTTATGGATTTTTGAGACGAGGGTTCCCAGGAAACAACCTCTCTACTTCTATGAGGTAGTGGTAAGGTCTACTATATTTTACCCTCCCCAGACCCCACTTGTGGGATTCCACTGGGTATGTTGTTATTGTATTTTGTTTTATTCTTTTTGAAGATATGATAATTCTCAAAGCAAGTTATTTAATTATGAAGACATTTGCTTGATTGATTCTGACATAACACACACGATATTCACAAATGAGAAATATTTTTCTCATTTGAGTATGGGTCGTATAAATGTTACTACAATTTCTAGTAGTACAAAGTTGATTGAGGGCTTTCAGAAAACTATTATAATTTGTCCTTTCCTCGATCTCGGAGAAATTTATTGAGTTTTAAAGATTTGTGAAAATGATTAATTTAAAGATTTGTGAAAATGATTAATCACATTAAGGCAATTGATCAAATTGTCTTGAATGTCTTGTTATAACCAAAAATGTCTCTGGACAGACGTGTTATAGAAAAGTTTACAGCATTATTTTTTGGGTTGTATTGGACAAAGATTAGTGCAATTGAAGCACATTCTATAGTAAATCAGAAATTTACTGATTCCAATATTTTTGCACTTTCGCACAATCGTCTGGGACACCCAGGATCCATAATGATGAGACGAATTATAGAAAATTCAAATGGTCATCCATTAAAGAATATGAAAATTCTTTTAAATGATGAATTGTCTTGTATTGCTTGTTATCAAGGCAAGTTAATTGTGAGACCATCACAAACAAAAGTGGGAATTGAGTCCCCTGTGTTCTTGGAACGTATACATGGAGATATTTGTGGACCTATTCACCCACCTAGTGGGTTGTTTAGGTACTTTATGGTGCTAATAGATGCATCTTCAAAATGGTCTCATGTATGTCTGTTATCATCTCGCAACTTGACGTTTACAAAATTGTTGGCACAAATTATACTATTACGGGCACAGTTTCCCGATAATCAGATTAGAACAATTCGCCTTGATAATGCTGCAGAGTTTACATCCCAAGCATTTAATGATTATTGCTTATCAATTGGGATTAGAGTTGAACATATTATAGCTCATGTTCACACTCAAAATGGCCTTGCTGAGTCATTAATTAAAAGATTGCAGTTGATAGCAAGACCATTGCTTATGAAAACTATGTTATCCACTTTTGTTTGGGGTCATGCAATTTTGCATACGGCAACACTGATTCTTCTTCGACCAAAAAATTATCATAAGTTTTCTCCATTGCAGTTGGTTTTGGGTCGAAAACTTAATATATCTCATTTAAGAGTTTTTGGGTGCGTTGCGTATGTGCCTATAGCACCACCATACCACACTAAGATGGGACCTCAAAATAGGTTAGGAATATATGTTGGGTTTGAATCACCCTCCATTATTCGGAGTCTTGAACCACTGAATGGAGATATGTTCACTGCACGATTTGCAGATTGTTGGTTTGATGATGGTGTAAGACCAGTTGGCTATAAATAGGTTTTTGTTTGAAAGCGAAATGAGATAAATGAAATTGTAAGATACAAGGCACGCCTTGTTGCACCAAGGATTCTCTCAGAAGCCCGGTGTCAACTATGAGGAAACATATTCACCTGTTATGGATGAATATTGCGTAAGAGCCCTAGTTGGGGATATGTTCATGAAAGTGCCAAAAGTTAGGATTTTGTTATAATTTAGGTAAACTAGGCCATTATTTGTGATCGTGCGTATTTCTCTGATAGACTAAGAACGAGCTAAAACTTTGAAAGGAGAAAGCTTCACTTCTATAGAGTTCAAGACATAATTCGAAGTAGGTGATGGTTTAATATCCCCATTTGTGTGATATATGAATGCTAACTAATTTGTAGTACTACTTGCCTTAAAAGAGAATGAATAAGTAAACTAATCGATAACCTATCATAGTCTAATTGTATACAATGAACCTAGTCTTTAAACCTAGTCAGTCGTGCATTATTCATTGTGAATGTGACTATGATTGTGCTTGTGTTTGTGGATCGGGTGTTACGTTTCGGCACATTATTGAATCGGGTGTCACATTCTGACACATTATTGGATCAGATGTCATATTTCGACACACTATTAGACCGGATTTTACGTGCTGACACATTCTTGTTTGGATTTAGGTCCCTTGAGAGGACTATGATTGAAATTGCATTGAATCGATAACTTGAGAATGGCATATGAGTATAAATTGTGAACATGAGATTAATTTCAGCATGTGTATGAATCACTGCGCCATTGACACAAAAAACATGCAGACACTTACTTAAACGACACTTAGCTACAACAAATTTTAGTTTTTTCAAATGGGAAGTTAACAGTGTATACCTTAAGTGATCCAGCTTCTTCAATCAAAGTATTAATACGAAAGGGAGGCTTGAATTCCTGGGTTATCCGGTAATTCATGACAGGAAATTCACCATCCGGTGGAACCTAATAAAGCAATATGATTTGCATCAGATCTCACAGGGAAACAATGTTTCAAAAGTAGATCACAAACACATAATAAGTATATAAATGACATGCTTTCTCTAATATCACTCACCAGAGTCAAGGTCCTGTCCACATCAAAACTATCAAGTTGCACAGATTCATGGAAATTGCAATCATCCAGTATTACTGCTCCAGACCCAGCAGAACCTCCATAATCTGTTAGAACAAATGTGATGCCATCACTTCTTATCTATAACCAAATGCACCACTTGGAGAAGTGGAATACCAAAAAGATGCAATTCAGAGGCAGCAAAACTCTCAGATTGCAAGAAAATTAACATGTGATCAGTTTTTTTTTAAAAAAAAAAATAACATGTGGTGAATGCCATTAAGCAGAGAAATGCAGGAGTCCATTAGTGAGTAGATTACCATAAGCTGATCTTCCACCACCCCTTCCAATGCCCAGATCCTCATTGAGAGCTAATCTAATTTCTGGATTACCAGTAAGATAGCTCTTCATTTGAATGGTCCCATCAATTTCAGAAGTCAATATATATCCCTGTATGTGTCATAATGATAAGATATATGTACTTAAAAGGAAAGATAGGGTTACAGAAACCACACATTTTACAACTATAAATAATATATTTAATTATATCTGTACTTTACAAAAATAACTAATTAAAATCAAATAAGATTAAACCATCTAAATAACCAGTGTCAGGAAAGACTATATTTGAGTGCCTGAGAGATGTTTCATTAAAGATAAAAATTTAACCATCCCTACTAATATCTTCTCATAGGAAAACAATACCAAAAGGCATAAATAGGTTTGGTTCAACCACTCAACATTCTTTCCCGTGCATTTTTTAGTTTCACTTTTGATGTAGCAAAATCATGACATACTTTATAATCCCAGCATATTGCAGCAACAGGAAAATAAGACTATCAAAATTTCAGAACCAAAGCAGAAAACTCACACTTGAGCTGAAAGTAATGCTTATTTTTTCAATTATATCCACAAAAATTTCCTCCCTCTTTCTTCCCCCAGGTTCATTTGCCACAACAGATTTAGTAATTGCTGTCCCTGGCATTCTTTTGGTTCCTTGCTGCATTTAACAAAGTCAATGGCATAAACAAAGATACAACTGTAAATAAAATGAAAATGAAGAAAATTAAGATCCAGTCTTGTCCTTTAAAAGCAACATTTCCAAGTTTATAAAATACCATGAACATGGCAGCAGGACCAAGGGGTGGCAAGCGGCCAGCATCAATCATAATTGGCTCATTGAATATGTAAGACTTTAAGATTTCTGTCGACGTCGTTTGGACATAACCAAAATCCTGTCAATGAAAGGAGAACACCAAAAGAAAAACTAAGAATATAAACTCAACTTCATAGAGATGACCTAGATAAACTGGGATTTTCTGTGAGTGCATAATAATTCATAGCAATCAATGGAAAATGAAGGTTAAGGTTGTTCGAGTGCTAAATGCCTGAGTGCCCAAAATAAAATTAAAACATCAGTTGAAGGAAACTATAACTTGCACTGTTTCAGAAACCAATCATATTTGCATAAGTATATTGTTGCAATATATAAAATATAGAGCAAATTCACCGCCAAACTATACAATAAGACTATTTTGAAGACAATCTTTTCAAGGGTTTAGGTAGAATATGTGGTTTTTGTAGTAGATAAATTTACAAGGTTACGATAAATTTATGATAATATTGTGGTGCTATGATAATATTTTGAAACCTACGAATACGATTGTTGCAAATAGACTTAGGTTTTTACGAAGTGTTTTAGATAGATTGATGAAGTAGCTCTTAACTGTTCAATCGTCACTTTTCAAGGAAAAAAAACTTGAATTCATTGGCATCAATTTTAAAACTCAAATTGACCCTGATAGATGGACAGAGGGTATAATTACTTGCAGACTATCTGAGAGACTACATGATCATGAAAATATGCATAAGGCATGTGGCTTACAACAACTTCATCAAGAAGCTCATACACCAGCACAAAATTTTTCCGCAACGAGTCCTCATTTAGAACACCGAGGTAATCTTTGATTACACGTGCAATCCTCTGGAGAAGCTCCAATACAAGAGAAGGTGACAAATTTGTCCTGGATGTCGCTACAAAAAGCAGACCAACTACCTTCACATGGAAGTAGTTCACACCATCCACATTCTGCAAGGGAAAAAAAATAACACTATTAGCACCTCTTACCGTAGTTGCAGTTTGCAAAATCGAATACTTCATGTAGAGGGAATATGCACAATAAACAAAACAATAAATACTGACAGCTCCCATTTAACAATTATCTGTCAGTTGAAAACTTTTCAAGCTGGCATATGTGGGAAGCCTGAATTGGTCAACCTCTGCACTTGTGAGTACAAAAGTAAAGAGTATCACACGATGCAGGTGCAAAAATAAAAAAGGGACAAATACTCATGACATATAAAAGTTGGTTAGACAGAGTGGGACTGCAAAGGCTGAAGTAGTAGCACCGAGCATCAAAAGTCACTCCTTGATGAAGCCAAATTGATACCTTCTGTTCTGCCAGGAAATTGTGTCCCAAGGGGATTTCAGGGAACAGAAGAAAATTTCTTTCAAGTATAACAATTAATAGTCTAAAGTCTGCGTACACTCTACCCTCCCTAGACCTCAATATGAGGGATTCCACCGAGAATGTTGTTGTTGTTATATAACAATTATAGTCTTGAGACTTGAGGTGCATAGGACAGTTTGCACACATGAATCTTCATGTTCATCTTAAAGAACACAATTTAAAGTAAGGTTGAAAGAGAGAAAAATCAAATACAGACACAGAGATTGAGAAATCACAAGACACCATCACCAGGAAATAGCTCTAAACAATAACATAGTAGTTTTAAACAACAACATGCCTAGTGGAATCCCACAAGTGGGGTCTGGGGAGGGTAGAATATACGCAGACCTTACCACTACCTATAGAGGTAGAGAGACCGTTTCCTGGGAACCCTCGTCTCAATAACATAATAGTTTTAAAGTACATAAAATATGAAAGTTTCTTTTAACTATTAGGTTTCTTTATTATGATGAAGTAATCACTTGTTCCAATATTTACTTGTGCTCAGCAAAGAGAAAAATCATTAAAATTCATGTCAAAAGAGGGTAGGAAGGATCCATATAAACCAATTATTCAACAATTGCCTCTTTTCTTCTTTTTTAATGAGTCACTCATTGTTTGATGATTCCCCTGACTTCCATCACGACACATTCTTATTATTCCCTTGACTTCCATCAATGAAATAAATATTATGAAAATGTCTGCAATATATTTAATGATTCTCTCGACTTTTAAGAGTATATTCAATTACTCTTCCTCTAGACAAGTTAGCAATTTCAGGTGCAATAAAAATAAGTTCTCCTACAGATGCTATGTTCAACAATGATCACACACTTCTACAAGCTTGAAACTGCAACTAATGAATGAACGCAAAAAAAAATTGGATTTTAATACGAGATGATGTGAACCTCCTGCCATAATGAAGTTGGTACTGCTTAGGGCCATATGAGGATAGTGGAATTTTGTCCTAAGTCTGGCGTGTTAGAGAATGGGCTTTAGAATGTTTTTTGAGAACCTTCCTTCACTCATTACTGCTTCTGAACTGTTCAACATAAAGTTGGAGTCGAATGTCTTTCAACAACGTTATGTAGGTAGACTGATAAATGAAGCTCCTCCTTGAAAATCATAAGAGGTAATGCTTCTATTGATTAAGATCGGGTGAGGTGAATAATATGCTACAATCTTCTGGTATTTGGAAATTTCTTTCAGATATAAATGACAGGCGGGGTGGTGGTAAGTTTCCAAGTAATTCAATCTTGTTCAACAAAATATGGAAATTTCAGATATTACACAAGAAAAGAATACCTACAAATACAGGAGGTGCTTCCTCTCCGCCATCTTCTTTCCAAAACTTTACTTTCCGGAAGAAAATCTCTGCACTTCCTTTCGGCACATCACCCCGATCTGCTTTGATGTAAATGTAAAGGAAACTCAATCAGATCCAGCCACATTTATATTGTAAAGAAGCCAAAAAAGAAATTAAGGACAGTGATTCCAAAAGATAAGGATGGATGATACACATGATACATTATTTCAATGAAAATGAACATACGAAAGAACTGCAGTGTGCAGTTAGGTTAGTTACAGAATACCGCCTCTTTGTCTCCATGCCCTTACATTCTTTTAGAAAAGAAGGTAACTGCTGGTTCACTGTTTTGTAGTTTTTCCAATGAACACATCACAAGCAATAAAACCGTAAACCTTGATCAACAGGCACTGGTTACCTTTGCAACAATGAAGAACCCAAAAATAATGACAGAATCAAACACCCATCATACACTTTTGGAACATTTGAACTCCCTTCTTTTCCTATTCCTGCCACCCAACTCCCAACTCCACTCCTAACAAAGATAATATTCAGAACGCAGCTACAAAATAAACCTAACTTACAAATGAAACCTGACATTCTAAGCTCAAAGTAAAGCGAAGATATTAATCAGAGCTTCAGTGCATGATATCTCATCATTTGACAAACATAACTCAACTTGGTTTAGCTCAGGTTCAATTGACCTACTCCTTCAACAAACTGGCAAACTCTCCACTTCATAGCACATCATGAACATAAATTCATAATTATCCAATCAATTCAGAATATACTAAGCCCTAGAGAAAAAGTAATGACATCGGATTTGACAGTTCATAACTCTAACAACCAGAAAAAACAGCTAATACTCCACAAAAATCTACCAAAAAATCAGAGTGATCAACTAATTTAAGTTCGTTGGCCACACATTCGATCACATCCAACTGTTCCAGAGGTGCATACTCCAGATCAACAAACTGAAACTTGATTCAAGCTAAATTTCAATCCATATCGATACAAATTGTAAGAATCAATGGAGCGAAAGCCAGAAGGTAATACTGTACGTACCGGAATGAGATCTGAAACAATTATGCAATAGAATATGGTAGAGAAAAGAACAACTCACAGTCGCGGAAAACGATGCTATCGCCTCTCTGAGAAAGCACAAAGAACTGTGAAATCATGATTTTTCCGACCAAATTCCGGTGAGATTGCTATTTCGCTCCGACGGAGCGTTTAAGACTGATACTTTGTGTTTATTTACTTGCACGTTTTACCTGTGGTCTTCACGTTGGCCCTTGTTTTGTTTTGTTTTCAATTACCTATTCCTTTGCAAAATTATATTTTATCCTTTTCAATATTTTATTTTTGCAAATTATTATATTCTCAAATCTCTTTATTTTCACATATTTTAATTAATGTTATTACAAATAGCATACAATATAAACATAATATGTAAGATCGATTCCATAAAAAAATATATGATCAACATATTGAATGTTATTATAGGAAGGTTCATAACTTGAATTTACTAGTTTAGTAAATAGCATACAATTCGAGACTATTTAATAAAATTATCATAATTAATCGACATGATGAGTACACAATACATTAAGCAACTAGTAAGACTAATTCCTATACATCTCGATATGTACTATACAATATTAAAATTTTTCTTATTTATTATTATATGTATTTGATCCTCTGGTGTTTATATTTTGATATTCTCCGAGTCTAGATCAAATATAGTCAAAATAAATTTTCTTCTTTATTTATGATTAACGTGGAGTCTCGTGACTTATCATTCAATTTAATTGTCTATAATTAAAATTATGTGTGTATGTTTAGTATAGAAGGAAATTAACAAAATACATACAATTTTGTATGGAAGTTGTAACAATTACCTTATCAAAAGTAATTTCCTTTTAATATATTGTCACCAAGGGGAAGAATTAAAATCTCCTTTTGTTTTACGCTTTGTAAATGTTCACTTTTGGTAATGAGAATGCTTAGTTTCCAAAAAAAGAAAAAAAAAACACCTTGTTAAGTAATATTCAAATCACATATTTCCACAAAACACAACCAAGGCTTAAGTGTGTATACATAATATACACCTACTATATATAATAGCAAACTTAGCTATTCACACTTGTTGAAAGCCCATTTACCATCACCCAAATGTTCGGCCCAACATTACAGAACTTCCAAAGCCCACAGCCCTATTTTCCACAACAGCCTTTAAGGCCCGTTTAAGTTGTCCCAAATCTTTTTCTCCTCCATTTGCCTTGCCCAACACCACCACCAACTCCGCCTTGGTCCGCCCCCCGACCGTGGCCATCTCCGCCTTGATCACCCGCCCTTGGACCGATCGAATCGCGGATGATAAGTCCCGGTTCAGACTCGGTCTATCCTCACAACAAATCGTAGTTTTTACGATTTGTTCTTTATTAATGTCACAATAATTTGCAATAACTACATCATTTTCACTAGGTATAAATAAAGATGACAACTCTAGTTGTTGTGCAATATTCTTCCTTAGTTCCTTTAATTGAGTGACTGCCTCCGTTAGTACTCTTGGCTTGTCCTTCTGCATTATTCATGACATAAATGTACAAAAACATGAGTATTGAAATAATTATCTACGGTAGCAATATACATCAAGGTAATTATTCATTAAAAAAAAAGACTATTCTAGTTATACAGTCAGAAAACAACACTAGATCCATTATAATTTCACTAGTAAGTAGACAGTTTTATACCTATTTTGAGAAATAGAGAAATTATTTTCGATAAATCTTTCACTCGAGTAAGTATATAACAAATCAAGTATGTAAAACAAATACAATATCAAAGAAGACATATTGAAAATAATTAAGAAGGCAAATAACATATTTTTAGTATATATAGCTCCACTTTATGCAACAAACCTTCTACTTCTAAAAGACGGAGAAAATAACTCGAATGCATCTTGGAAAAAGACATACTCCTTTCATCCCAATTTAACTGTTTTAGTTTGTATGGACATGAAGTTTTAAAAAATATAAATTTGTAAATCTTGTGATCTTAAATTAAAAATTCATGTAGTTCTTTGATTCTAATAGTCTCAAATTTGTCAAGTAAGATGATTGAACTTGAAAACTTCGAGACACAAATTAAAAAGAAAAGTAAAGCACATAAATTGAAACGAAGAACGTACATTTCATAACATAAATGGTCCCTCATCATGTTTTGCATTTGTACTTATGTTTCAAGGTTTGTGTATGGTCCCTTTTGTTGTGCATGCAACTATAACGACATATTTTGATACAACAAAATTTTAATTTTATCGCTTGAGCAACTAGCATGAAATTCATTTTCCGACTAATTTGAATACACGTCACGATCATAAAAGAAGTAAAATATTCTATTTCCTAGTCAAAAGAAATATATATCTAAATATACACGAACACACACTCATATGTATACAAAAAAAAATCTTGAATATTCTTAACGAAATTTCTGAAGAGACGGAGAACGTACTTTAGGGAGATAAGGAAAGAGTTTCTTGAGAGTATGAAGATGAGAATTGATTCTTTCTCTACGTTTACGTTCAGCAATGGCATGTGTTACAGCTGCATCTTTTGATTTATTTTTCTTTGTATTTGATTTTTCATCATCACCATTATTATTTTTCCTTTGATGTTCAACAAGCTGGAAAAAACCATTACATCCTTGTAATGAAGATAACATTTTTTTTTTTCACTTTGAGAGAGAGAGGAAGGAAAAAAATCTTTCAATAAAGAAGGTTTTAAAGAAGAGAGAAATGATGATATATAAAGATATAATTGAGAGATTATTTATTTATTGTTGTTATGGATGGAGATCAGAAAATGGGTGCGTAAGAAAGATTTGGGATGATGACATATATATGGAGAGAGCCGTCGATATGGGTTAGGCTTATTGGGTCGATCTGATTTAACTCGTAATTTAGCAAGATCGGATTAAGATTTTTGGAGCCTATGTAGAAAAAAAAAAGAAAAATAATCTAAGTGAAAGTCTTTTAATTAATATGACCAAAATTAAATATACTTTTATTTTATTATCGTTTATTGCAAAAGATAGAAAAATGAGAAATTTAGGAGAATTGAAAGAATTTTAACAAAAATATTGGACAATTCGATCAATTTGCTATATATGATTAAAAAAATCATGTTGTTATAAGTGATAAATATTTTCTAAATATGGGATAATTATGTGATTTCCTCTTTGAAAAATGGACTTTTAGCTCAACTCGAATAAATCTGTTGATTTGTGGGATTTTTTCAATAGGGGTGGCCGACCCGTGGGATCGAATTAAAAAATAATTAAAAATAAAAAAATTGAAAATAATAAGAGTCCAAATTCA
>JAOTQR010000079.1:21148585-21167303 GCA_025774065.1 Solanum ossicruentum
TACGGGACAGCGAACTTGTGGGTCTCCCCACCCCCCACCCCCCCCCGCCCCCTCACCCCCGCATAGCCAAATTGAAAGTGTTTCTCAATTTTATTGATGTTAACTAGTCATTGGGCATTTCATACTTTGCCTCCTCTTAAGTAGAATATGGCTTAGCACAAGAGAAGACTTTTTCTTGCTATTTCCTTTTACTATTTATGTCATCCATTCTAACATGTAACCCTACTTCTTTTGTTTTTTTTAATTTTTTCTTGTCACTTTTTCATGAAAGATCTATTAAAATACTGTGGTTTTACTCTCGAGAATTTGGTGCAATTGATGTGATTTATTTATTTTTAATTTGATCAGGTCTTAAAGTTAAATATTACGACTTGTACGATGCAAATTTAAATTATTGTGAATACCAAATTGAATATCTCATGGTGATATCAATAGCTAAAAAGAACAAGCCTATTTGTCCATGGCAAGCATCCCTTTTGTCCAATAGAAAGGCAAACATTTCTTTTGTTTACATTAGGATGGGGAATGGATTTGGTTGAGCACAATATGAGAAATTAAATTGAGATAGTTTAGGTATATAAAGAGGAGATTTATGGACTTTCTAGTGTGATGGTATAAGAAGTTGGTTATGGATGGTTTCAGTAGGGTTAGAGGTAGGTTGAATAAATATTAGCTAGAGAGAAATGATTAGACAGAGCATGACCTAATTTTAGTTTACCAAGAAACAGGATCTAGATAAATGAATATGAAGGACAAGAATTAGAATAGAATGTTAGTAAGTAGTAGAGTGTTGTCCCTCTTATCCTTCTAGACTAGCATGCGTAGTATTAGTCATGTAGTTTCTTGTCCACTAATTATTGTATTATTAATTTGTCATGCTTTATAAACTGTACTACTTTGTCATGACTTTTTCTCTTTCGTTATTCATTTTCTACAATACTGTAATATTTTATCATGACTTTTTCATTATTTTTTTTCTATACTGCTTTGGACTTATTCTTTCTTAAGTTGATTAGGGTCTACCAAAAACGGTCTTTACACCTCCAAGATAGGAAAAAAATTGTATACATTCTACTTTTTCCAAATCGCATTTTGTGAGATTACACAAGGTATATTGCAGTATCTTTTAGTTAAGGAAAATTTTGTTTCCACTTCACATTGACACAATGCCAACTACTTCCTTCTTCCCAATTTATTATACGATATTCGATTGCACAGAGAGCATAAGAAAGAAAAAACACTTTTGAAATTTCTAGTGAAGAACAAGTATGATATTTGCATAAATGTAAATCATCTCATTAAAGAAAATAAAGATTTTAAAATCAAATTATTTTCAAATTAAAAAATATGACATTCTTTTTTGACATATACTAAGAGCCAGTTCTCGCTATGCGCAAGGTCTAGATAAAGGCTTAACCACAAGGGTATATTGTATGTGGTCTTACCTTGAATTTCTACTAGTCATTTTTATCAGCTCCCTCCATATAGTCAAACAAAGATCCTATTTCCAAACAGTAAGATACCAAAACATAAACATAGGGGACAATCCAAAGGCCAAAAAAGTGTTCAACAGATCAATTGTTGTCTCTTCCACTTTCAAACCTTGAAATTCAAATGGGAAAAAAGAATGTAATAAAGTAAATAGTCCCCTTAAAGAAACAAGAAACTTTGATGTCCTAAGAATTGCCTCTTGTCAATTGTCATGTCAATATAGCCAACTTATTACAAGTGCTTGGACTTCTTGGTGATAAAAGGCTAAACAATTTCTGAACATGTATACTATTTTCACATATATTTGTTTGTTAGCTTTTCAATGGGTTCCACCACCTGCTCATAACAGAAACTGTTGCACAATTTTATTTTTCACCAATGAATGCATCACTTTTTGGTATACTATGGGACCTCCATGAACTTGGTTATGTTTATTCAATGCATGCCTAAATCATTTTTAAGTTACCTCGAGATCATTTGTAAACTTTGCGGTCACTAGTATTTCAACTTTCACCACTACAAATGACTTTGATTATATAGACGTTGCTTAAATTTGACATTCCAGGGTTCTGACTAATCACTTAACTAAGGAATGGAGATTGCATATTAGGGTAGAAGGTTAACAGACTAGTAGAAATAGGATGATGTCTAACCTTGTGATATAGTAGGTAAGTAGGCTTACTTGTCTTTATATCTTGTGTTGTTATTGTCCGTTTTATATTTGTTACTTTTTATATCTAATATCTTCTGCTTTTGGGGTTTGATATTTTTGAGACTAGAGTCTTCTGGAAACAGTCTCTCTATCTCTATGAGATAGTGGTAATGTCTGCGTACATGTTACCCTTCCCAGACCCTACTTGTGGGATTGAACTGGATATGTTATTATTTTTGCTACTTAACTTTGTTCATCTTTGGTGCTAGAGCGTTCTATCAGTGAACTATTGCGCACTCTTTCAAGGATCACCCTTTCTAGGCAACCTATCTAAGTGTCTCTACATTCCTACCTCATTTATCACCGAGTCCCAAACATATCCTCCTATACCTCTCTACATTTATGTATAAACATTGAATAAATCAAGAAATATGCAAGAAAAGCATTTCAAAATGTTGATTAATCGTCTGAGATGACATAGAACCAATAATTCATTAGATATTATATTGTGAGCAATTACCTAGAAGAATTTTACCTGTCCTGTTCATAAACTTTTTGGACCTTTCCCCCATTCCCATGTTCATGCTTAGTACCAGAAAGAACTTTACAGGTATTTGGTACTTGTGAATTATATTCTGAATCTCAAATGGGTAGATCTTTAACTGCTATGTAACATGTGATTTTCCTGCAACTGTAAGAAGAATATATTTTGCTTTTTGATATAGTAAGACTGGGATTTCTGAAGTTCCATATCAATGTACATTTTCTATGTGTGGATATTTCTTGAGGAGCCTCATCAATCTTAGAAAAATGGCTACTCGATGCACTAAACTCTCGATATGCATGGAAACAAATAAAGGACCATACAAAGGTCTAAGTATGCCAGCTTTACCCTGTATCTGCAAGAAGTTTTTTCCACTGCTCGAATGCATGACCTTTTGATCACCTTGGAACAAATAACTAGTTACACCAGGCCATTTATTAGTGTTTGTTAAATCGAAATTTCTAAGGTAGAAAAACTATTATGTTATCTTTCACTTCCCAAGAGCAAATTAACCTCATCAAAGCATTCAGACAACAAAGTGCAAAATCAAACTTGTTTATGCTCTTAAAAGGGAGTCCAAAATCCAGGGGAACACCAAAAGAAAACATAATGTGCATTTCTACACTTGGTATCACAACATCACCACAGCCATGGGCGGATCTAGAGGCCGCAGGTGTACCTGTACCCACTTCTTTGTTACATGTATACCTGTAATTGAAATGTTATAAACAGTATCTCTAAATGCTAAGTTTACAGTCATTGTTACAGAAACAAGTACCAGTAACAAGTAGTGGGTGCAAAGTACTCCACACCCGTGAACTTATAATCCTACATCCTCCTCTCGTATAGCACTGATAACAGCTTCAGCACTACATAGGTAGTCTAGGTAGCAGGTAGACACCAAACTCTGAGTTACCGAGGATCAAACAGTTGAGAAAAACATAAGCTACTTCGGAACATGATTGGTAGATCCAGCAGCAGCTAGAGCGCAAACAACTACTCGAGTAAATGCAGGAAGACGTTCCTTAGGATTGGATGGAGGCCTTTTAGGCGTAGAAACACGTCCCTTGGGAATAACTTGCGCTTTTGGATGAGCAGCAACATGTTCCCTTTTACAAAATGGAGACCCAGAAGGAGCCATCAAACCAAGCTCGCGCATAATCTTCACTTGGCGTGCACTTGGTGTATATTTTTCAGCAGAGGTTGTCACCTGAATGGCATCCCAACATTACCAATGAGTCTATGTTACTGAAGGATTGCATATGTAGGTATCTACATGCTCGCGTTTCCGAGCCAGTAGGATTTAGTTACGCCTCCAAGTTCTCCTTTGATCTTTTCCTCTTTTCTTTTCATTTTGTTGGGGATGGGGGGTGGGGAGGGAATAAGTAATCAGTTTAAGATCCTTTAAAAGAAACTCAAGTGAAATTTTTTTGGACAGCCTGATTGTAGGAAAATGCAATCTTAATATAGTGAGGTATCAAAGTAGGATGTTCAAGTACACGGTAACACAACTGCATAAGCTAAATGCTTGAAATACAAGTTGTTGGAAAGAGAACAATTTTACTTACTTCATCCATGGACCCGCTCTTTCCCTTGGGTCCATTTTGAGCTTCGCTAGACCTCTTCTCAGTTTTCTGTGGAAGTGAAGGATTGATTTTTGCCTTTTCTGGTGATTTGCTTGATGAAGGTCCAGACTTCTATAAGAAAAATAAGATTCTAACTTCAAATCTATGGCGAAAATATATGGACATGTCACATACATGATTCAAACAAGGAATTCATGGGACAGAACTTAGAACTTGTCAGCTCATGGAAGTTGGAGAATTATTTACACTACACTATAAGTTCTACTTAGTCTGCCAGGTTTCTTTTAGCAGCAAGACCGTTCTCCACTTGAGACATTCATTTTACATTGATCTACCTTAAGCTTCAAAAAAAAAGACATGATAAATTAAAGAGAACAGAAGATACACACTCACAGATTTTTTGCTGCTTGACTTGGATGTGTTCGGTATTTTGTCTTGCTTGCTTTTTGGGCTTTCCTCTTCCTTATGTTTTTCTGCTGATTTGCTCGATGAAGGTCCAGAATCCTATAAGAAAAATAAGATTCTCAACTTCAAATCTAAGGCGAAACTATTTGAACACGTCACACACATGATTCAAACAAGGAATTCATGGGACAGAATTAGTCTGCTCATGAAAGTTGGAGAACTTTTTTTCTGCAGTACACTTTAAGCTCTTCTTAGCTGCCAGGTTTCTTTAAGCAGAAAGACAGATCTCCATTTGAGACCTTCAGTTTACATCGATCAACCTTTAACTTCAGAAACTAAAACATGATTCAATTAAAGAGAGATAATGCACACCCACAGATTTTTTGCTGCTTGACCTGGGTGTGTTCGGCATTTTTTCTTGCTTTCCTTTTTGGCTTTCCTCTTCCTTCTGCTTTTCTGGTGATTTGCTCGACAAAGGTCCAGACTCCTATAAGAAAAATAAGATTCTCAATTTCAAATCTAAGACAAAATATTTGGACACATCAGACACATGATTCAAACAAGAAATTCATGGGACAGAACTAGTCTGCTCGTGAAAGTTGGAGAAATTTTTTGTCTACACTACACTTATAGTTCTTCTTAGTCTGCCAGGTTTCTTTTAGCAGCAAGACGGCTCTCCACTTGAGACTTTCATTTTACATCGATCTACCTTTAGCTTCGAAAAATAGGACATGATTAAAATAAAGAGAACAGAAGATGCACACTCACGGATTTTTTGCTGCTTGGCTCAACTGCGTTTGGCATTTTGTCTCGCTTTCTTTTTCGGCTTTCCTCTTCCTTATGCTTTTTGGAGCTTGACTTTTTTGCAGATTGTTTGCTGCTTGAGTTGGATGTGTTCAGCATTTTATCTCCGCTTGTTCTTTGACTTTCATCTTCCTTGTGCTTTTCTGAGCCTAACATTTTCACAGATTTTTTGCTGCTCGACTTTTTTTGGGTTTCCTCTTCCTTATGCTTTTCTATGTCTAGCTTTACTTCTGTCATCTCTTTTGCCTGCTTTAAGTCTGCTTCTCCCAGAAAAGGACCTTGGCTGAAACCAACATGAAATGGTCATCAATGAAGCAAGGCATAAAAGTGATCATGCAAGTACACGATCAGGCAAGACTTGACTTGAAACCAAAAATGTTAATGAACAGCTCATGCAACTACACTTTTCTTAGAAGGGTAAAAGATTTCATTAAAAATAACTAGGCCAACTTGGCCATATACAAAAGGTATACCCAGAAAGAAAAAAAGAGAAACCTACAAAATATGGCTCTCCTCAATCCTCTTTACAAACAGGAACTATATGGACACACCAAAAGACAATAAGGGGTGGGAGACTACTCCTCAAATAAGCAAAGCTCATCTCCAACCCTCCAAAAGCTATCCTATTTCTCTCATTCCAAATGACGCACATCAAAAGAAAGAGGAGTAATATTCCAAACCTTGTCTCTTCTTCTCCTAGCTCAACTCTTCTAGCTGAACATTCAACTTTTTCACAGATCTTGGCATTACCCGAGAAACACCAATATATCTGAATATATCCTCCCATAACCTCATAGCTGATTTGCAACATAACAGAAAATGGTCCACATCCTCACACTCCTCCTACAAAGGAAACACCATCTCATGCATACAACCTTTTGTTTATTAAGATGCTCCGCCCTCAAAATCACCCCTCTGGTAGCTAACCATGTGAAGCAGCACAGCTTCCTCGACACCTTAGAAGTCCAGACCGATGCACATGGAAAACTAACCTCTGCCCTCACCAGACGCTTCTCATAGTAGGACTTAACTGAGAATGAACTGCTATTCCCCAACTCCCACCTCAAACCATCGGGTCTATCAGTCGGCTCACATTGCTTTTGAAGTAAATCTAGCAATCTTCAAAACTTGGTCACCTCCCAATCCTGAAAAATTCCTCCCAAACTGAAATCCCAAAAAGGCCCATCCTCTTGTGTCCCCATAACTAACTGAGCAGACAATTTCCTTTGGCAAGAGACTGTACAAAACCGGAATTTCATCCTTAAGCGCCAAAACTTTAACACCACTTTTGCCCCCAAACTAACTCTACTCACGTCTCCAACCTTAAAAAAGCAATATTGTCACTAAAAGCATCACACTGTTTCATTATGAACCCCACACACATGCAATTACACTTACAACTACCTTGTTAGCATTTCTTGCATTTATTTATTTTTCTGAAGATTGAATTTCTGGGATTTTGTTAGGGACATTATCGTTAAATTCCTAAATTTTCCAAAGAAAGCAACTGACAAGATTAATGTTATTTTCCAGAAGCTGAACACAGCATTAGCATTTAAGGAAGTCCCCATTTACTAGGAAAAAACTTACAAAGTCAAGGTTTTCAAGTCCTTGTTTTGTTGGTTGTGTCTTTTTGCCTACAGATGACAAGTATTCCTTCTAGAACGCTACTCTTCTTAGAGAACTTGAGAAAAAAGGTAAAATAAAAGAAAATCGTCGAAGATTATCAGAGATGAAAGAAACATTCCCTTAACCTCCTCCTTTTGTTTAAGAAAGAAAGGAAATGCTAAGCTGATTGCAGAATTTGTCCTAAGAGATTTACATTTGCTCAGATTCCTCTTTTGTGAGCTTAATTGTACATGAGTAATGTTCCTCATGTAATTTATTTTTATTCATTAATTTTTTGTAAAAGAATGAGCATATGTTGGTCGGTTTTCTTCTAACCACCAGTTGTGTTGTATAGGTGCATGTTATGAGTTCAAACTCTACTGAGGTCCGAGGACTATGACTGATATTTACGTGGAAGGAGATGAAGGGACAAGCCTGTACTCCATTGAGTTTTGAACTGATGCATCAATTGGGGCTAAGCTAATCCACAAGGATTTTCTATATTTCATATTTAAAAAATGTCCAGGTCTAAGATGAAGAAGTCTACTTAGCTCTTTATTGAAATGGGAATTGTTGGAGAGCGGTCATTTATTCCCATTGTTCATTAGTGACACTACTTAATTTTAGATGATAAAGACCTTGTATCTTAATATCATTTAAAGAAAAGAAAAACCAAGCACCTTAGTAACTAAGTTAATACTTCATTGCAGTTCAGATCTTTTATTATGAATAGACACTAGGTTTGTGGATAACCTAGCTATATTTAGCAGAAATTGAAGGGGCATATCTGGACTTAGAACAATGTCTACACGACAGGTATACTAGACACAGTTCTATTAGCAATGGCTGTTCTCCTGTTGCTAGGTCAGGGAAGAGAGCAAACTTGCGAAGAATGGATCATATGATTAGTCGTAGAAGAGTCAACTCTCCAGGAATTGAAACTTTTGAACCAGAGAAGCAGATATGACATGAAGTTTACCGAATTTGCACAGGAGCTGGCACCTTTAGAGTTCTCTACTGAATCAAGTACAATCTCAACATTCTGATGTCTTATTTGTTTTTATCTTTTCTGCTAATTATCCACTAGAATTTAACCCTATTCCAGCCTGGTCCAGCATGGAATGAACTACTAACCATGGAATCAAGATCATCAGATTATAAGTTCATAACTCTAGCCCATTCCTATTTGGGTGGGACAAATTTACTTATTCCTTGTTCCAGTAAAGAGGAGGAGTGTCAAACAAAGAAAGACATTAGAAACTTAAAAAGGCTAACTTGAACATAGTGACAATCGGGTTCATTGATATAGTAGGTGCTATCACACATACAATTATCCTCAATTTGACGGAATTATTTGATCATAAGTGGGATCAAAATATGATTTAACCAAACTTTTCTAGAATGAGTCATATGCCTTGACTTGGCTGTGCTCCACTTTTAGGTCCTTTGTTCCGCTAAGAACTCTCTGGTTTGCCATGAAGATTCGATACTACTCCTAGGATTGACCAAGACTTTTTGCATTACTTAGTCAAAGGGTATCCTAGCTGGAGGAAATAAATTTTCAACACTAAATAAGTTTCTTATCATTACTTTTTCCCAATACAGCATATCTTATCAATTGGGAGTAACACATAAGTCCTCTTCAACTTTCTACAGTATAGATGACAAAGATGGTCAAATTCAATGAAGTGATCCTCTTCCCGATATCTGAATTCTCATTGGATCAAACTCAACACAATTATAAATCTGATCCTTCTCGATTAAATCTCTCTATTGCAACTGCACCATCTCTGCACTTTATCGAATACACCGATATGATTCATCTCTGGCCATAATTGCTTCAAGAGGTCATCATACTTTGTGACTGAACAACATCCTAGTTTAGTGCTACAAATTTTAGTTTGAACAGTAAATTTATTGCTGGCCTTTTGACCATACATGATCAGGGAGTCCCCCCCCCACACCGAGTCATCAACTCACCAATCTCCCTTCTGAACCAGTACCAAGGAGATGTCTCAGCTCCCCCTTTCTCATTCAAAAAAGATCAGAACCACCTCAGATTTTTTTTTCTCCATTCAATGTGTACGCGGACTGAATATAATATTGTTCTACTGTTGTGTGTAACAGTGTCACCTCTTAGAGGGCAACGGGCAGTAATATTGGACTGGACTGTGAAACCTTGCTAGGTTGTGAAGGACATGTTGCGATCAATTTACAGCAGTAATCAAAGAAGTACGAAGACTGAAATGTAGGAAAGGGAACAGCTAGAAAAATGAAGGTTAAAAGGGCTAAAGAAGTTGAAGAACAAGACAAGAATCCTGAAAGAAATTTTAATAACGAAGGGTGAAATGAAAACGTGTAAAATACATGTTCACGTCAAAAACGTGGGAGCGGGTCATAAAGACAAAAAAAACAGTATGATCAGTTTTTTGTTCCACAAAAAGAAACTTAAGTGCCTACCATGAGAGAGAGAGAGCATACTGATTGTTCTTATTAAAACATACATCTGTCAATAGGTGTAAAATATTTTTTTGAAAAGGGAAAATGTATAAATAGGTGTAAAATAATACTACACAAAAACCAGCAATATGTATCGGTAAGTCATTTATTATGCGCAACGTTGACTTCTATGAGGTGAATTTATTGGATGATTGACATTTATGGTGATTCATCAACTAGGTATGCTTGACTTTCTCTCATATAGTTAATTTCATCAGACTCTTCGAAAGTTCTTTATACAACACGTTACTAAATTGATGACAGTAATACAGACCAAATTATCAAGTCCAATATACTATAATCATATAATACCAATTCAGACACTCTTTAGTCCATATATACACACACAAAAAAAATGTAGAAACTAAATTACCTCTCACTGTTCCTAGCAAACTAAGATAAAGTGAATAAAAAACTATTCAACAATCCTCCATGATGCCTCCTCTGGACATAATTCTAAAACATGCTCCAGCACTTGCTAAAACTGAGGTATCATCAACAACAATCATCTGAATATACATGAGTACCTCCCTTTGCAATTTCACTAAGTCATAACCAAACATACTTGACAACGAACCTGGAGTTGGTTATCAGCTCGAAACAATTTGAGTCGCCTACAGGTTCCACTTTTCACGTTTCCTATAGAAACAATTTTGAGTGATTGCCTACAGAGTCCACCTTTGCCGTTTCTCAAACAAATACATAGCTGGCCAAGATACTTCCATCGCATGTTAACAAAAGGAATATGTACACTTCCATCTCAGGGGTCATTCACCAGCAGCTTTGAATGAAACAAATGTCAACCGTATCTATCGGTTTTAAAAGTATGCACCAAGGCTTTCCAGTATATAACGGAAATCATGCAAGTTTCATATGATATATATTTGGACTTTCCATGAGCGGTAATATAAACTAAAATTTGTCAATGCAAATATAAACTTTAATAGAAAATATAAAGTAGTTTTGAGATAGTCTTACTATTTGAAGCTATCTTATAGCTGAATAAGAACTTCACCAGCTACTTTTTTTTCATTCTCAATAACCTGCAGATGAAAGAACAAAAGATGAGACACAAGTACCAGCTTCAATAAATGTGCGATACCCAAGAAAAGAGAAATGTTGAAAGTGTGGTTGAATCATAAAGCAACTACTATCGCGATTTTGCCAAAATAAAAACACTTCTACTTGTTTATTGATTCAGCTTTCTGCCTCACATACTCTCTAACTTCTATTAGATTGAAAGGCATTTTGCTTTTCATTCATCTTTGATAACTTTCAACTGTCTACTTCGTAATGGAATCTGATTCGCGTCTCACGTAAAATCTCCTATAAACACAAGCTAAAATGCAAGATATTCAGATAAGATGAACCCAACATAGTAGAATCTCAAAAGGCAAATGCAATCTACAACCACCACGCCCCAACCCCGAACTAGTTGAATTCGACTATACAACAACAATATACCCAATGTAATTCCATAAGTGAGGTCTAGGGAGGAGGGTAAAGTGTAAACAACCTTACCCAAGAGTTCACAGAATGAATTAGGCTATATGAATCCTCTATATCACTTCTGCTTCATTTGGGTCAGTTCCATTTCACCAAACAACAAAAATTCTCTAAAAATCACAGCTTTATCCACACCATCACATCAATTTCCAACCAAAATTAGGAGACTTTATGCTGATACAGACTAACCCTCATTCCAACTAGTTGATATCTACTTAGACATCCATTTTTTCCCATGTGAAATCTATCAAGAATGTCAAACTAGTCAACCCCAAAAGTCTCAGAAGTCAAACAACCATTTACTAAGAACATTTCGGACAAATCAAACAACAAAACAGAAAACAAGAAGAAAGAGGAGAAGATGAAACAAGAACACAAACCGGCTAAGAAGCTCAAACAACAGAAGGTGAAGTTATGCTTCACAGAATATCAAGATTCATTATACATGTAATTGGGGGAAAATGTATTGGGATTTGGGGATGAAGAAAAAAAGGCAAAAAAAAAACAACAAAGGGTTCTTGAAAATGTTACTCACTCCTTTACTTCTGTATACTATTTTTAGACTACTACTTGTCCTTCTTGAGACTACTCAATTTGGCAAGAGAGGCCACATAAGCATTGAGAGCATTTCTATTGTATGGACATAAGTATAAATTTCATATATATAAAATTGTACTTGCACGAATTTCATCTTTATTAAATTTTTTAATATTATAATAGATCATATAGTTGTGATTCAATTCAAATGCATCTTGATTGATTTCCAATTTTGGATTTGATTAAAATAGTGAAAAAGTTGAAAGATTTTGACGATTCAAAATATAAGGGGTATCTAGAATATCACATATATGTATATTTTATATATAATCTAGTTATATTCAGCTTTTTGAATGTATTATAATGTATATTTAGTATATAACTCATGTATAAGTAATTTACATTATTAGTTAGCGTATGATTTCACTTAAAATTATTTCTACTTTTCAAAAATAAAAGATTAAGAAGAAAGTGATGTTCAATTAATGTCTTAAACTCTTTTTTTATTTTTTTGGTTGAAAGGATATTGCAATAATATTAAAAGTTAGCCAATGGTAGCCTTTTCGTCAAGGGTTGATGTTCGGAAGTTAGGATTAATTTGGGCCACACCCCAACCTTGGAATGACACATTTTCAAAATTAATTTTCCTAATAAAAGTAGTTCCTACGAGGTCTGCTAGCACACATTGATGGAACTTTCAAAAGGTTGAAGCTTCACGATTTTCCTATTGTACACCTACCTTTTGCCATGACATCTGTCATCCTATTCTGCTCCCTAAACACATGTCTCATTCTTGGAACACCTCACATTTGTATTAAGCATCTGCAATCAAAGATTAGATCATCATAAATTAAGTGTCCATTTTTCATCATGATAATAGTTCAAGTGAGTCATTTTTTTCAATGGGAGTTCATGAAATGAAGAATATATATATATATGAGAAGAAAAAAATTAACAACTTGATATAATTTAAATGTATTTGTTTTGTTACATTGAGAAGTTGTTTCTATAGAAACTTTGAATTTATCTAAATGCAAGAATAAAAAGGTTGCAATGAAAATATTGAAGAGATAAAAATACTCATAACAGAAGATAATAAAAATAATGAGCTTGGAGTCTAAAAGCACGATTTTTTCGAGCATTATCAAGTAAAATACATAGTAAAAAATTACATGAAATAGATTCAATATAAAATTATTTACTCAATATTATCAATATTGAGTAAATAACCTTTAAATTCTCAGTATTAACCTTTAAATTAATGCAAGCTTCATTTTTAATGAAAAATTTCAAATGATTTTGATTAAATATCAAATAGTTTTAAATAAATATTTGACAGAGCCAGTAACTTTTATTTTTGACAAAAGAAGACTAAAATTACCGAGACAATACTTAAAATGACTATCCATTTCTTCAAACACAAGAAGTATCTTTTGTTGGAGAGTACAAAAGTTTTTTTTTCCTTAAAAAGAAAAAAACTCAGAACTACTAAGAACTCAGAGATTGTTACCTGTGCCGGCTGATAAAGGAGATAAAATCAAGGTATGTTCGCATTTTTAGCTAATAAAAATTGTTAAGTTTGCAGTATATGGTTGCTTCTCTATACCCTTTGAATATATTATGCAGATTTCGTTTCTTGAATAATATGAAATAATTTCTCTCAATTTGACATGTTCTTGATGTTTTATGACACCCATTTGCATATATTTTGTCCTTCTGTAGAAAAAATTTGATCTTTTTTGCATCTGATATGCTGTGTGTTTTAACTCTTGTAAGGTGTTTGATGAACCCTTGTTCAGCTATTGTCAAAGTTCAAAGCTTTAGCTGTTGTTCTTCTTTATCCATTAAGCAAGTACACTATGCTGAGGCTTCTTTAACTAAGACATTGTTAGTTTACTCCGAGAGCAGATGCACATCCAGGATTTTAAGTGAGTGGTATAGAATACAACTACAGTGATTACTCCTTTTGTGGTAGTGAATGTGACTTAAGCCTAGTATAATTATACAGAGAGACGGAAACGGAATTGGAAGTATATGGTTTCGAAATTTAAGCCCTTTTGAGTTACTGGGTTCTAATTTGATAAGTTGGACATATTGGATGAATTTCTTTAGATAAATACACAGTTTACACAAGATAAGAAGATATGGAGGTCGAGAACTAGGGTAGAATAGTTCATCAGACGCTTTTTCTTTAATTATTTTTTTGATGACTGTGGTGTTCGGGCCAACCTTTGTGCACCTTGACTAATTCTATGGAATACCTCCCACCTCCCCACTAGTGATAGGTACCAGCTAACTTTGTCCACCGAGGCTAGTTAGGATCAGAAGAATCACCTAGTGATTTCTTGTCTCCGCTGAGCTTTGAACCTGAGACCTTAGGTTTCTCAACCTTACCCGCTCGACTTTTTTCCTGGATAATAATTTTACCGACACTTACAAATTTTGCAAGTTTTTAACAGTTCATTCTGTGAGTTGAACTGGAATAGTTTGTTCATAATGTTTGAAGAATGATGAGTAGAAACCGATGTTATAGCTGTCTTTTCTAATGCTTCACTAAGTAAAAATATCTTTTCAACATTAATTCATGGAATCATTAGTAAAGAATGAACAAGCTCGAAAGGAATGTGACTACTAGTACTTAGATACCATAACTTCATACGTAACAGTCACATTCTTATAAGAAACCGAGAAAGTTAAAAACGAATGAGTGTATCTTAGTCTGTGGTATGCTTATTGTTGGTTTAGTGGCATATGTCAAGGAAAGGTTGAAGTAAGTATCATTCATCACAAAAGCTTGGCACAGTTTTTTGTTTGACTGAGGTGGAAAAGCCATTGTAAGTGGAATGCTTAGATAGGCTGCTGGGAGGATTGCTGCTACATATCTTTCGTAAGCTGAAGTTTTCCATCTATTTCGAGGACGAGAATATCATCCTTATGTCTATGGTGATGGTGCTGAAAGTAAAGGTCTTTTTTTGGATTGGTTTGCTGCAAAATTTAAAATTTTAGTTCCATAAGTTGCAATTTGCTTTTACTGGAGTTACTTTGTGAGAGATCCTGCTTGCGTATAAGGTGGACAGGGTAGTTAATGTGACAAGATGTCGAGAACAATGTGTTGAAGGGCATGTAAGTAGCTATCTAGAAGGACTAGGGCCGCTGGAACATTATGTTCTGTCCTGAGCTTACATTATCATCAGTGTTGAAAATTGGTCATGATCTGCAAGAATTACTCAAATTCGTCGGGCCAATATGATTGCTATCTTGTATGATAATGATGGAACAATACGTAGCATAGCAGAATAGCTGCTTCCGCAATAGCAATGACTATTACTCATTGTTGCACCCAGTTTTCTTACCTCTGTGATATCTATGTTGGTCAAGTTTAGCATAATGGCTAGAGAGGCTTTCAAAGTGGTTATCCCTACTAACTTTCACAGTGAGACTTGTGTCGCCACCGGTGAAACAAAAAGAAGGCAAATGTATGTTTCCCCCCTTTTTTGGCCTTCTTTCCATACAAAAGGTGTGCAACCACTGATTAAGGGTGTGTCCGGTATGAAGGAAAATGTTTTCTAGGAAAATAAGGTTTGTTACTTATATCTCGTGTTCGTTATAAAGTCATATTATCCAAAATACATTTGTAGATAATTTTAGACAAATACTATGGGAGGTGGGGGGTAGGGTGGTGGTGGAGATGGGGCTGCGGGGGGTGGGGTGAAGGTGAGGTGTCAAGAGGAGACTAGCTCTCATTCTAGTAAATATAGCAAGGTTCAATATGTGAAGCATCTTATCTAATGGTGTAGCTTTATTCTGAAATATTCTAGTAGTCCTTTCAATCCACATGTCATGCAATTAGTACTGCAAAACTGGCCTTCAAGTGCCTCTAGAATGGTTGCGCCCGGCCTGTTGCAGTATCCACTTTCACTCTGTGTTCTAGTCTTATAAGCCTCCTTGCCCCTTTTCCCCTGTAATGTACCTCCTCAAATGCTATATGTATAAGAGCATTTAGAAAAGAAAGGGTCCTTGATCTCAGGTTCAATATTGCAGAATACACACATCTCATCCACATTCATACCCCATGATAGCAAGAGGTCCTTAGTTCTCACCTTTCCATGCAGGCATAGCCATAGAAAAACATATGCTTGGGATCAGCTATAATCTGGCAGATCAGTTTCCTCCAGGGGACGCTTGGTACTTCACCCCTCAATAATTTGGATTTACTGGACCTGTGAAATCCCCTTCCTGTATGAAATTGCTGCTCTGGCCAAGTGTCGGCCAGTTTTTCCTCATGGTAATGGTCTTCCTAACCTTCCAAGAAGCCTGCTTTGACAATTCCATAGCAAATACTTTCCGCTTCTTTGTGTAAAGAGTGTGCATTCATGTTATCCATAGCTTTTCCTTGTGTTGACTAAGTGCCAACAACAATTTTCAAATGGCACTTGTTTCCAGACTTCATGTTTAAAATATTCATGCCACCTGTACCTCTAGGTAAACAAAGCTTCTCCAAGCTACCCAGGCCTATTAGTAACGGTTGCATGTCCCGACCATAAATAGCTTCTACATATTACCTCTATCAGATTGGCTTCTTCTATGGGAATAGAAAATTTTGAGGCCAGTATGCCTGCACTCGAAATACCTCAGCTTTTAAAGATGTATTCTTCCAAATATGATAGACACTTGGCTCTAGTTTAGGGCTCATTATAATGGTATGGTCTCAATCTTGTGCACAATGTGGGCATCGTACATATGCCAAGTGAACCTATAAGTACCCTCTCATCACTTAGAGTAGATTTTAGAAATAATACTGCGGAGGCTTATAACAAGTAAATTACAATTTATATAATCTAAATGAGCCTATAACGTGTAGAAGTGATAAACTTGGTTTAGCTAGTAATTTCTTTAGCAATTTATTCAATTATGTGAGTGGACATTATACTTATGACAAACGCTTCTTACTTAACACACGTAATAGATATATCACGTGAAGTCTATGAGTCCCTAATGAAGACAAGGTCATGTATGATGTTATGGATACTCGACTTGATAGGGGTGATATGAATATTGTAAACCTTGATAGATAGATATATGATGTACCAAGGTAAATACTTTTAAGTGAAAAGAGCATATAGATATTTTGGCTATGTTAGGCATGCAAATCATTTGGTTGGCACATAGCAAATGAAGGTGCTGCTCTCATATATCAAATAAACTATGTTGACCCTTATAAGGGAAACGCGTGACCTAGAGTCATGCTTTAACAACAAGGAGGTTTTAGTTTTACATACCTCGTCTCCAAATAAGTAGCCAACCAAGAAGCATGCAAATGCTGACAAAACAATAAATAATTCAACATGTGACAAGCTTGGCAAACACTATAAACAAAAGGTGTATTTCTACATCCTTCTTCCTCGCCTCGCGAAAGGACACATGAACATGACCCTCACATGAGGTCAAGATTACTCCCCCTACCTTACTTTACAATATATGACCCTTATAATTCTTAAACAAATAGGTCTAACTTAGAACTTGCGGGTTCCGACCATCGTTCCACGAGTTCTTTACCAAAACACCTTAAAACTCTTTCATGAGCTCATAGATGAAGAGGGAGGTAGAAGCGTGCCTCATACATCACCCTTATGGTTTTCCTACACCATACACCACCCTTATGGTTTTCCTACACCATACACCTTAGCTAGCACTATGGCAAAAGCTATAGGTGAAGGAAAAGCTTCTATTAGCATCACGTAATCAATGAGCGAAACTTGAGCCCAAACTTTGGAGGATTCTTACTCTGACCTTAGAGAGGATACCATGTTGGAGAGCTTCTGGGGGCTCCATGCGACAAGGTGTGAGAAATAATGATTAGATCAAACTTTACATATATGTGTGTATTAAAAGAAACTTTCCATTGCCTTACTTTCATGGATCCATTTGCGACTATGAAGAATTGACAGTAGTGAAAGTATCCGTAAACCACCATCCAAGGCCATGAACCCCCCCATAAGTGATGGAGGCCTTCTTATGCAGAAGCTCGTCTTGAGCTCTCCCTCAACCACACCCATATTCACAATAGTGAATCCAATTTATGGGTTGTAAAACCTACCATGGATGAGTTTGTCCTTGGGAATGTAAGTTGTTTAGGGAGTGTTTCTGTGTACATTAAAATGTACAGACTGTATCTTCATTTCACAGTTGCAAACTGTACTCTTATGATCCAACTCTTTGCCTCAAAACTTAGGCCTTGAGCATCAAGTCAGAGATCTAGAATTCGAACCGTATGTGACCACATAGAACCGTGAATCCCATCGTTGATTAGGCCACTATGTATTGTTTGACTTCTCAAGCTCACTAACACATCTTGAATACTATACTTCACAGCTTAGAGGTCTAAATGCACCTCAAGTCTTATGGTTGTACGCAGTTTGCTGAGGTCAACTTAGTCGCACATGTACTAGTAGTTACTAAGTATTACATTTTCTTTTGTGGGTATTTGACCATGAAAATCAAATATTATTCACGTTTTATGAAATTTTCTATAATGGAGTCGTGTTTTGCGATACTTCGTGCAAAGAATATTTAGAATTTAAATGTATTTTTTTTCTAAATATGACTTGTAACCTCCAATTTTTAAAATCTGACAACTTGTCTAACTTACTAAAACATGAAATATAATTTAAATAAACAACAACAACAACATACCCAGTGAAATCCCACAAGTGGAGTCTGGGGAGGGTTGTTTGTACGCAGACCTTACCGCTACTTCATAGAAATAGAAATGTTGTTTCCTAAAACCTTCAGCTCAAAACCCATAAGCAGATGAAATATAATTTAAATGATGTCATTTTTATAAAAATGAAAAATTCTGGGTAAAATTTGATGAAGGAATATATGGTGAAAGTGAAAACAAAGTAATGGGTGTTTAACGTTACAATACCAACAACATACCTAGGGGTGGGCATAAATACCGAAAAGCCAAAAAAGCGAACCAAACCAAACTAATTCGATTCTTCAATTTCGATTCTTCGATTTTTCAGTTCGGTGTCAGTGTTCTTTTTTCAAAAGTTCGGTTCTTAGGTTCTGTGTTCGGTGTAG
>JAOTQR010000079.1:21167403-21178695 GCA_025774065.1 Solanum ossicruentum
AAAGTTTTTTTGTACGCCAAACCCAAATAAATAAGTAATAAAACGTTAAAATAATTTGAATCAACTTGAAAAAAAAATTGTGTTTGGGGCGGGTAGAGTATATGCAGACCCTATTCCCACCACAAGGCTGCATCTAATAAATCCTCGACTCAAGAAAGGCACTTTAGGCTTGCCTTTAGACAAATAATAAATTGAGACAATGACAAGATTGGTATATAGAACGAAAACCATAAACATTTAACTCGCATAGCTGATCTAAACTTGGACACTTACAAGCCCAAAACCCCCTTGATTCAAACGCTGTCTATAACAACTTTAGGAAAATGTGAATACAAGACAGGATTAAGAAATTTGAATGCAACGATCATTCAACTACTAACAAGTCTATAACATACTGTACCTACAAACCCAAGAAAGCAACCAGCACCAAGAGAAATTTCTACAATGAAAAAAAGCATAATCGTGAAACTCTGGAGTCAAGATATAAGACAAGCAACTCCTTTGATCACCTACTCACTTGCTAAGTGTTGGAGCATTCAGTTTAAAAAGGATTCTTGGCCTGAATTATAGACAATATAAACATGCCACTCACAAAAACTCATAACAATCACCGCCAGTACCTGATCAAAACTTCACTGCTAACATCCACCAAACCTCAAAGACAGCTAAGACAAAATATGAGAATTTCGAATTTTGGCATAAAGATCAGTCAATCACAAAACGAGTCTTGAAAATTGAATAAATATAGTACCTACAAACAGCAAGAGAAATTTCTACAAACACAGGACATCTAACAACAAGCTAGGAGAAATTTCTACAATGAGAAGCAGCACAGTTGTGCAGTTATATACTTCATATGAGTACTTTTGCTCCCTACTCAACTTACTACAACATTGGCTCATTCAGTTTATGAGAATTCTTGTCTCATGTAAAGCCCCTTACCAATTCCATCAGTTCCCACAGACTCAAAATTCTTGAGGTAATCCATTTCAGAGACCATAAAAATCAAACCTTTTTAGTTATACTTCCTAGGCCTACCTCTCTTCTTAGCTCCTGTCGACATTGGCCTCGGAGTAGTAGCAACCGGAGGAGCCTGAGGCCGGGCTGGCGCAGGAGCAGCAGGTGGAACCTGAACTGTAGCTGGAATTGGAGTAGCATTCTGATTATTAGCAACATTCACATTCCCCTCAGTCGAAAACATCGGTGGCATCCAAGTAGGAAATGTACCAGTAGTTGCAGCAGCAGCAGCAGCACCTTTCCCAGTACCCAAATCTTCCAAATTCCCATTCACAAAACCCATTGGGAAAAACCCCCAAATGCAATAATAAGCTTCTCTCCCGGGCACCATTGGTGGCATTGACAAAATCTCAGTAGCAGTAAAAGCCCTTTTACACTTTTCACACCTTAAACAACACCCTTCATAAGCCCTAGGATACTCATACAAATTGTAACAGTAAGGACATGCCGTCCACAAATTCACAATTCTTTGCCCTCTCATCAAACCACTCATCGGTGTCGGCGCCGTCGGCTTTGGCGGCGGCGGGGCACTGTGATAACTCCTCTGACTCACCGGAGTCGGGTTCTGATTTTGACCCGAATTACTCCCCCCACCACTAGCTCTACTACTACGCCTCACAGGCAACTTTTCATCTCCTTTTTTATGCTTATTGTAACTACCCCTAGGTCTTCCTCGTCCAGCCGGAGCCAAATTAACCCGAGTAAAAAGCGAAAGCTCATTATCATAAAGACCCTTTTTTGTTGGATCTGAAAGGACAGCCCAAGCATCAGCAACAAGCCCGAAAGCAGTATCTGCAGATGGGTATTTGTTCTTGTCAGGATGAAGAAGAAGAGCAAGACGGCGGTACTGTTTCTTGATAAGCTCTGAATCTTCAGTACGGCCTTGGATTGAGAGAATTGAGTACCAGTCATGGTGATTGTTGATTCGCTTCTGTGAAGCTAAAAGAACCTCAGCAATAGCTAAGATCTGGTCAGGTCCTTCCAGTAAAGGCTCAGTTTCTTGAGCAAGAAGAGCAAAATCTTTACAAGGGGCAAAATCTTTTTCCCTCAAAAGCTTTTCTGCAACACCCAACAGTCTCTCTGCTTCTGCTCTGCTTGTAGTCGTATGATGCTCCATTTTCTTCGAATTTTTTTCAGGGATTTGGGGTTTGATCTGAAATGGGGACGGAGAAAATGATGGATGATTTTGGGAAGAGGCAGAGGAATTCCAAGGGGGTGGGGTGGGGTGGGGTGGGTTAGTGCAGAGTGCAAAGGTTGTCGATTTTAGGACCAAATGAGATTATCTGTAGTGTATTTGATGTTTGATTTATCTAATCTGGCCAAGGTTATTTATGTCATTATATAGTAAAATTTGATTGTTGTAATGGAAATGGGTTAAATATATTTTTGATTTATATGTGATTCAAATATACTCCTCTCGTTATACTTTCACGTCAAATACAGTTTACTTATTATACTTAAGCATAAATTTATTTTTAATTTTAATAAATAGTTAAATGATACTTTTCCTTCTACTTTTGGATATGTTATTTTCTCTTTAATGTTATTTAATGAATTTAAGGGTATTTGTGAAAAATAAAATGTGAAACGGAAGTTAGTTATTTTATTTTAGTAAGATAGTTTAAAATAATTTTTAAAGAAAATTGAGAATAGAAAATTAAAATTTTTAGTCCAACTAAAAATTTTTATAAGCTAAAATGTCATAGAGAATTATTGGTTTAATCAATATTTTTTATCTTTACATGTGATTTTTTAGGCAATCGTTAAAACTAAGAGTAAATTTATGAAAGAATATAATGAGAGAGAGATATTTGGTCCAAATGTATAACTGGTAAGGTATATTTAAACCAAAAATATAACAAACAATATATTTAAACTATTTCTAATGGTATATAGGTATGTTTTGACCATTTTTTCGTTATAACAATCAAATCTCACTATGTAATGACATAAGTACTTCAGTCAGATTACAACAATCAAACCTCATTACACTATAGATAATTCCATTCGGTCCTAAAATATACGACTTTTACACTCTACACTAACTCATCCCCACCCCCAACCACCCATCCCCTCGAACACTTAAATTAGATAATCGCATAGGACTGTTATTACTTTGGCTGAGGGTATTTATATCATTAAGTAATTTTTTTTTCTTCTGTACAATTTCTTTTACCATTATTTCATCATGTTAAATTATACTTACATTTTAAAAATAATTATATCAAATTATTATTTACAAATCTTATATTATTAAAAACATGTGTTTAATATTATGCGGTTAGAATTTTATAGAAGAGACATATATATCGGCAGAAATTTAATTGTATTAATAACAATCCTATTATTTTTTGTTATTAAATAGGTAACAATTTAATTTTTGACTAAAATGATTATGAAAAATGGCAAATAACTAGAGAACGTTAGTTCATGAATTTGGCTAAGAAATTGATGAATTGCTAAATTTAATCAATGGGTAGATGCATGGATTTTGTAAGTGGCCATTATATCTTCCCTTTTATTTTTGATTTGCCATAAAAACCAAGATAAGTAATTATCTTTTACTAATACTTCCCTTTTTATTTACATATAGTCATTATTAAAAATAGACATTCTTTGAATATTATTTTCTTCAATAATAGTTGCCTATTTAACAAATAACAACAACAACAACAATATTACCTAAATGTCTAAAAGGCTCCTGCCCATTGCGGGGTAAAGGGGGATCGGACGTACAAAACCTACCCCTATGTTTAAAAAACATAACGCGACTGTTTCCGTATGACCCATGATGAGCGTCGAAATTTGCATTGACTAACTGCTACTTCATAATTGAAAGAAGAACAGACAGTTTAAAGAGTCATTTTGCTTTGTTCCATCATACCCCAAAGCCAAAAAATAATGAATCTTTGACTCCATCCGAGATTGATGGAAACCCATTTAACAAATAGTAAATGATAGAAATAAATTTAGCAAATTTTTGTATAAGTTATATAAACATTTAAAAATAAATAGTATTTAATAGCATGGGTAAAATAAATACATCATGATAAATTATTTTCTGATTTAAATTAGATAAATATTGTTAGACATTTTAAAATAATACCGTGAATAAATAAAAATAAATTGAGAAAGTACTTGTTATTTTACAAAATCAATGCATAAATAACACACTGATGGTTGCATTAGAAAAGTAGCTACCGAGATACTAGGGTTTCGAGAGGGATCTTCAGGGAACGTCAAGGCGATTGGTGGTGGAATGGAAAAGTCCAAGTCAAAGTGAAAGCTGAGAAGGTTGCTTATACGAAGTGGTTAGAGTGTAGGGAGGAGGATGAAAAATGAAGGCTTAAGGAGTTCAATAAGACGGCAAAGACAGAAGCGAATGTGGCAGTGACAAGTGCTAAGACATCAACTTTTGATCGCCTATATGTGGAGCTAAGTGATAAAGGTGAGGGACAAGAGATTGTATAGGCTCGCCAAAGAGAAAAAAAAAAAAGAAAGCTCGCGACTTGGATTGTTATAATGCATAAATGACACTATCCTTCCAATTTTACCCTTAAGATTATGCCTTTTACCAATGTAGGAATATCCTTTATTGAAAACTTGACTTCAAGAAAATACTAAATACAACACATTATAAACGTACCTAATTTTTTAGGTGGTGTGAAATCTAAAATATTGATAACTAAATAAAAACGAAAAGAGTATCTACAATATATATTCTCAATTTATTCATATCAAATTTATTTTTATGTTATAATTAATAAAGAGAGAAGCATAAAAAATATCCTAAAATTATAGGAAATGAACAAAAATGTCTTTATTTATATTTTGATCTAAAAATGTCTTTGGCATCAATACTTTAATCCAAAAAATACCCTTATTATTATTTAATGGGTCAAAATATTCCCTTTTTAAAAAATAAATTTGGTATTTATTTTCTTTTGAACACATTCTTTTTCTAATAATATTTTTTATTAGCAAATATTTATCTTATCTATTATACATAATTATTTTGTTTATAATTATATAAAAAAAAATTAGTGATGCATTTGCTATGATTTTATCATTTCAAATGATGCGTTCACCATGTTTTTTTTTATCATTATGTAAAAAAATTAATGTTACGTTTACGATGTATTCAATTTCTAAGTGAATGCATACATAAATATGTATATATATTGATTGAATACAGGAATATGTACACATAATTTAATGCATGCATGTATACATATACATTACAGCTGATAGCATAAATTTAAATGTATACAATTTCTAATTGTATAAAATACTTAATACATTCTGTATTCACAGTTGACAATATACATATGATTGTTGATAAATTGGTATACAATCAATACATGTATACAAATTCTAAGCGAATGAATAATGCATATTTGAATAATGATAGCATAAATTTAAACATATACAATAATAATTAATAATTATAGAATGAATACTTAATACTTTACTCATACATAATAGACATTATACAATTAAAAAAAATGACTCATTAACTATCAAAATTGAAATCAATTGAACGAATATACTAGAATCAAAATTTATCGTAATAATCATTTCTACCATGAAATAATATACAAAATCATTTTACTATTCTATTCTTCGCTATGATAAATCAAAACAAACAAAGATATCATCAATATCTTAATGATGTTGATCTACATTGTACTTTGTATTTTAGATACGTTGTACTAATTTTCAATTTAGAAACTTTATGAAAACTAAATTACTATTTTATTAATGTAGTAGTAAAAAGTACAGATGAAAAAATTTATTCCACATCCAAAAGAGGTCACCTTGGGACTTTCTTTTTCTGATCCTAAATTGTCAAGGCTTTCAAATTAAGAATGAGAAAGCTCAAAGCGAAGACGTGATTCATCCTTTAAGAGAGAGATGATGCGAAGGTTCAGATCGAAGATCTTCGTGACCCCATCTCTTTATTTATTACCAGTTACATGATGTAATAAGAAAAATATTATTAAAGTGCCAATATATTACTTTTGGACTAATGTGTCAATTTTTGTGTCTATTAATTGTTGATTAACATTGGGCTATATGTTGCTAAATGTATTTAGTAGTTGTCTATCTATGTCAGTTCCTTGTGAACAAAGAGGACTCATTACTAAAAGAAATTTAAACGGCCCAATTACATAAGCCCAATCATCAGAGTGACTTGTTACATAATTGGGCTTATACTGGGCCTGGACTAATATAAGCCCAATCATATTTTAGTATAATGAGGTTTAAAGGCCTAATTTTTCCAAAAAATAAAAATAAAAAATTACAATTTATTGACACAATGCTTTTTCTATTTTACATCATGCATAGTATTTCAATCACAATAAAACATAATTGATATTTAAATTTATCTAATATTTGTGATATATATATATATATCCTTCCATTTTTTAATTTCATTATTAAAATTTTTATCTCTATTACTAAACACATCAATACCATTTTGATTCGATTTACTTTTAGTACGAGATCATTGTTTGTACATGATATTGAATAAAATATTAAAGGGATCATTTAGTGATACATTGATTTTATATGGAGTTACTTTGTTAATTACGCCTTTTTAATCTATATATAACTAATGCAATACACTCAATTTGATACTATGCTATGTATAATAAATATTATATACTTTGTTATAAACAATGTATCACCATATTTAAAAGTGCACAATAGTGTCCAAGAGTACTTATACATATACACCATTATACAATATTATACACAATTATATTTCACCTCTTTCGAACTTTAATTCACGAAATTCTATCCAAGTAAGTCAAAAAAAGATCTTCAGAGAAATCTAATCTTTATCGAATAACATATATCCAGTGAATCTCAATTATAAATCTATCAAAAGTTTTAACGAATCACTAAATTCATTTGTGAATTTCAAGCTTTTAAGAATTCCAATTAAGGAGTTTTCAATTACTCACCTAATTACAGTATTTAAATTTGTTATAAAAAAATGATATCATTTTAAATAAAATGAGTTATAGCCAGATGAATCATTATGATTTGTTTTAAATCATAATTTGCAAAAAAGAAAAGAAAACTTTAAGATCAAATGATGATACATAAATTGATACGAAATTAAATATGGGCTAAATCTGGCCGGTAAGGCATACTCTTTTTGTTCTTTTTTAATTGTCCTAATTTTTTTCAGAGTCAAATAATATAAAATTTGACTATAAATTTTAAAATATTTTTTTATCATATCAACATGAAAAAATTATAATTTATAATACTATTTTTACAATTTTGAGATATTTAATTTCTTATTTTAATATATTATAATTTTTAAAGGGTTCTCAGGAAACAGTCTCTCTACTTCTATGAAGTAGTTATAAAGTCTGCGTATATTCTACCCTTTTCAGACTCCACTTATAGAGTTTCATGGGTATGTTTTTGTTGTATAACTTTTAGAAAATGTAACTTAATTATTGAAAAGGGATTTAAATGATGTCAAAAGCTACTTTTTTTATCAAATAAGTAATCAAAGTTCTATGAATTAAGTCATTTTTTAAAGACATGTACTTGATGGTTGTTGTCCACATATATAATTGTAGTTTAATTTAAATATGATAAGGCCACGTGTTCATGCAAATTTTAAAAGGCTAAGATTATTTCCTCCAATTTATATTTCTTCATTGCTCAATAAACTTCCACTATTACCCATCATATGCAAAATTAATTAGTTTCTAATAATATGTTTGACTTTTGTGACTAGAATTTGGATTTATAGGAGACCAATCAACATATGAAAGAATAAAATTATATACATTTTATAAACTAAAGAAATTACAACTTTTTTATCCTTTTGGTAAATTTGATCCGTAGTCGCTATTCAATGTAAGCAATTTGGTAGAGGGAATCAATCATTGATATTTCTCATTGGATACCACATATTGCATCAGTTCAATCACCCTAGAGTTTCAGCTTGAATCCTATTTTTTTGAAAAAATTACGATTTGAAATTGATGCCCAAATCACCGAACACCTACTAATAGTTTCTTATTTTTTTTCTATTCTCTGTCCAATACATTCATTGAAGTCTGACTAATAAAAAAAAACATCCTGTATTGCCCTATTCAAAGAAAAGCGCTTTTTAGAAGAAAAAAATTCAAACTTAAAGCTCGAGTTCAAGACCCAAACAAAGGGAAAAACAACCTTATCATCTACACAACAGGCATCCTACTAATATTACTTACTATAAGTAGTCTTCACAAGTTGACATCCATTAATTATCGTAAAGATAATTTGATAACTGATTAGAGTTATGCAGGTATAAGAAATATAGATAGTGGCGGAGCCACTCTATAGCTAGGGGATTCATCCGAACTCCACTCGGTGGAAATTATACTATTTAAATATAGTTAGATTTTTTTATCTATATGTAGTAAATGTCAAACTTTCTTTGACTCGTTCATATGCTTGTTTTTTTTTTTAGATTTTGAACCCCCTTATTGAAATTCTAGCTCCGATACTACATATAGGAATTACTTATATATGAGTGAATCTATATATATTTTTTTTATGGTTGCATGGGTTATGCGGTGATTAATACTTATATCACCTTTTATCCTACATAAAATAATACATAGAGTTTCCTTCATAACTAATACATACGAAATTAAGCATCAGGTCAGGAATTTTTTAAATTATCAACCAAATGTCGTATTAATTCCATTTATGACAACTTATTTTAGATTTACCTACCAAAAAAAGGACAAATCTAGTGTACTAAAGCTCGCTTGCTCCTCTGCACAGGGTCCAGAAAAGGGTTCAACTATAAGGGTGTATTGTACGCAATCTTACCTTGACTATTTCCAAGGTTTGAACCTGTGAATTCCTGATCACGTGACAATAACTTTACTAATCACCAAATGTCATAGAAATTATACAAAAGTTAATACAATGACTTATTTCTTATCTAGCTAACGACGGACCCGCTGAAGTTGGCAAATGGGAGGTTAAAACATGTCCGTCCCTTTTTTACCATAAAGGGTAAAGCTGCAGTTTCCAGATTTTGATGTAACAATAGCATCCAACCACTCTCTCTCTCTCTCTCTAGGTTTTCATTGGTGGAGCTGTCCAATAATATCTTCCAACAACAAATTAAAAATTTCATCTTTCTCTTTATTCTTCAAAGTGAACAGTGTTGATTCCATCTCCAACATTAGGTCTGCACATTTGTACTCAATTATTGGTCCATTTTTCTTGTTTTTCTAACTGGATCTGGGGGTTTCCTTTTTAATTAGGGTTTCTTATCTTTTTACTATTTATAATTTATGTTAAGGTTTCTTGAAGAAACTATGGTCTAGAGAGAAGATAATATCATCCAATAACATCATCTCCAATTAAGGTATTGTATACTTATTGTTTGTTTTTTACTATAGAAATAAGATCTGCGTATGCTGTACGTTGTTGTTGTCTTGTTGAGGATGAATTTTGGTGATATACTACTTATAGTATGTGATTTTTTTATAAGATAGAAATAAGATCTGTGTACATTCTAGTCACTTCAAATGACTTTACTTGTGAAATTACTCTGAGTATATGCTGTTTTTTTTGTTTAGGGTGAATTTTGATGATATGTTACTTATTATATATGATTTATTTATTTATTTTTGATTTATAAAGAATGGCAAGGGAGAAGATAAAAATAAAGAAGATAGATAACATAACAGCAAGGCAAGTGACATTTTCAAAGAGGAGAAGAGGGCTTTTCAAGAAAGCTGAGGAGCTTTCTGTTCTTTGTGATGCTGATGTTGCTCTCATCATCTTCTCAGCTACTGGAAAACTATTTGATTTTGCTAGCACAAGGTAAATATTTTTTCTTTATAATCATTCGGAAACAATCTCTCTATCTCTATGAGATAGTGGTAATATCTGCGTATATTTACCCCTCCCAGACTCCACTTGTGGGACGATTAGTTGATGAAGTAATATGTTCTAAGAGTGAAGAATTCAGAAAGTTCACTAAAAGGGTCTTTTGATGTAGGGGTTAGATAAGGTATAATAGTTTTGGGATAAAATGTAAAATTATTTTATTCCAAATTTGGTACTATGAGTCTTAAGTAGTTCCGAGATTATTTCATTTATTCCACCAATTATACCAAAAGATAAGATTAGTTAGCTGCAGATATAGTAAGTAGTGTGATAACCACTCATGAGATATCTTGGGACCGGATGTTGATTATAATCAAATGTAAATGATATGATACTAATTATAAATACATATGGGATTACCTTAGTAAATGATAAATTATATTCATTATTTTTCTTAATGGACGTGAAATGAGCTAAGAGACTATACTTTTTTGGAACACAATATAATTCTTACATCCAATATCCTATATGGTTTATTATTTAAAATCACAAGATTCAAACAATATTTTGAGATACTATAATCGGATCACATGATTCAATTTTTTAAAAAAATTTTAAACCTCATTTCAAGTTAATCAAAAATAAATGAAGGGGTATATGATATCAAAATTATTTTTATGCATATATAACACTTGTTGAATTCCTCAACTTTTTTCATATCTTAGCTCCGATCCATTACTGATAGGATCCACATTAGCTATATCTCATGAATTAAGAGAAATCGTAGCTCTATCACTAGTATTTCTAACTTTAAAAAGTCATAGTTCTATTACTAGAAGGATCTATAAAAGAACAACAACAACATACCAGTAAAATCTCATAAGTGGGGTATGAGGAGGGTAGAGTATACACAGACCTTACTACTACTACCATAGAAGTAGAAATACTATTTCTTGTGAACATTCATCTCAAAACCCATAAGCAGAAAGAAAACTAGATATGACAAGAGGAATAACAATATGTAAATAAGATAAAACTAACACATAATACACTAGATAATGCAAACACAGGATCTATAAAAGAAAGTTTCACTTATTTTATATTTTTATGAAATAAAAAAATTATGTTTAATCGAAATAAAGACGTGTCTGATTTTTTGTGACAATAGGAGCAAGAAGTGTATTTCGATAGGGTTTCTTCAAACCTCGTGTCTTACGCTTAATTACCTTTTCGTAATTAACTATGAATTTTGTCCTAAAGAACCGTGAATGTATTAGAAACCCTAGGAAATTAATTTTATTTTCTGTCTTTCATCATCTAGATACTTCTTTATTACATTAAATAAAGTAAGTATTTCTTTTCACTCATTTTTTAATGCATTTTGAATTTTGTATGCTTTTTATGAAA
>JAOTQR010000079.1:21178795-21200022 GCA_025774065.1 Solanum ossicruentum
ATCTAAATTTTATTTATTATTTGATAATTTTTTTTTATTCTGTATTCTATCTTTTCATATAGTACATATACCCTGTGTCTCTATTTTTCTTGTATATTTATCATTCAAACTGTTGATGTGTAACATTATGTGACGAAAAGAAATTCATCTAAATGTTATATTTAATAAAATAATACAATTCGATACGATATAATATAATAGTTAACACATTATAAAACAATATGTAACAATCATTGATGAATCAAAATGTTAATGTGTTATTACGTGAACTGATTAATAATATAATTTTTATTGAAGGGGGTTTGGATGAATTCCTCAACCAATAGGTGACTCTGCCCTTGCTATATATTAGGCTCCCCTTCTAGATTGTTCATTCTCGAGATATTCAATTTTAGACGTGTGAGGATGTTGAGTTCTCACATCCATCGATAGATGATATATTTTTTTAATCTCTATATCAAGAATTGACATTTGAAATCAAGTTAAAATCAAAATAAATATACAAAAATTGATTAACATTTGAATTAATTAACTGAATAATTAATCAACTTTTTTATGGATGCAGCATGAAGGATATTCTTGGAAAATATAAGTTGCAGTCAGCTAGCCTTGACAAAGTTGAGCAACCTTCCCTTGACTTACAGGTACCAAAATACTTGCTATTCTCGTAGTCTCATTTTACGTGGTATGATTTGACTTGATACGGCATTTAAGAAAAAAAAGAAAATTTTTTAAAATTTGTGGTGTAAAATAGTTCTTGGATATTTATGTGATCGTAAATCATTTCATTAAGGGTAAAAGAAAATTTTTAAAATCAAAAATTATTTTTAATTATAGTAAAAAAAAAAAGTGTCACATAAAATAGAACAAATAAAATATATAATAAAACTATGTGCATTCTTTTATTATGCTCATAAACTAATTATTATATGAGTAAACTATGGTTATATTAAATCATTGTAAGTTAATTATCTTAATTAGCTCAAGTGAAAGTACATATCCCTCCCTCTCAAATTATTTGTCGTGAAATTTTAAAGTAATTATCATTTTAAAGAAGTTTAAGATAAAATTAATTTTCTCGATAATAGTAAATATATATATATTTTTTGAAGACTATAATTAATACCTCAACAAGGAGGAGGAGATGCCATATAAATAGAGTATATATTCAAGTATTCGATGAAGGGAAATTATATCTTTAAGGCATAAATTAAAAAAAAAAAAATCTATAAACATACCTAATTAATGTTTTCTTGCTAGATCGTGAAAGAGAAACAACGAAAAATAATTTGATACGAAGAAAGTATAAACTATGATCGAGACTAATTAACAACAACAACATTACCCCATTGCCTCAAAGGCTTCCGCCTATTGCGGGGTAAGGGGGGGTCGGATGTACGCAGCCTGACCCCTTGTTTAAAACATAGATCGTTTGTTTCCGGATGACCCATGATGAGCGTCAAAAGTTGTATTGACTAACTGCTACTTCATAATTGAAAGAAGCGCAGACAGTTTAAAGAGTCATTTTGCTTTATTCCATCAAACCCCAAAGCCAAAAAATAGTAAATCTTTGGCTCCATCCCACCGTGAAAATTGATCGAAGCTAATTATAGATGTAAAAATATACATATTTTTAATTCATTAGTTTTCCATTGATTGAGTTTTTACTGAATATTATGAATTCTATAATTACATATATATTTTACTAATTATCCTTTTATTTTTTTGCTTATATAATTATTTTGTAGCTAGAGAATAGCCTCAACATGAGATTAAACAAGGAGATAGCTGATAAAACTCGTGAACTCAGGTACGTTTCTTTCTTTTAATAATTGCGTTCGGATTAATTTACGCCCAATTCAATTTTTACTATCATAAATGTCGAATAACTCTTCTCATCGAAGCTTACATATAGCAATACCAATTTTTTTTATAACTCTTAGATTTGAGCTTGTTTTCTATTTTTCATGACTTTTATCTCATTTTCATTAACCATTAAATTACACATTCAACTCAACTTTCTACAATCACAGGTATTATTTGAAAATTCTTTTCATCAAAACTTAGGTATCAATTTTTGTCATTGCTTAGATTTAAAAGAGATCGACCGATGATCTTCTCTTCGTTGATTTTTATCTTGCTTAATTAATCGTTCAACTTTCACTATCTCAAGTGATATCAAATAACTTTATCGACCAGACCAGTAGGTATATAAAAAAGTTACTAGCATTTTTTTTTCTTTTCTCAGAATTGAATGCTTTTTTTGATTTCCCGTAATTTTTATTTTACTTCAGTGACTGTTAAATTACAACCCCAATAATGCAAAAAAAATAAAAAATAAAAAATCTCTCCTTAATATAATCAAAATGGTCTTAATTAAATCTAAAGTTCCAAATTGTTATTAGTATTAATTTATCTCCTTGGCTTAATTTATCAATCCTCCTTTAAATTTCTTAACAAGTATCATTTAGATGTTCGAATTATGATTTGTTCTAATTGAACATCTGAACACATGATAAAGTGTTATACAGTAAATTTTGAAAAAACTTTAACACGTATTTTCAAACCTTTTATATGTGGTTATGTTAATCATGTAAAATATGTTATCTCCTTTATTGATACACATCAACTTTAATTGACACAAATTTATAGTTTATTTACGGTTGTCGAGACTAATATAAAGAAGATGACATATTTTACTGATCGATTAACTTCTTTACATAACGAACACTCGGGAACACATATTTTTTTCAGGCAGATGAGAGGTGAGGAACTTGAAGGATTGAGTTTAGAAGAATTACAACAAATTGAGAAAAAACTTGAAGCTGGATTCAACCGTGTTCTTGAGATTAAGGTTTCATTATTTTTTTTTATATTAGTTGCTCTTTTTTTGTTTTTGTTAAAAGAAATTCTAAGTAATTATTTTGTGCTAATGAATTTTTATTTTATTTTATTTTATCTCAGAGTACACGAATTATGGGTGAAATTACCAACCTTCAAAGAAAGGTTTGTAAAATACCTTCTTAATTAGTTACGAGCATATATAAAATTATTTTTGATTGAAAAGGGATCTCGTATATGAATTATTCCATATTCACGCAGAATTTGATAAAAAGTCGCACTTTGAGGGGGGTGTAATGTAGGTTATGTACCCTAACTTGTGACCTATTGTTACACTCTCTCCTTGAAAATCGCTAATTTTCCACGGATTTTACTCATCGATAAGGGTTTTTAATAAGAAATTAAAAGCCATAAGAAATATTATTATCAACGAGACAATTTTTATTGGTAAGGGGCTTCTGATGAAAAATCCACCTAAAATGTTACCAATGGGATAATTTCCATCCTAAATTAGCGATTTTGATAGTGATGGTGAAAATTGATTAGTTAAAATTTAGTGATTTTTTGATAGTGATGAAAATAATTGTCAGTGCGCTGAAGCTCCCCTTAATTCAAATTAAAAACCATCTTTTTTATAATAAGGAAAACCCACAGCTGCTATCGTTTGGACATGCATAGGGTAAACCCTCGTTCCTGTGCCATTTTTTAACTAATCCTTTTTTTCTCTTTTGCCATTTTTATCTCATGAATCTTGCAGGGTGCTGAGCTGATGGAAGAAAACAAACAATTGAAACAAAAAGTAATTCAAATATTAATTAACCTTTTATGTACAATTTAATTTAATTTATTTATTAGTGTTAATTAAATAGAGTAATGATCATCATATTCTAATATGTATGTTTATTTTTAAATGTGGTACATAGATGGAAATTATGAAGAAAGGAAAGTTACCCTTAGTGACAGAGATGGTGATGGAAGATGGCCAATCATCTGAGTCTATAATTACATCCAATAATGTTTGTAGTAGTAATAGTGGCCCTCCTCCTGATCAAGATGATTCCTCAAAAATAGGGTAAGTTTCCTTGTACTCAATGCATATATATAGAATTATATGGTGCAACTTTAGCTCATCGAAGACATGATCCTTGATAGAGAGGGTGTGGAGGACGTTGAGAATTAGGGTAGAAGGTAATTAGTATATAGTCACCGAGCGTTCTTCTTTTCCCGTCTCTATGTATTACCCTCTCTGTTTTAATTTTATTATTTTGTTTTGACTCAGCATGAAATTTTAAAAAGTAAAGAAAACTTTTGAATGTAGTGATCTTTGATTAAAGATTGTATAATGTACCAAAATATTCGTTTTATCTTGTAGTGTTAACTTATCATGCGAAAAGTTAGAATTAAAGATCAAAGTTGTCACTATATATATATATATATATTAAGCTGGCTAAAAAGGAATGTAAAACAAATAAATTAAAATAGAGGCATCATGTTAGTTACTACATATTGTTCCTTTAGGTTGGATCATCTTAGTATCCTGATATTGTTTTTGCTTGTTGCTTTTATTGTTCTTTGAGTTAGGTTCAAAAATAATTTTTTTATTTTCTTAAGATAGAGATAAGATTCACATATATGTTATCTTCTTAAACCTCACATTAGTTTTGGTATCATTGTTGTGTATAAATGCAAATAAGCTAAATAATTTTGCTACCATTAACCTAATTTAACTTGTTAAAACATGTTTATATATCCTATATTCTATGTTCCACTTACTATGGACATTTACTTCTTGTTATCTTTTGTCTATGCAATTGTAACAGTGGTAATGCAGTAGAAGATGATTGCTCAATTACATCTTTGAAGTTGGGGTAAGCTTTGTTTATATTCTAGGTTCCACTTATTAATTTTTTTTTCGAAACTGACTAAAGAGAAAAGTAAATCGTACAGATTGAGTATATATTTTGATTACATATATTAATTGTTTTGTGGTGTACAAAATTAATTAATTATGTTACATATTGATCAGGCTACCATTCAGCTAGTAAATTCAAAGGGGAAGCTGTTGTTGAAGATTGTACTAATAATAATTTTTGGATGAAAAGTGGCATGTTTATGTTGTCTTCTTTGGGGAAAATATATTGGAACATAATTTGTACTATGTATTATATAATTACTTGAGAAAGGGCAGAATGTAGATTAATTAACTATCTCATTTTGGTTCTTGTGTGGGCCATCCTAGAATATAGTTTTATCAGTTGACGTAAATTCAATAATTAAGATATTTATGGAATATTCGTAAATGCTTGACTGTAAAATCAGTCATTGTTGTACATTAAATTGAAGAGACGAAAGAAATTCATAAATTTTTAAATCTTGAATCCACCCAGGATTCTTGTTTATTTGATTGTGCATTTAGCACTAGTGCACCTAGGGGAGCTAATGCATAAGCTATGATTCAAACTTTATATTTGTCTTAAATGAATTCATTTAATATGTACAAGTTATTGAATAACTTAAGCGATTAATTAAAATTTAAAAATATAAACTTCAAATCTTCATTCTGGTTTTACCAGTACTACAACCATCTCAAATAACAATAAAATATACAATCAATAAGGACTGAAAGTTTTCAAAGAAACTAATCTAAGCAAGTTGTCGATTTCAAGACTCATATTTAACTTATAGATGAAGTTTCAAATTTTTATAAGCAGAATTGCTTTGAAATCGCCTATAGGCGTGCGAATCGAAAGCCTAATACCTCAGATAATAAATTCAAAAGTAAGCAACTTCTTTTGTTATTACATGAAGTTCAAACAACATATATATGATTGAACTTCAGTCATTTCTCTATAAAGTTCATCGTGTCATTTGTATGTGTCTGAATTTCAACTATTTTCATATGAAATTTAAGTCATATATAATTGAATTCACGTTAAACTTCTATGTTGTAGTCAAATATAGCAATTCAATAGAAATACACCTTGGCATCTTACAATAAAAAGAACTAAAATTCCAAAAAGAAAAATAAGGGATAAAAGGAGAGTAACATTTTGTGGTAAGGTCTGCGTACATTCTACCCTCCCCAGACCCAACTTGTGGGATTATACTGGGTATGTTGTTGTTGTTGTAAAAGGAGAGTAACACTTAATGACTATGAATGCAAAATATATAACAACTTGGCTACGTCTTAAATGGACGGTAAAAAGGCTATCAATGTAAAATTACTTCATGAAAAGCCCAAATATTTTAGCCCAAACAGATCAGCCCATGAGTTAAACTGAAAAGTATTTACAAATCGGCAAGTACGACGGCGACGGGGAGAGCACCGGCACGATGAACTACGTCCGGCAGACTCCGACGAGTCGGAGAATGGCATGGCCACTGCAAACGGGTGGACTTTTAATGCTTCTTTTACCAAGTCTGTTTCCCAGTCTCTTCACTCCTCTTAGCCGTTCTTATTCTTCCCTTTTCTCTGTAAGTTCTCTTTCCTTCTCCATTTTCAGCCTTAACCCTACCTTGTGAAGATAGCGATGCTGTTTTTGAAGATCAGTCGTTTAGTATTGAAGTGAAATGTCTCGAATATAATCAAATTAAATCAGAAAATTCATGTAGCTGACTCGGATCAATTTGGGATTGAAACGTAGTTGATTGATTGATGTGTCTGTGTAGTGTATAAAATGCATTGTTGAAGATCAGACCTATTTTGAACAAGAAATTGTGGATTAGCTAGACTCTAACCATCTCGGCTGCTCAAATTGAGATCGCTTTGATTGAATATCATGTATAATTTGTCATAATTGTACAATTACAGAGACTGTAATATACTCGTATCTTTTGCTTGACCTAGCGTCAATGTGGCAGCTTAACCATGTAGCTTTTTTATCCTCATATGGATTTCCAGGTGTACATGATTCACATGCACATTGACTTCTTTTTTAACACTGTACCTGCTCAAACTTTTAGAAAAATTCAGTTCTTTTATTAGTTTACTCGTGTAATTTGCAGGAATGGAATGCTCCAAGATCTATGCACTCACATTTACTAAACAGGGCTTTGCAACAACAAACAGTGAGTGGAGTTGCCACTTCATTTGGTTTTAGCTGTTGTTATGGAAGTTTTGGGACCATATATTCAAATTGTTTATTAATTTAGTACCTTTCAGTCCAATGCTCAACAAGCAGAACTCTGGTCACCCTTGCCTAATCAGGGATGGGAAGCCTGTGCTGATAAGCAAGTTACTCAATGTGAGTGTTGCAACCATGCTATTGTATCTTGCCGCTGCATTATGAAGGGGAATCTGATTAGTAAATTATATGTTCTAACCATTCTTCACTTGCATATGTTCTGTAGCAATGGGTAGGAAGTCCCAAGGGTACATACAGGTGTTTTTGGATGGAGGACTGAACCAACAGAGAATGGGGGTATGTAATTTTCTGTAATGATATTGGTTGGTTTCCAGATTGTTGATGTGTATTACTTTGGGAAACTTTAGTCTCATGAATGATTTATTTGTTGTTTACTTGCTTCCATGATAGATCTGTGATGCAGTAGCTGTTGCCAAAATTTTAAATGCAACACTTATAATTCCGTATCTTGAAGTAAATCCAGTTTGGCAGGACTCGAGGTATTTAGTGTCAGCAAGTGCGGCATTCATTCTCTATGTTCCTTTAAAGTTTTATGTGAAGTGTCTTTTTTCTGGATTGATACTGCTTATGTGAAGTGCTTTTCGCAGTTCCTTTGCAGATATATTTGATGTTGATCACTTTATGAGTGTCTTGAGTGGTGATGTTTCTATAGTTAAAGAGCTTCCCAGTGATTACTCCTGGAGTACCAGAGAATATTATGCAACAGGCATACGTCCTACTAGAATTAAGACAGCGCCTGTACATGCTTCTGCTTCATGGTACCTGGAGAATGTTCTGCCAGTAATGCAGAGGTACTAGTGAAATTTAAACCTCTTTTTTGAGATTTATACCGAATTACTGACCAAGTATTCATGCCATTGCACTTGAAATATGTCCTACTTCTGAAAAGTTTTGTTTCTTCACTATGGTTATATTTGATGCTAGTGATTTGACATAAATTCATTTCTTTATGCATGCTACTTCCATGTTAACTGAGTTGCAACTATCAATTTAACATTTAAGTATTCTTATGATCATTTTCAATAGATATTCTATTCCTTCAATTAATGTGTCATTCACAGTTCATTTTTTTAGTCATAGCACTAAAATAGATGCATTTGTAATATTTTTTATGGTCAGATATACACAATATTGGAGTTATCAGAAACTATCACATCCTCTCAAAGATGTGAAATCAATTAATCAAAATGGACTCGAATTTTACATGGTCTATGAGAAACTTTAATAGACATTTATGACCCTATCCCCACCCCCACCTCCATCCCTTGGGAAATGAGAAGGTAAAAAGGAAAAATGAAAAAAGAAAGAAAATAATGGATACATCAGTCCCTTGCATCAACAAAGCAATATTACATCATCACATAAAGACAGTCCTTGCCCGTGTTCATTGGTTCTCACTCTTAATAGCTAACATATTACACAGTGGATTACCAGATGCATTTTCGTAGGCTTGATCTAACTGGGACACTCTGCTTTCAACAATTGAAACATAGTGCAAAGTTCTCTTTGTTTGATAAAGCTTGAACTCGCAACAAGACTAATTTGCTTCTTTCTTCCAGCTATGGGATCGTAGCTATAGCTCCATTCTCTCACCGTTTGGCTTTTGATAGCCAACCTTCAGACATCCAGCATTTGCGCTGTAAGGTCAACTTTCACGCACTAGTTTTTGTTCCCCATGTCAGAACATTAGGTGATGCACTCGTCAGTCGTTTGCGTAGCCCTCCTAGATTGGATAATGCATCAAGTGCTACACCCTTCGGCAATAGGGCAAATGACAGAGCAGGAGCTGGAAAGTATGTTGTATTGCATCTTCGCTTTGATAAAGTATGATTATCTTCTACCTTGCGAACTCATTTCCATTCTTACAATCATAGACTACATTGAAGTGGAGCATGTCTTGGGATTTTTAGTACAACTATGAGGGCATAATACTGTATCAGTGAGTTTTATGTCAATTCATGTTTATGTTAGTTAAATGACACTATTATATGAAGGTTCAGTAAATTAAAGGCTGACCTGCAATAATTATCTGTCAGCCAATTTTGGGTAACTACGCCTATAAATGTCTCCAAAGTTAAAGAAAGTTAAAGGTCTTCTTGTTTCAAATTCACTTGGATACCTTCAATTTTGATCCATCCTCGTCCATCAATGGAAACAAATTGAATGACCTTTGTGCAGGATGAGGATTTGTCGTTTAATGCATTCGGGTATTAATTGCCTGGAAAATGTTTTTTAAACAGGATATGGCTGCTCACTCAGCTTGTGATTTTGGTGGCGGCAAAGCTGAGAAACTTGCTCTTGCAAAATATCGCCAAGTACTTTGGCAAGGGAGAGTGCTTAACTCCCAGTTCACAGATGAAGAGTTAAGAGGCCAAGGGCGTTGTCCATTAACTCCGGAAGAGATAGGACTCCTTTTGTCTGCCTTGGGATTTAACAACAGTACACGCCTATATCTTGCTTCTCACAAGGTGTCTTAACTACTATATTACTTATTTCTTACGAAGAATGATGTGTTTCATTGTGAACAACAGCTTACACTCTCTGGACTTTATGGTCATCAGGTTTACGGTGGAGAAGCAAGGTTATCAGCTCTCCGCCAGTTGTTTCCATTTATGGAGGACAAGAAAAGCCTTGCTTCTTCTCATGAACTATCTGAAGTTGAAGGAAAAGCTTCTTTATTAGCAGCTGTGGATTATTACGTGAGCATGCAGAGTGATATATTCATTTCTGCCTCTCCCGGCAATATGCACAATGCACTGGTAATGAAATTGTATGCCAAAATTTCCAATTAACTATTTTATTCTAGTCTGCTTTAGTCTCTGATTATGCTTTAAAACTGACATGGGGTGACATTTCTCAACTCAGTTGGGGCATCGAGCATACAAGAATCTTAAGACTATTAGACCAAACATGACATTGTTAGGCAAACTCTTCCTGAACAAGACTATGGAGTGGTCCGAATTTCAGCAAGCAGTACAACAGGGTCACAAGAATAGACAAGGACAAATGCGGATACGCAAGGAAAAACAGTCAATATATACTTACCCTGCTCCTGATTGCATGTGTAAAGCTTAATTTGACACTACATTGGAGGTTGTAATTTGATCCGACATGATATTTACGTGTAAATTAGTTGCTATATTTTTGTATTAGCTGCAGCAATGCATTGATCTTTAGTTTGCCATTATGGCTTGTATTCATTAGCATAAATGCTTAAATGCCTGCCATTGAGCAAGAAAACATCGGTTCAATAGTCCATATAGCCCCAGCAAAAAGCTTTTGTAGTCAGTTTAGAAGTTGCAGTGTCTGATATTAGTACTAGTTTATTTAACTCATGCTTTAGAAGACAAATTAGTTATTAATAAATAAATTGTTAGTCATCAAGTTTACTTTCACAGATTAATTGGTCTACCAAACCGAATGCAAGATTTTAAATGATGATCTTGTCTGGTAAACCCATTTTCTATCTAATTTTCATATTTACTTAGAAAGATTGGCGTTTAATAGGAAAACTCGAGCTTTTAAATGATCATAATTGGTAATCAAAATATGTCTAGTCAGCTAGGAATTTGATGGCATTGTAAATATAATGCATAATCTGTCTTAAAAATTTCTCTTTCATAATTGATATACGATATCGGAGAATTAGCTTCTTAAATGTATTCATTTGATCTTTAACCATCTCCAAGTAATAAGTTAATCCTAGTGTAGTCAAATTTCACTCCAAACTCTGCTGGAGTTTATGATATTACAAAAGCCCTGGTCAGGCTAAGCCATAAACTAAATGTTAGTAAGATTATGCCTTCATTGATCATTATCAAATGCTACATACAAGCCAACTACTGCTCCAAAATTATAAATAGTGGCTTTCATGAGAAACATTTACAGTGCACAATGCAAGCTCTAAAAAAATAGCCTTAGCGCATTGTTGCACATTGTTGAACCTTCAAACAGTAATCACCTTTCGCGTTCTTTTTGGTCATTTGGTGCATTTTGTACGCTTGGAGCTCCTGGCGTCTTATCGTCCATCTTATCATTGTTTGAGTTGGTCGAGCTATTTCCATTCCGGCAAGCAGCTAACTCCTTTGATTCAGAGTCAAAAATTGTTGGAGAGGGAGAGGGTGCAGTCGTTTCTTCCTCGATTGGAAGTGTTAGTTTTGACCCTTCCAGTGCAACACCAAGAACAATGTTATCTTCTAACATGGGTCTTCCCACTGAAGGTGGTGAAATTGGTCTTTCAGCATCTTCTTCTGCCTGTGAAGCAGAAGATGCTACATCTGTCTTCTCAATGTTGGTATCTGATGTCAACCCCGATGGATCTCCAGCAACTGCAGCAACTTGGTTTTTCTCAGAGTTGCTTTTAACTGGACTGATAGATCCTTGTAGTGATTTTCCATCTGATGGCAACGCTGCTGCTTTGAAATCACCATTAGCATTTGATGCTGATGAGGCCTTAACTACTTCCTTCTCAGCAAGCGTTGATGGCTTGCCATTTGTGTCATCTGCGGTCTGCGATGTACTTGGTGCTTCAACCTTTAGGTCTTTTTCTTCGTCAGATTGCACTAAACGAGCAGAAGCTTTGGCTTTATCGTCACTGCTGATCTTATAAGAAGACTCAATAAGGAGGACTTCACGGCTGGGCCGGTTACGAGAAAAAACGGAATCAGCAAATGGTACATCATCCACATCAGTCTCCCGAGCTGATCTCTGCACAGTACGAATAGGTGTAGCAAGTCGAGCACGATGATGGCTGATTACTCGAAGGAGATCCAGCAATATAACTTCCTACAAGCCGAAAGTTGGAGAGTGAGAATTGTTAGCAGGAAGTTACCATTTTCCTGATAGACCTTAGGACCTCAACTGCCACAAACACACACCACAGATGGAGATAAAAGACTTTCCTCAAGCTAGATCTATGTATACCTGCAGTTTGGAGTTACAGTTGGAAGATACTGCATTATAATTTGAACCAAATAACTATGGATACTAAAGATGATTATCGGAATTTTGCATTACTTCTGAATGTTGGTATCAAAATATCAATTTCACATTTTTCACATTTTATGGAAGCTTTATTTATTACTCCTTACGAGAATTGACTTTGGCATCACAATACAACAAACTAGTTCCCCCGAAGTCTACATGAAAACAGTTCTAGCAAAGGTAAGACAAGTATGAGGAACAGACGAACAGAGGTCAGAGGGAACAGTGAATGCATAAAGCATATAGAACGCCCATCATCTAAAACAAGGGTACAAAGCGAAAAAGCTTATACATGACCAAGTATAAATTGATTAGTTTGTGGTAACTGGTTATAGCAGTACTGTAAGCAAAGATGTGACACTTATTTACAAAGTCAGACTTAGAACTGCTTCATTGAAAGAAAGGATAACTCGTACCTTCACTCGGAGGTACTCTTCAAAACGAGAAGTCTTCACAAAGCAAGAAATCAATATCTGTTTCACATGCAACGAGTACAATAGATGAGTCACACTAGTACCTTAGACTTCTATTGAACAATATGTAAACCCAAAAAAAAAAAGCCAAGATTAGATAACATGTACAGTTAGTACAGAAGACAGGTGGACACAATTGCACAAGAAATAAAGTGATCCAGTAGCTATGATGTGGCTAGAAGTCCCCACTACTTGCACTAGGCTCTGCACATTTTGACAGCTAACCCATGTCAAGTGTTAGTCAGAGTTAAAGGGGCTTCTATCTTTATTCTACGCATCTTCACCCTGGATAATGAGGATTTACTTACTTGTTCAGGGGGAGAATGGACTCTCAAAGAGCATAATTGAGAGAAAGATACTCCAACTCTCATCAGTCTACCAAATTCACATATTTCTTCAAATAGGTGAGAAAAGCTCAAATAGAAATGAGGAATCAAACACGGGGATAAGAAGCAGCTAGTATTCTGAAAATTTTGCTAGAGGGGAGGAGGTGAATAAAAAGTGGGAAAAACAACAACATACTATTGTAATCCCACAAGTGGGTCATGGCACGGGTGGGTTGGGGAGGTCTAGCCCTACATTGTGAAGGTAGAGAGATTGTTTCCAATAGACTCTCGGCTCAAGTGAAGCAAAGTGGGCAGAAGAGGCAAACATTTTATCAAAAACAATGAAGGAAAAGTTCATATAGATAAAACTCATGATGATCCTACATCTTTATGTTTCTATAGAATCTTTATAAATCTAATGCGATGCAAAATAGATTATTCGGCAAACTTGTGATGGGATTATTGGTCGAGCTTATAACTCGTGAAAACATTATCAAGACCATAACTAGTTGCAGTTCAGAACAGCAGTCTATGCAGTTTACCACTGCATTTCAGGCACTGAACGAGATAGCTAAAGAGGTACCACCTACCTTAAGAGCCTGATTCTCTGGATCAATGTTGTCCAGAAAAACTCGTCTATGTAATCGCTGCTGTTCTACTAGAGGATGTTTTGACAAAACCTTCCGCATATCCGCAACAATGTTCTACACATGAAGGAGTCGTGAAATTCGCATCAGCCAACAGAACTATTTATTGAAAATAAGAAGATTGTATCTTATCTAACTAGAAAATTGGATTTGCTGACATTGATTTTATTCACATCCAAGTGGCTGATGGCAAGGTGAGTCTTGATCCGCCAATGAGTCTTCTGAGTAAGATTCCTGACGATATTCACTGAAAATTTGTGATTTGGTATATGAATTGCTTCACGATCATCACCTCTTATGATTGTTGGTGACCACCAACCTACATGCTAAAACAACAAGAAGCAGTCATGCAACAGCTCAATCCCATGATTAAGCTTTCTATTCAACTCACACAAATGTCGTTACCCATCCACAGCTTTATGCAAATCAAGCATGGAACACTTCTTGTTTCAGGAATTGTTTATTATGTTTCTTATCATGTAATTGGTGGCAGGACCAAATAGTTACCTCCACTGTGCCAGAGACATCATAGCCCTGTATCTTCGTCTGTATCCAGTCATTTAGAATAAAGGGCCTTGTTGCATGGATCATTATGCTCGAGAGGAAGTTTGTAAGTATCTGAACAAGCAATAGAGATTTTTTTTTAAAAAAAGTTTGTCTAGTTCAGGAGGCACACAAGAATACCACCCAGAATAGAGAGAAAAAAGTATAAGACCTGATATATAGAAGCACCTAGGAAAACAAATAATGCTCAGATTACCTCACGACCAGCAAGAGTGAGCAATAATGTCCCAAGACCCCCAGCTGTCAGCCACTTCTGTGTAGAAAAACCAAGCAATTCCATGAACAACGAAACGGCTGCAACCCATACAGCAGTATATACAGCTTTCCCTGCAAATTCGAACCCCATCTGCAAAGAGCGAGACACATATTTGAAGAATAAGACTTCGATCAAAGAAGGCAACAATGAATGATGATAAAAAGTACAATAAAGAAAATTATGCTGCATATGTTTCTTTTACTACGACTTTAATCCTTAGGGGTTGTTTGGTTGGGAACAATTTATCTCGTGAAAAGTTATCCCGAGATAAGTTATTCCATCATGTATATGAGATAATTTATCCCATCACTGAGGTATAAATGGTGAGATAAATAATCCAAGGATTACCTATTACCTTCAACCAAATGCAGGATAAAATAATCCTCATTTTGACCTGTGGTTATTATACCCTATACCTCACACCAAATGACTCCTCAGAGTTTAACTGGTGTGATAGCATTAGATTGCTTAAATATGGATGGGAAAGGTTTAATAAAATATTAGAGACTAGTGTATGCTGCTGTCAAACTAACATAAGGCTCTGATCTAGAGTTATATCCAAATCAGTTAACCAAGAACAGAACTTTTTTGGAAAAAGAACATGGTCTTGAGGAGAGGGGAATCAACCAACAGCATCGACAAGCTTTTGACAAATAGGTATACCATTTCCGGTTGTTCAGTTGCCTTCTTTATTAGCTTTGGGTGATGTTTAGATATCTATATCGAGTTTCGTCACAAACATTTGTGCTTTTATCAATGTTTTAAAATTTGCAGGATTTCGGCAAATTGGAGTAACCATATAATTCCCAGACATACATTTCTTGCATCGGCAGGGTCTTTTGTCTCCACGAGGAATTTTTGTGTTTGCTGAATCAAGCTGCCAAAAGGATAATAAAGATTTACTTTGAGTGAAAAGAAAAACATCAGCATTACATTACTAAGATATTGGGAAAAACAAGAGTATGATGGTAAGCTGTCATTGTTATGACTAAGAGCTAGAATAAATACAATCGTCAACCCGTGATTGGTACTGCATCCAAAAATCAAATGTAGCAAGATTTTGAAAGCAAACATATCACCTAGATAAACAGTAGGCAAGTGCCATCACTGTCGATAATGATCGTATAAAATTAAGAAATCTTTGCTTGACTGCCTGGCTAGAAACTGTAGGTAGAATCAGTGGATCTATTGCTCTGCAAAAGACAAAAGTTCAATACCAGCAGCATGAGAGCTTTATAAAGCATATATCTAACTTTATTTCAACTTTGTTTAAATTGCACTGCAATTTAACCTGCATATAAGTATTGCTCCCATCCATAAAAGCACAGGTTTAAGATAGGACGCTGTAACATAATGCCAGCTACTTTGTTTCCAGTTGCTATCACTTTCCTGCAAGAAAATTTTTCAGACAGAGCTTTAATTTGGGAACAAACAATGATGTAGACAACTTGCAGCAAGCCAGCAAGAAAGATTGTCCAGATAAGCCAGTACACGAAGGAAAAGCATTCTTCCAAAGCGCATCAGTGGAATGAGACCCCATTCAGCAAACACAAGAACACCAATGGCCGGAACCAGCTGAAGCACAAGCGGGCTTCCATGTATAGTACTTAATGACCTGCAAAATAAACTAGTAATTGAATAGGTACCTTCTCGATCAAATCAATTTTGGGTCATGGATGGAGGATAAATAAAGTAAGCGGGGTCGCTTTAATCAGGAGTGATGATTCCACTTTCAAGTTTAAAAAAAAAATGCAAAAGAAATTGTCAGACATTTAATTTGGCAGAAATTCAATATCAAGTTAAATTATAAGGCTAAAGAACGGATTGTGATTTGTGAGAAAAAGAACTTATCCTCATTGAGAAAGAGATTCTAGTCAATTACGAGGAACTTCATTGATGACAGGAGTTGCATTATTGGATGACAAGAATCAGTTATTGAGAATTTCAAGATCTAATAAATATAGAACCTTATACCTTTTCCATATTAGTGCTGCTGTTTCCAGAACTTGACTCTCATATCCTCCACCAGGCTTTAACAAGGAGCGGCATAGTAATACATTGCATCTAGTCGGTGAAGGATGCAAAAACAAAGGCCTGCGTACAGTATTCAGAAGGTAGATGCTCCAAAAATCCTGCCGCTGAAGATGCAGTACACCACATACCAAGTGTCAATGAGGCAGTACAAATTGGAATGAGTTTACAACCACATGACTTATAATATAGTTTAAGAGAGTTTTGTAGAATATTGCAGCAAATTCTCCTCTTATTCCATTCAACTTTCAAAACTTCCAAGAATAATATGAAAATGTATCATAAATATTAATCCCTTTGTCCCTTTCCTTTTTAGTCCGTCCCAAAAAGAATGTCACTTTACTAGAATTAGAAACAATTTATCACACAAATATCTATGGATGATTTTAGACCACAAGTTTGTTTCTTTTTTTTTTAATTGTTATTATATTATTATTAGAGCTATAAAAAAACTGACTTTGAGTTGATTAGACAGCTTGCTCTATTATCACAAAAATATCAGATTGAGCATACTGATTTCAAAATAACTCAGGCTCTAGCTAGAATTAGTTAAATACACCACAAATTCCAGCAAGAATCAGTCTCAATTTACTTATTTACAAATACACTTACCAAAACGAACTTTACAAATGTGCAAATACACTTGCATGACAATAAAGGCACATCATATTTTTAGGGCTTTCCTAAAACTTTCCACATTATCAACCTTTACGATTTGATCACAAGCCAAAATAAGTAAATTCATATAGTAACAAACATGAATTTGAGCTCAAGACCCACCCAATATTTAGAAAAGCAACCCAAACTGTATTCAAGTTAAGCGAAGTGTGTCTATCAAACTCAACTTATAAACAGAGCTGTTCAAAATCATGTCAAGTACATAAAGCTTAGTTTTCTTGAGTCAATTTCATGATGCTTAAGAAACAAAATGAAGTAAATGAATCAACTGCTTATAGAATAAGATCAACAGAAAATTTAAATAATTGAGAAGTCCATGATATACCTAGACTGAAATATTAAACCATGTTATTCAATAACATAATGACAGCAAAATGAATCATCAAAAATGCTAGCATCCATGAACAGAGGAAATGAGGAGGGGTGAAAATTATGGGGCCCTGTGGTGATTATCATCCAAACCAAAGCATACCATGGAATGTGATGACAGAAATATGCTGCAAGAATCTGTCTGGCTCCTGCTCATTGTGCCCTACAAACAAACAAAGAAGACCTGATGATGTCCTTGTTTTATCAGTAAGAAATTAGGACATCGTTGACTCTATTAATATAGTAAAAACTAAAAATCAAACGCAAGAATCCTATGTACCTTAGACTGACCGCTTGATCCACATTTTCCATGAATTCCCAATTCACGGGGCAGCAGCAATGACACAGAAGCTGCCATTGTCTAATATGCTTCCAGAAATGACACCCAAAAGTCACAATGTTAAAGTGCATATGGGAAGAACCTATATCTTCAGAACCTACAAAAAGGAAATAGTGCAGAACCAATATCAAATTAAGCATGATGCAACCTGTCCAACAGTATGCCAAAAGAAAGCCTTCCCTAAAACTGATTTATCAGGTCCTAGTTATCCAACACAGCCATAGATTTGGAGTACTGTCTTCATACGGCATCCACTACCTTAAAAATAGCTGAATTATTTTTAACATTGTACACACTAAAGTCTCCCCTCATCATCAGAACAGATTAAAAAGTGCAGTGGTAGTCTGCACCCACCTAGCACTCTGATCAACCGATCGCACAACCTTTTGATCACAAATATATGTCTACACAGACTTTGAGCAGAGATCTATCAAAAACAATCACTCTATCTCCTAGTAAGGTAAAGTCCTCATACACTCTACCCTCCCAACCCAGACTACACTTGTGTATGTTGTTGAAGACTTCACTCCAACATATCTCTTATATCCTATCAATCTCTAGCATAATAATGGGACTATCTCACGCCAAATCAAGCACAATTACAAGTTAAATCCAAACAGAATCAACAGTTAAGATAACGCACTGCTACTGCTACACCACACACACACACACAGATCTCCTCCTTTCCTCCTTCACTTTCCTAAACAAGTTCCTACCTCTCTAAAAAAACTCAAACATCGAAATTCAGAAAAAACATAAAATTCACAACAAAACTGAAGCATTAAACCTCGAATTAATCGATAATTAAGCAAATTACGAACCTTAAAAGCGATAAAATCGGTGATATGATCTCGGAAAGTGAAGCTGCTTTACTTAAAAATGGAGATCATTGGAATGGTGGAGGAAGGTAATGGAGAACACGGAAATTTCACACCGATGGCTACAGTTGCGTGAAGAACTGAAAAGGAATATCTGTTTTGGATAATTCTTACGTGGCTCCATTCGTTTTATCGTCTTACTACTTTTAAATACCAAAAAAAAAACGTTTTTAAAATTAATATTCAATAATCCTTCTTTAGTTTATAAAATCAATAATATTTTGACATTATGTTTAAAAAAAAATTGAAGCTTGTAGTCAAATAATCCAACCATGGGGAAGGGATATAACTCAAAGATACAGTGTCACCTTAACACGGTGGAAATCATCGATTCGAGCCTGATTATTTTTAAGTCCAATATGAGTTTTTCTAATTGGATTTGCTTCCCCATCGTCGTTCAATGAGAATGAATTAGAGGTTCGGGGGATTGAAATCAGTTTATTAGGATAAATATTTTTTATAAAAAAGAGTTCTTTTAGAAGAAACATATTTTAAAATATATTACTACCATCGTCCCATATTATAAGGCATCTTTCTATAAATATTTGTTTCATATTATATGACATTTACCAAATTAGAATAGAATTAATTATTTTTTTCCCATTTTACCTCACAATTAATTAGTATATTAATGATTTTTTCTAACTTAATTTAATATACATTAATATAAATAAATGATAAAATAATAAAGTCAACTAATATATTAATAATTTTTTAATAATGTGTAAAATGAAAATATTCTTATAATGTGGGATGAAAATAGTATTATGTGCAAATTCCAGAAATGGAAATTGTTTAACTGATTTTATTATACATAATTGCCCATAATCTTATTCTTTCGCTTAAAAGTCAAACATAGTTATTACTACTAATATTTATTTATTTATATTTTGAAGAAATTGCCCTTACAACTTCTGATTAAAAGTTGAAATAAAAAATATGCTATTATTCAAAAAGTATATATTTTTCTCCAAAAATATTTTTAAAATTTTGATCAAGCATAAATTATTTTCTAAATTAACTAAAATGTTTTTCGAATTGCACATTTGGCCAAATATATTATGATTTTTTTCTATATTCACGATTCACGCAATTGCTAAAAAAAAATTTACCATTATATTACTCAAGTAACATAAGAATTAAGAAATTAATTTAAAAGTAATTTTATCTTCAATTTTTTTTTAGCCACGCAGATGAGATTTTTTTTTTTGGTTTGAATAAAGATAAGATACTTTATCACAACTGATGGAACTTAGACATCAATTTGTAGAGACTTGTCATGTCATGCACTTGTCAAAAATTTCTCACAATTTTTGCATGTCATTTGGGCATATATATACATGGAGAAGTAAGGTCTAAAAATACATCCAAACTATTTTAATTTTATCATTTTTATATCTAAATTATTGAGAGTGTAAATTTTTTTAATTATTATCTAATAAATAGAAAAATATACTCTCTCTTTTCTTACAAAACTTCTGCCAGGTGATACACTGCATGAAAAATAATTTCATCATAGCAAATTTAAATAAATTAATATTAAATTAAAGATTAAAACTATCATCATATAAATTGATTTATCTCAGTCGTGAATTTACCACCTTCTTAACTGTGGTCTCGCTTTTGCAGTGACATCGACATCTCCAACTTGAAAGGAAAGCAGTTAGAGTTTCCAAAAAATCAATTAAAAAATTGAAGTATCAACAACCATAGTCGTTATATATGCTATGTAGATGAAGACTTTATGGATAAATACGCCAACAAACATTTTTAGACAAATATTTGATCTAGTCAACACTAGTATATTTCGCTAACCATCGAGTGATAGTTCAGCCAAGAGCCTAAGAAACTCACACTCTCATTAAATAATGTATAAAATCTAATAAAGTAAAATATTTCAAGTATGTTTTTGACCTTGAATGCTCTCTCTATGTGCTCGTTTTTGTTATTGCTACTTTTGGTGTTTAATACAACAACAATAATATTATTTGTAGAATCCAATAAATAGAATTTGGAGGTATAATATATACAGACCTTATCATTACCTCGTAAAAGTAGAGAGGATATTTTATGTGGATTCCATCTCAAAACCCATGAGAGTTTTAATGGGGTCTAAAAGGGACAAAATGGACCAAGGCTGCTGCTAGTTTACCATTCAAATTTGAACAAGTGGTCCATCGTTTCCACACTCTTCTTATGTAAGGCCAAACTAGCTCTCCAACTTGCCTTGTGTTTTTGTTTTTTCCCTCAATTAAATCTAGTCATTAGAACAACTTTTTTTTTGGTTTGCATGAATTAAAGACATTTATAAGAATAAACCTGACTAAAGTGGTTAAAAGGTGAAGTGCACAAATAACTATGTCTAGAGTCGTCATTTAATTTTTGTTCACTTTATATTCTTTTTTAGTTATATAGATTTTCTACTTTGAAAATAATATTGACCTAAGCAACTTAGATTGAAAATTCAAGAATGATGTGCATATAAAAATTATCTTAAATCTCGATCATTTATATCTAATTTTATTTTACCTTTTTTTGGGTCATTGAATTATAACAATATAACAGAGAAATTTATTCTAAATTAGCTCAAATTTATAGTATATGTTCTATATATTATAAGATTTCCATGAATCTCGGATGGAGCCAAAGATTGACTATTTTTTGGCCTTTGAGTATGATGGAATAAAGCAAAATGA
>JAOTQR010000079.1:21201729-21219065 GCA_025774065.1 Solanum ossicruentum
ATTGATTTTATGCACTGCACATGTATTCCTCCCTCTGTCCCATTTTAGTTGTCATGTTGTGTTTTTCAGAAGTCAATTTGACTTATTTTTAAAGTTAAATTAGATTAAATTGATATTTTAAAAATAAAGTTTTGAATATTAAAAAACTATAGTAAAATTATTATTGATGGAACTTTTTTCATATCAATATAATGAAAAAAGAGAAACTTACATAGATATACTGGATTAAGAAAATATTTACCATCTATAACAATAATAATTTATTTTCACTGAACACCTATAATACAATTTTAATTCATATGACAAAAAACTATTTATAAAATATATCTAATACAAGTTTTATTAATGAATAATACCTTTATTACATACTTTCGTACATTTATAATACATTGCGTCAATTTCTTACCAAACAATCACTATATATTTTAAAACACTTATAATACATTTCTATTGTATGCATAATTCACTTTTAATACAAGTGCAGATTTATCATATCATTGCTACATATTGATATAAATAAAAAGTTATCGCTAAAATCAATAATTATTTATTAAAAAAGATCCACTTAAGTAATTTTTTCATGAAAAAATATATCTTACAATGTTAGTCAAAATCTACATAGTTCCACTATAAACATAAAAACTACGACAACTAATGTAGGATAAAGAGAGTGTTGAATATCCTAAAATAATATAGTGAACAATTAAATATAGAAAGAAAGAGTATTACAAAACTAAAATAATTCTCAAAAAACACTCTAGCGCGACTCGCACGCACGGCACGTGACAACTCGCACAAATTTGAATTCGGACCTAAAGCGCTATCTCTTCTACAAATTCAATTTAAAACGACACTTCCCGTTACACATTTTTTTGAAAACAGCATACCGCCCCCTTTTACTCCCCCCACCCCATACCCCCAACAGGCATCTCAAATCTCTCATAGCAGGTACAAATTCATCATCTCGATCTTCCGATTGGAATTCGTTTCACCGGAGATTGAATCTCTGATCGGAAAGTTACTGTTGTGTTTACTAGGTAATTTCGTTTTAATTTTTAATTTTTTTGCTGTTTGTATTGATTCATGGAGGTAGAATTTGGTTGATTGTGCTGTGGATTTGAAGAAAAGGAAAATGTAGTTAGTGTGGAGCTTTAACTGGAATACTCAATTTTTAAGCGGCTTTATTTTTGCCGGAGGTTGAATCTGGAATTTAGCGTTTTTTGGTGCTAATTGTTGATTGTTTTTATGAGTTGAAATTGTGATTAGTAGAGAATATGGTTTATTTTTATGTATTTGGTGAATGTGTAGTAGGAAAGTTGTCGATGAGGTGTTTGGAGCCCTAGCTGAGGAAATGGAGGATGTGTGCCTCCGAACTTGACTTTTTGCTTTAGTTCCTCATCTCAATGGGTTCCTTTTCTCCGAGATTGATTATATAATTGAATGATGTCCATATTTTGTTAGTTTAATTCTGTCGGTGTTTTGATGCATTGAGGTAGAATTGGTTATTTACTGTAACTTTTGTGATTTTGATAAGAAAATGTGGTTTTGTTATTAACTTTTTTGCTTTGGTTCCTCATCTCAATGGGTTTCTTTTCTCCTAGATTGAATATCTAAAGAATGATGTCCATATTTTGTTAGTTTAATTTTGTCGTTGTTTTGATGCATTGAGGTAGAATTTTGGTTATTTACTGTAAGTTTTGTGATTTTGATAAGAAAATGTGGTTTTGAAACCTCAAGTAGAAATTTTGACAGTTATAGTCAGTATTTTTATTTTTTGAGGAGCTTGGTTTTGGTTGATATTTATTATGTGGTCTTCAAGCTGTATTTTCTGTTTTATTCCTTGTATCTATCTTGCGAACTGCTTCATTCTGCTAGAGATTGGATTGAGCATTTATGCTTCTTCTTGATTGTAGTCATGGGCTCATATTTGTGATTGTCTAGAAGCATGGAGGTAGAATCTTGGTTATTTTTTGTATTCTTAGCTTACTCGTCTGCACATAGACGGAAAATATTGTTTGATACCCCCAACCTGAACCTTTGACTGTTTTAATTGGTGATTCTTAGAGGAGCATGTGTTTTGCTGCCATTGTTTGGGCTGATTAAGATTGGGTTTCTAGGATTGACATCAAGTGGAAATGGAGACTTCTGAGGCCAAGGACACGTCACAGTGTGTGAGAGTTGCTGTGAACATTAGACCACTAGTTACTTCTGAGCTTCTCATTGGGTGCACTGATTGTGTCACAGTAGTTCCCGGTGAACCACAGGTTCTCTTACTTTATTAATTTTAGCTGGGGAATTTTCTTTTGTATCGTACTTTTATGTTTTTACTTGTAATTTCTCATTGGGTGCACTAATTTTAAATAATTGCACTTGTTGCATTTCAAAAGTTTTAGTAATTCAGAGTTGAATTATTGATAAGTTTTTATTGTGCAATGTTGTGGATTAATGAGGTTCAACAATCATATTTGATCACATCAGACGTATGATCTCTACATTGATTTGGCTTTTGTTGATGTTCTTGACCACAAACAGGTGCAAATTGGATCACATGTTTTCACATTTGATTATGTTTTTGGGAGTGGGGGCTATGCTTCCTCACGTATATTTGATGAATGTGTTGCACCTCTTGTGGAGGCATTGTTCCAAGGCTACAATGGGACCGTGCTTGCTTATGGTCAGGTAAGGTGCCAGTATTTTTGTTCATTTCTTGGTCATTTTCTAGGTTTAATTTGCTTGAACTTTTCCTGTTTTACATAACTCTATTTGATCTTGTTTATGTCCTTGAACTGAATGTGTACTGTTTTGACATAAGAAACTAACTATATACATTCGGCAATTATGTGTGTGTTGAAGACGGGCTCTGGGAAAACTTATACAATGGGCACTAACTATAATGGTGAAGAGCAGACTGGTGGAGTGATCCCAATGGTCATGAATACTATATTCTCAAGAGCAGAGGCAATGAAGGAGTCAACAGAATTTCTGATCAGGGTATCCTTCATTGAGGTATGTTAAGAGAACTCTGGTATTTCATTCAATATATGTCCCTGCAAGATAAAAATGATATGCTGTGTTTATCTGTCAATTCTCTTTTTCTTGTAGATTTTTAAAGAAGAAGTGTTTGATTTGTTGGATCAAAATGCAATAGCCTTTTGCAAAGCTGATGGGGCAGCGAAGCCTACAGGGGCTCCTGCTAGGGTTCCCATTCAAATAAGGGAAACTGTTCATGGAGGAATTACTCTGGCAGGTGTCACGGAGGCAGAAGTTAGGACAAAAGAAGAGATGGCGAGCTTCCTGTTGCGAGGTTCAGTGGCACGAGCCACTGGAAGCACAAAGATGAATAGTCAGTCAAGGTATACATCACATTAGGAATGACTTTGTTTATTTTGAATGGACCAGACTGAAGTTTCTATTATAACATGTTCTGGTTCTGGTTGCGGGGTTACCTATTTTCTGTTTATGTCAACAGTCGGTCACATGCCATTTTTACCATATCATTGGAACAAAAGAAAACATCCAATGACTCAAGTGGATCAACGAATGATGAAGCTGATGACATATTATGTGCCAAGCTTCATTTGGTTGACCTAGCTGGTTCTGAGCGAGCAAAGCGAACTGGAGCTGACGAAATGCGTTTACGAGAGGGTAATGACAATTATGTTTTTGGAAATAGGACTGATACTATGTTTTTATTTTGCACCACTACCATTTGAGTTGAGAAATCACTGACTAGATGGATAATTTCTCCTACTCCCAGTTACTAACATAAAATATGCATATCCAGTATTCATCGTCTCAGCATTTTGGTGTAGGCATACATATCAACAAGGGATTGCTTGCTCTTGGCAATGTAATCAGTGCCCTTGGTGATGAGAAGAAGCGGAAAGAAGGTGCCCACATCCCATACAGAGATAGCAAGCTAACACGTCTCTTACAGGTATGGACTTCTGTAGCATTCACTGGTTTCTGCTTTTGACTTCTTAAATATTAAATAATACAATCAGTTGTGATTGCTTTCCGCATTGCCTTTTGCAATGTAATGATATAATGTAATATACACTAAGTTGAATCACATCGGATGCCATAAGTCAGTAACTGACCCTTCAATCCGCTTGTCCATTTGAAGACCAAAATCAATTGGACATTGCATACAGAGCCGTGCAAGTTTTTTAACTCTGTAGAGAAATGAAACCAAATGAAAGAAAAATAAGCACAAGAATTCTTACTCTGACACTTGTATAAGGAAATTCTCCTTAAAACAGGAGAACCCGATATTAAACAATTGCTAGTAATTGGAAGTAAATGTTCTGTTAAAGTAATTTGTGCATGCATTTGTTTCAGGATTCACTTGGAGGAAACAGCAAGACAGTTATGATTGGTATCTATTTACTATTAATTGCAGCAAAATTACTGCTTATTTTAATTTACAAGATTGGCACTATATTTCTGTTGCTATAAGTAATGTTGTTCTAACTCAAATGAATGCAGCTTGTGTCAGTCCTGCTGACACCAATGCAGAGGAGACCCTAAATACTTTGAAGTATGCAAATCGTGCTCGCAACATTCAGAACAAGGCTATTGTAAGTTAAAATTTGCTTAACAAAACCAACATTTCATTTTTGTTTCTGAACCTATTCTCTTTTGCAGGTCAACCGTGATCCAATGGCAGCCCAAATGCAAAGAATGAGGAGTCAAATTGAGCAGTTGCAAGCCGAGCTTCTTTATGTTCGTGGAGATTCTGGTGCACCATTTGAACAACTCCAGGTAAAATATTCTTTTAGTGATTAAGGGTGTGTTTGTTATGGAGGAAAATATTTACTAATCTTCCTATGTTTGTTTGGTCAAAAATTTTGGAAACCATTTTTCCTAGGAAAACAAGTTCCTTAAGAATGAGGAAATGACCTTATAGTGGAAGTAGAGAAAACAAATTTCACAAGTGGCATTCCACATTGAGTGTGTCTTCTATATCCCTCCAACACACCTCATTTTCACCTCCATCCCCACCACCCCTACCTCCCACACCCACCTCTCGTATTATTTGTCTGCTATAATATATTTACCGCTGACCTTGTTAGGAGGTGCGAGAGACTGGTTTTGGGAGATACTCAGAGGGGTAGAGGTAGACCGAAGAAGTACTGGGGGGAGGTGATTAGATAACATCTGACGGAACTTGATCTTACTGAGGGCATGGCCTTAGATAGAAAAAAGTGGAGGTCGCGAATTAGAGTAGCAGGCTAATGGTAGGGCTAGGGGTTTTGCCATGTATTCGCATTACCTGTTATATTATGTGTTAGTTTACCTTATTTACATATTGTCATTATTAGTCGTTATTTTTCTGTTCCCTTCCCCCTTTTGTCATATTTAGTTCGTTCTTACTTACGGGTCTTGAGACGAGGGTTTTCAGGAAACAACCTCGCTACTTCTATGCTAGTGGTAAGGTTTGCGTACATTCTACCCTCCCCAGACCCCACTTGTGGGATTATATTGGGTATGTTGTTGTTGTTGTTGTTGTTGTTGTTGTTTTAGGATAATATATTTCCTAGAAAGCATTTTCCAAGAAAATATTTTTCTTCATACTGAACACACCTAAAGGACTGAACTTCCAGCATTTATAGGACTATCTGCACATATTGGAGATACCTACTATTATTCTTGAGGGTCTACATTACTATCTGTCTGTACCAACCCTTTCAAAGAAACATGATAAGGGGCCTGGAAGGATGTGCTTGGCAAGAGATTTTTGACACATCAGTGCTAGGCTTTGACTGTTCGAGTTTCTATGTTTGTTGGGCAGACTCTTAAGAACAAGATTTCTTTGCTTGAAGCAAGCAATGCAGAGCTACAGAAGGAGGTAAAAGAACGCCAGATTCACTGTGAACAATTAACACAAAGTGCTATTGATGCCCAGGTTTGTTTACTAGTGATTTTTTAAAAATTAATTGTAAAATGATTTGATGCTGGAAATTTCTTATAAGGATCTGATATGACAGGTTGAAAGGGATAGACTAATCTTGAAGATTGAGTCTTCGAAAAATGGTAGGCCTTGGAATGAGATAGACAACTCTGATCAGGTTTGACTCCATTACTACTGAAACTTATTTCACATTATTAGTAAATTAGCAGAATTTCTGATCTGCTCCTGGAGACTCTTTCTTCTAGGATTTGGATTTGGTGAAGAAGTATGTAAGCAGAATTCAAAAACTAGAAGCAGAGTTGCTTCACTCACAGAACTCCAGTAATTCAAAGCATGGTGAACCTGTTGATTATCTTGGGTTAGACTACGGTGAGCTTCTATCGAAGGGTTCATGTTCAGAGGATTCTGACATCAGAAGTGTAGATATAAATGGTAAGCAGTTATTTAATAATGTATGATAGCCAAATAACCATTTGATATAGCTGCTTTTAGTGGGTCTTCTGGGTTGTCCCTTTTACTCATTTTTTTATCTTGTTTGATTCCAATAGTAATCACTTTGTCCAAGCCCTATCAGGGACCTTATCTGATTGAAAATTGCTCTGTAAAGGTGAGTCTGAAGTGGAGGAGAAAGAGCTTGAACATTCTTCCCTTCAAGAAAAATTGGATATGGAACTTAAGGAGTTGGACCAAAAACTCGAACAGAAGGAGGTAACTTTTGCAAATCCTGATGCTGTTTTATTGTAGTTTATGGAAAATTCAGTTAGTAAGCAGAAACAAAATTCTGCTCTTCAATTAGTGGCTCCTTATTTTGCAAGAGAATCAAGCTGCCTTAGGCCTAAGGTTATAACTTTGAGAGACTTCTGTGAATTGAGAGAGAGATCTACTTTGAAGGCTGTAGGCTGGAGAAATTTCTTAGTGACCTTAGCTGTTTTGGCAGAACCTCATAGCTATAGAGTCACCTGAGTAGTATGTTTATTTGGACAAGTCAATGAAGGTGGGAATGGTCTCTGTGGTGGACAAGACGAGTGAAGCGAGACTCACATGGTTTGGGCATGTGAAGAGAAGATATATTGATGCCCTAGTGAGAGGTGTGAGAGTTTGGTTGTAGGGAATACGCGGAGAGGTAGAGATGGATCGAAAAAATATTGGAGAGAGGTGATTAGACAGGAACTGGCACAACTTCAAATCACCGAGGGCTCAGGACATCCTCTAGATTGGAAAGAGTGGAGGTCAAGTATTAAGAGTAGAAGGTTAAGTAGGGTTAGAGTGTTGTCTTGCCATGCAAAGGCTTAGACTTGTTAGTACCTGTCATAGTAGTAGCTATGCTTTTGTAGTTCTTGCCATATTTTGTTTATTGTGTTTCGATTATTACACAATTTTGCTGTTATTATTGTTTCTTTCTTGTAGACATTACAAGACTTCTCTTATTAACAGTTGTCTTTTTATGCTTTTACTTTTCTTCTACTTGAGTTTGATGTATTTTAGTCAAGGCTCTTATTGAAACAACCTCTATATCTTCACGTAGTAGTGGTAAGGTCTGCATACTATCTTCACGTAGTAGTGGTAAGGTCTGCGGACTACCCTCACCAGACCTCACTTAGTGGGAGTTCACTGGGTATGCTGCTGTTGTTGTAGTGAAATAGATATGTCCTCTTAAATAAGAAAGCTTTTGGTTTCATTCTGTATGTTCCTGACTGATGACCTACTGTACTTGAATATGTTGTCAAACTGCTCTTTGAGAACATCATGATGATGCATGGTCTTTCTTATTATCATTTAAGTAGGTGTTGCCTTTTTAACAAAAGGGTGAAAAACTAGACGCCTTCATACTTCTGTTTAAAGCATTAGACAGCATTAAGCTTTGCAAGTTTTTTGTTCCTTGAAATTTTCTTTTTGAGGTAATTCATGGATTTAGTTGGGTTTTACAGTATGAGCAATAATTTCAAAAAAATGCATACACAACTATTGCTGCTTAATATTCTTTTCACTTTTCTCTTCAACTTCTTGTCTCATCTACTAAAGGCTGAAATGAAGAGGTTCACGGCAGTTGATACCTCATTATTAAAGCAACATTATGAGAAAAAGGTCCATGAACTGGAACTGGAAAAGAAAGCTCTGCAGGTAAGTAATATGCCCTATCTGCTGACACTGAAGTATTCATGATTTCTCCTTTTCTTACTATTGATTTTACACTCTGATGCAGAAAGAAATTGAATCTCTTCAGCACAACCTTTCTAACATTTCATCAAATTCTGATGAAAGTGCTCAAAAGTTGAAGGAAGACTATCTTCAGAAATTAAATCTTCTAGAATCACAGGTATCATCTAGACATCTTCTTCAACTCAATCCTCCTCCAACCACCTGTAAGGAAAAAGCATTAACATTGCCTCATATCATTCATTGCATCTGCAGGTTGCTGTGTTGAAGAAGAAACAGGATGCTCAATCTCAACTTTTGAGACAAAAACAGAAGAGTGAGGATGCTGCAAAACGTCTTCAGGATGAAATCCACAGAATCAAGTCACAGAAGGTACTAATTATTATATATATATCAGGCATTTTCAATTGTAAAGGAATATTTCCTTTCATGCAGTTGATTCATTTTTCTTTATCTAGGTTCAATTACAACAAAAGATAAAACAAGAATCTGAGCAGTTCAGGTTGTGGAAAGCTTCAAGGGAAAAGGAGGTTCTTCAGGTACTGTTAATTTAATTTTTGATTCTTATTTCAGAAGTCTTATGTACTGAAACTTGCATTCATGTTAAGTTGGGTAAGTTTTCTAGCTTCCTATGAAAATTCAGGACAGACCTGTCAAATAAAATTTGTGTCTGCAGTTAGAAGTAGAATCCTCCCCTTTCTCTGCGCATGTTGTCACGATTATGTTTTATAGGTCTAGAATCCCTATTTTATTCAAATCATCTAATAAGCGTATCTCTTTTAATTAGTAACATGCAATGACTTTTTTTCATTTGACTTTGCCTGTTTTTTTTTTCTATTCTAAATGATAATGTTTGTTCATTTTCTTGATTATTAAAGAAGATGTACATAGCACAGTATCTCGTATCCAGAGGGTAAACTTCCTTTTATTGCTGAGAAGATCATTCTTTTTGTGACTAAACTGTCAATGCTGTGCCTTGTCTCAACAGCTTAAGAAGGAGGGAAGAAGAAATGAATATGAGATGCATAAGCTCTTGGCACTGAACCAGAGGCAAAAGATGGTAAAAGAATAGTTTGTTAACAATTCTGCTTTTAAAGTGTCACGTGGCTTACGTTAAATGGTATACAGGTGTTGCAGCGGAAAACTGAAGAAGCTGCTATGGCCACTAAACGGCTTAAGGAGTTGTTAGAGTCTCGAAAAACATCGCGTGATGCTGCTGGCTCCGTAAGTGCTGCAGGATTCCAGGTATCAGTGCCAAGAAGGGGTTATTTTTGCATTTCTTTTTCATCACAAAAATGTTTTTCTTTTGTAGTTTACCTTTAAATTTCCTTCATAGAGAGATTACAAGACCATTTTTCTTGTCCATACTTCCTAGAATATATCATCAAGACCTTTGGGAACATAAATTTCCCCACCCAGTTAGTTATCTCTTTTCCCATACAGGCGTTGATGCAAGCAATTGAACATGAACTTGAAGTTACCGTCCGGGTGCATGAAGTGCGGTCAGAATATGAGCGCCAGATGCAAGAGTAAGTTCGTCAATTCATCATGATTAAATGAACTTGTCAATGTTCTATATTTAGCACTTGAAAATTGTTTAGTGTTGCCTTTCTGTCCAGATTGTGTGCATCTACTATTTTAAGTCTTTTGCACTTAAATGGATACATTCTTTTTGGCAATATCAATGAATTAGACTTCTTGCCTGCATTCCATCCTTTCCAGAAAAATTCAATTAGTTTGGTTTATCATATAATATTTGATTGAATAAATGCCACCTTGGTAGTTTTCAAACAAATTCAATGTTACACCATGCCAATCCATTTGAGTCCTGGCCTCAAGATTTCTGATTCTTGCTTACTGTTCAAGGAGACAACCAATCTATATAGTTCAAGTCATTCGCCTATTCTTTTATTCTCTTTTCCTCTTATTCATGCTAGCCTTATCAGTTGATGCAACCTTAAAGTCCTTGTAGTGGAAATGTGCAATTAGGTGACAAAGTGACTTATGTCTAATATGTATGTGTGAGAAATATGAGAGAAAAATATTATTCCCTTCATCTCATTTTACGTGACACCCTTTGACTTCTCGGTGTTGAAAAAAGAAAGATTTTTGGTCTGTTATTCTTAGACACTTGAGTGGTCGCGAATCATTCATTAAGGTGAAAGGAGAATTTTAAAGTCAAATTGTTTCCAATTGGGACGGACCAAAAAGGAAAGAGTGTCGCATAAAATGGGAGAGAGCGAGTATTGACTTGTATATTTGCATTATTACACTAAGCCATATTTATAGACGCTATATTACAGTTATTATCCTTGTAATTTTCAATATACTATTTCCTATTCTAATTTTGGAAAAAAGCTCAAAATACACTTGGACTATTTGACAAGGTTTAAATATACCTCTCATCCACCCTTTGCCCCTTGGACTATTAGGACATTTTTGGCTTTTTTCCGATTCTAATTCTAACAACTTCTCTTCAAGCTGGTGCATACAAGCTATATCGCCGAGCATGTTACAAATGTAATTAATAGGAGGACCAGTGAGGGACCTAAGTGGAGATATCAAAGAAGCTAATCATACGACCTCACAAATTTTATAACAATATCTCCGAGAATGGCTTTTCTCTAACAAAGTGATCGTCAAATCTCAATGAGCATCTAAGTTGCTCGGGCTCTTCACTTTTGGTTCTGCACTCGTGTCGCCGCACTCATGTCGACACGACATGGGTGTGGCTGTGGGTGTGAGATCTGTGTCTGATTTGGTCAACCAATTTCGGGTATTTTGACCAAAATCGATGGGGAAAGTTTGGACGTTTTAATGATTTCTATAATCAATACAAAAGCTAAGGTGAAATTGAAGAAAATGGAATACCTTTTATATAGAAATTTCTATGTCATACCCTTTTCTTTAATCTTCTTTCAGGATTCTCTTCAACTTTTCCATATAATATCTCATAATTTAGGTTTTATCACTTTATTTTTAGATACTTTGATTATTTTTAGGCGAATCCCTGCACTCGTATCCGTACATAGACTCATATCCCCGAATCTTAGAAATTAAATCATGATGGATCCGACCCCTGGATCCGCACTCGTATGGGACACTCGTACCCGAGTTCGAGCAACTTAGATAACAGTGAAAAAGATCATCAAAAAGTAATAAGAGTCTTGCTAATTTGATGAGAAAACTTGCCTTGAAATTTCTGCAATGGAGTTTCTCGATTAGTAACTTGAAATTTCCATATTGGTGTCTCTCCATTAGTAACGACCTCAAACATTATGTTATCTCCCTTCCTCAAGCAATTATCAGCCATGAATTTGGTCCATCCACTTCCAATATACGTTTCAGTTTTAGAAGAACTTAGATTTAAATTCCACGACCTTTGTCTTTCATCTCTTATAATTAAACCACACTTCTTATTGATGAGAGCATTTGCATATGCGAATTGTCGAGGAAGGCACTGACATGGTGTACAATAACAGAAAAGGAATTCAATTTACATATTCACTTGAAGAGTTCGCATGTTTTGGAACTTACCAAATAACCTCGCGAAGAACAATAGTCTCTGATAGTGCATTCAAAATGAGAATGATCAAAAGACTTGTGATGAGCAGCAGCTTTTACATCAGAAGAAACCTTTTTTGACGACTTGTTCTTGCACCTTGGCCTTTTGGTTGCATCTTCAAGAAATTAAATATGAAGATTGTACTTGAGAAAATTAGCAACATTTGAATAATATAACACACACACTTTTTGGCTAATTCGGAATTAGTTTCCTTGCAAAATAAAAATCATTTGGTTTATGTAGTTTCCATTATAGGTTGCACAAAAATGATCATTTGCATCAATTAACACCTTTTTGCAACTCATGTTTTCAGTTTATTTCTTTTACTTTCTGATTTAGACTGTTTCAAAGGAATGTTTTTTTGGTTTGTATGGTAATTTTTAAGTTTTAACTTTGCACAAGACAGTTTACGATCACAAGATTAAAATACATTTTTAATCTAACACCACAAGATTCAGAACTTTTGTTTACTTTCTAAAATTCCGTGTCAATTCAAAATCAAAACAAACAAATTGGAACAGACAAAGTAATTTTTAATATAAAGAAATTGAGACAACCACTACGTACCTAATGAAATTCCACAATATAGGGTCTGGAATGGAGCTTCTCGATGAGTAACTTGAAATTTCCATATTGGTGTCTCTCCATTAGTGACGACCTCAAACATTACGCGATCTCCCTTATTTAAGCAATTATCAGCATAGAATTTGGGCCATCCACCTCCAATATAGGCACGATTTTCAGAAGAACTTAGCTTTAAATTCCACGACCTTTGTCTTTCATCTCTTATAATCAAACCGCACTTCTTATTGGAGAGGCCATTTGCATATACAAATTGCCAAGGCAGGCTCTGAAATAGTGTATAACCAAGAAAAAAAAACAATAAAAGGATTTTAATTTACATACATTGACAATATGAAGGTGTCTTCAAATAATGTCAATCTAGTTTAACATGTCATTACAAATTAGTTATCATTTTTACCAAGTAACTAATAATTGCTTCTCGTATAGATCGATTTACTTGTAATTATCTAATGAGTGACCCGATTGTGTAACACATTCACTTGATGAGTTTGCAAGAAATATTGAGTTTTGAAACTTACCAAGTAACGCCGCATATGGCGATATTCTCTAATAGTGCATTCAAAATGAGAATGATCAAAAGACTTGTTCTTGCACCTTGGCCTTTCTGTTGCATCCACAAGAAATTAAATATGACCATTGTACTTGAGAAAATTAACAACATTTAAATTATATAACAAACACACTTCTTGGATAATTTGGAATTAGTTTTTTCCTGACAAAATAAACATCACTTGGTTTAAGGTACACCCCCCCCCACACACACACAAAAAAAAAAAATCATCACTTGGTTAGGTAGTTTTCATTACAGCAAACAACAACATATCCAATGAAATCCACAAGTGGGTTTTGGAGAGGTAAAATGTTTACAAACTTTACCACTACTTCATAGAGATAGAGAAGTTGTTCTCGGAAGACCATTAACTCAAACATATTAGTCCCAAAAACAGAAAATACTAGATACAAAATGACTACAGTGGAAAGCAACTGGAAACTCATATATACAAGTTGCATAAAATAATTTCCATAAGTTAACACCTTTTTGCTACTCATCCATTTTAATTTGTTTGTTTTACTTTCATTTTTAGTTTATTTCAAAAGAATGTTCTATCCTTTGTATGATAACTTTAAGTTTTTAATTTTCCACAAAATATATTTAAAACCACAAGATTAAAATATATTTTAGTCCATCTTTAATCTAAGACCACAAGATTCAGAAGTTCTCTTTACTTTCTAGAACTCTGGGTCAACTCAAAATCAAAACAAACAAATTGAATCGAATCAAGTAATTTCTAATATAAACAAGTTAGACAACAACTATGTACATCCCCAGTGAAATTCGACAATATGGGTCTGGAGAGGGTAAAATATATATAATCATTACCTTTACCTGAACTCAAGTGAAGTAAATCGAAGCACTAAAACATGACAACTACTAGCAAAGCTGACGCAATCACCTAAACATAGTAAACATCAAACAATAACAAAAGATGTCACCTTTGAATTCAAATTTCTTGGAAATCTCTTCACCTTCTTCCTGCAAACACTCTTCATGTTCTCTGTTACAATGAGTCCTTGAATCAAATATGGAAACCTCAAATACCATATTTCCTTCATGTCTGAACATTAATATATCTCCCAATTGCAAATTATGTTGTTGTACAAATTCAGCCCAGCCCCCTTCAAATCTATGATCCTTCAACTTCATATGCCACTTGTTGCCATTTCTTCTAAGTATGGCATCTTCAACGTGGTCATATCCCTTCAAATACTTCAAGAAACCTATAGGAATTTTCTGCAAATACAACATAAACTTGCCCCAAAATAAATACTATAGTACTATTTTTTCGAAATAAATACGATAGTACCGTAGTGAAAATCATGAATCCGCTACTACAACAACAACAACAACAACATACCCAAGTGCCTCAAAAGGCTCCCGCTCATTGTGGGGTGAGGGGGGATTCGGATGTACGCAGCCTAACCCCTATGTTTAAAAACATAAAGCGGCTGTTTCAAGATGACCCATGAGGAGCGTCGAAAGTTAGCATTGACTAATTGCTACTTCACAAATGAAAAAAGCGCAGATAGTTTAAAGAACCATTTTGCTTTTTTCCATCATACTCCAAGGCCAAAAAATAATCAATATTTGGCTACTAAATACAAAAAAAAGGAGAATAGAAAGGATTACTTACTAGACAATTCTTGAAACCTGGCTGAATGGGTTTGAAAAAATGAGGCTTTTTTGGAGGGATTTTCATGGCACCCAAAAGTCTTGAAACTCTTTTTCAAACATAAAGTAATTTGATATGTGAAGCTTGGGATTCTTTTTATGTGCATACATATATAAAGGGGCAGCTGATGCATTAAAGTTTTGTTATGATTACTTGAGCTGGATTGGCTTACAATTAGGTGCTTTTATATTAAAATAATTAGGAGTGCATAGTTCGACTTGGCTCGATTTCGATCTTATGTGTTATCGGTTCAGTTTATCAATTTTCGATTTTCAAATATGATAAACTTATAACAAACAAATAAGATATTTTTTATTCGACTTTTGGTTCTTAATGATTCGATTTTCGATTTATCCAATAAGAAAATACTCATAAAATAAATACATGATTTTTCTAACAATTTGACGCGATACAATTGAACAAGCACGTCAGTTGCAAAATGATATAATGCTTTTGAGAACTACAGTGAGACGAATCAGGAATTGTAAAAATGATGAACATATCTATTTGTCTAGCTTCGTAATACTCACCTGATTAATAAAATAAGCTTCATTAAGACATAACACTTACCCTCAAATGAACACCATAATATGGCAACCCAATCAACAGGAAGTGAATAAAATAATAATATGCAATATTTGACCTCATATTCTAATTTACTCCATTGATGGAAGACTTAGACATTGAAAATCAAGCAAATGCATGACTTACGAGTATTGATATAATGTCAAGTAATGTTAAATTATTAATATTTCATATTTATAAAGGGATAAAATAGTAAATTATTATAGTTTTAATGAGTTATACTAAAAGTTGAAATCGAGTTGGTAGCTTGGTAATTTTTTTTATAAAATCATTAAAATTTCGTTAACCTAATAAACCAATAACATTTTTTCGATTCGATTTATCAGTCGGCTGAATTTTTGCACACTCCTACAAATAATTTTTAAGCGTTTTTGAGGTGTTTGAGTAAAGTTAAATAGTGCTTATGAACACTTATTTTTAAGATAAAAATAACAAAAATAAATCAAAAATCATAAGCTATAAATCCTAACTTATGACTTTTAACTTATAAGTCAAAAGTCAATTCAAATAAGTTTTAACTCTATATCAACCAAATTCACCATCAAGTTGTTTTTTTTTTTTCTTTTTTATAGAACTGATGTCAATAGATAATATTATACTAATTTTAAAAAACACTTACATAAAACGCTTATTTGCATAAAGGTTGCAAATCCATCTGCCATATTTTTAACATGCAAATTTGCCTAAGATTATAATGTAGTAAGGACCTTTGGACTCCGTTTGGATAATTGTTACATATTATTTTATATAGTATGTTATATTATATCATATTGTATTATTTTAATAAATACAATATTTAAATAAATTATATTTTTTTCGTTGCTATATAATATCACACGTCAATAGATTGAATGATAAACTTATAAGAAAAGAATAGGGGATAGAGTTAGTGTAAAAAGATAAGATAAAAGATAAAATAATAAATAGAGACAAAAATAGAAGAAAATATCAAGATAGTGATACAATCACATCAAATTAGTTGATACATAAAATGAGACTTTTAATCGTTACTTAACATTTGATTTAAACAACATATAATAAAATTTAAATATAATCAAGATAAATGTTATATTTTAAATTAACAATACAACACAATACACAACAATCATCTAAATAAGATGCAATAATCTATTATACGCAAATTTATTCTCTATTTATAGAAAATATTATTTTCACGACTTAAATGCGTAATATTTTAATCCGAGCTGCACGCATTGGGACAAAGCAAACAGTAGAAATCTCCAAAAAGAGGTCATCTTTTCAAGTATCTTTGTACTTGTTGAAATGATAAAAGATCCCATATCCAAGTTTAAGTTGAAAACAAAATTTTAAATATCTTTGAAAAATATGAATTTTAACCTATGTCATAACTTTTAGAAATATATTTCACTCTAAAAAAATAAATATAATTTATTTTCATAATAATTATTAAAGACATTCATAAGTCTGACATAAAATTATCATTTTTTGTAATGAACTAGATGATACATTATTCAAAAATTATAATAGAATTATTTGATAAAAACTACTAATAATACAATTATCAACAACAATAACAACATATCAAGTGATATCCCACAAGTGGGGTCTGGAGAGGGTAGATTGTACGCACATCTTATCGCTACCTCATAGAAGTAGAGAAGTTGTTTCCTAAAACCCTCATCTCAAAACCCATAAGCAGAAATACTAGATATGACAAAATGAAATGTAAAGTAAGGGAACAACGGGTAAGACTAACAATGAATAACATATGACAGTAAGTAACTATAATAAAACTAACACATATACGTCAGATAATGAAAAGAAAAAGGAACAATAATAGTAAAAATAATACAAATGCTAATAATAATAATAAGAAGAAGAAGAAGACGAAGGAGAAGAATAGGAAGAAGAAGAAGAACTTAGCCTGCTACTCTAATTCACGACCTTCATTCCTTTCTATCTAAGATCATGTCCTCAGTGAGGTCGAATTCCGCCATGTCCTGTCTTATCACTTCCTCCAATACTTTTTCGGTCTACCTCTACCCCTCCGAGTAACTCCCACAACCAACATCTCGCACCTCCTAACAGGAGCATCGATACTCCTTCTCTGCACATGTCCAAACCATCGCAGTCTCACTTTCCTCATCTTTTCGCCCACCGGGGCTACCTCCAGTGTTTCTCGAATTGCCTCATTCCTAATCTTGTCACTTCTGATGTGACCGCACATCCATCTCAGCATCCTCATCGCTGCGACATGCATTTTCTGAACATGAATACAACATGAATTATCAATTATTATAATTTGTCAAATTACAAC
>JAOTQR010000079.1:21246365-21264685 GCA_025774065.1 Solanum ossicruentum
AGACAAGTGGCCTTAAGTAGCCTAATACAACTTGAGCATTCTCTAAGAAAAATATTCTCTTCCTATTCTTTCCTACACTTCCTTTGTTTCAATTTATTTGTCTGATTTTGATTTGGAGAGGAGTTTAAGAAAGTAAAGAAGAACTAAAACGCTCGTTAGTCTTATGGTGTTAAACATGTCCTCTGTAAAGAAAGTGACTGTTATACCTGTTATTTGCAGATATGGAGGAGAAGGTTGAATACGTACTAAAAATCATAGATGAGGATGGCGAATCCTTTGCAAAGCGCGCAGAGATGTATTACAAGAGGAGGCCTGAGCTCTTGAACTTCGTGGAAGATTTTTTCCGAAGTTACAGAGCTTTGGCAGAGAGATTTGATCACATATCAAAAGATCTTCAGACTGCTAATCGAACCATTGCAACTGTCTACCCCGAGAGAGTTCAACTCGCGATGGAAGATGAAGATGGAGAACAGTTTCTTTCAGAATTAGGACCTCCTAAGGAATCAAATGACCCTTCCAAAAGCTCACCAGCAGCTCCAAAGTTAAGTTTACCAAAAGTTCCTTCCTTTGCCAGACGAAACGCCAAGCCATCAAGGTTAATGTCAAAGAAGGGACTAATAAAGTTCAATGTAGATGATGCAATTGCTGCTGCTCTTCCAAGATCAGGTTTGAGAAAAATCGAGGCACTCCAGGAAATTGATAAACTTCAGAAGGATATTTTGGCACTTCAGACTGAGAAAGAGTTCATCAAGAGCTCATATGAAAATGGGCTAGCAAAGTACTGGGAAATCGAAGAATGTGTAACTGAGTTGCAATCAAAAGTTAGCAGCTTGCAAGATGAGTTTGGGATTGGCACAATGATCGAGGATGATGAAGCTCGGTCATTGATGACAGCCACAGCTCTGAACTCATGCCAAGAGACCTTGGCTCGGTTGCAGGGAAAACAGAAGCAATCAGTCGAAGATGTCATAGTTGAGCATCAAAAGATATTAGAGGTCCTTGGAAAATTTGATACTCTAAAAGGAAAGTTTGTCAGCCGCCTGCCACATCCACAAGTCCTCTCTGAAGTAAATAAGTCTTCCAATCCAGATTCGAAATTGAAGTTGCTGAATCGACAAGTGGAAACTTCTGAAAGAGAGAAGCATAATGAAGAGAAAGTGCATAAGGAGCTGGAAGCTAGTTCTGCTAGTTCCATCTCTGATCTGGCAGAGAAGGTTGATGAACTTGTCGATAAAGTCATAAACTTGGAAAGTGCTTTCTCTTCCCAGAATGCTTACGTAAATCGATTAAGAGCAGAGACAAATGAACTTCATTCACATCTGATCAAAGCAGAAGAAGAGAAGGGGACTTTGGCTGAAGATTCAGAGAGCATGAGCAAGAGGATTAGACAACTGGAGGAAGAACTTCTCAGGATTCGGAATCTCAATGGAAGTTTTAGTTTGGATGATCTCTCTGAGAAATTTCGCAAGAATAGGCAAGATGAAGACGTCGAAGATACTTTGTCATCCAATAAAGTGATCGATGTTTCAGGACTCGATAAGGCAAAGCAGTTTCAGATACTTGAAGCAATCATACCTGGATCAAATGTTCTCGGTATATCCAAAAGCGTTAGTAGTAAGGTAGATCCGAAGAATGAAGTATTGAAACAGCAGGAGGATTGCCTTAAAGTTGATCAGTTGAACAAGGATACTCGAGATGGAAAGACTGGTGGTTCTTTAGAAGCTAACCAGGGTGTTTCAGGTGTCGATAAGGCCAGGCAGTTTCAGGTTCATGAAGCAATCATACCGGGATCAAATTTTCCAGGTATCTCCAAAGTTGTTAGTAGTAAGGGGGGTCTGAAGCAAGAAGTCATACAAGAACAGGCTATAGGTAAAGAAGAAAAATTTCCTAAAGCCGATCTTCAGAATGACCAAGATAATTTTATCAGAAGTACCGTCAGAGATGCAGCATATGTTGGGTTAGAAAAAGGGTCTGATAAAAGCCACGGGCATGTTACAGATAACGATCCAGCCACAAGAACAAATGACGGAAAATTTGAGCTACGAGGAACAAATGATAGTGCAAACAGAAGTGATTGTCCCGGTTCTGCAGCTGTCAATCAGCAAGTGGATACCAAAGGAAATGAATGCAACAGATCTCCTGGTTATGATGCAATGGTCTCAACGGATGTCAGAATGGCAGAGGAAGCAAAGAAACAAGACATATTGGATAACCTCATTCCCTTCAAAGGTGAAGCTGAAAAGCTTCCCATATCCGACCTTCAAAATGACCATGACAGTCGTCTGAAGGATGTGGAAGATGTTAAGTTAGAAAAAGGGTTTGACAAAAGGCAACAAGTGCATGTTACAGATCATGGATCACCAACCAAGAAAAATGTCGAGCAAAAGGGCGCAAATGATCTTGCACACAGAAGGGACATTTTCCCCAGTTCTGTCAAAGATAAAGAAGAAAAGCTTTACAAAACCAATCATCAGAATCATCTGAATGACTTTTCACAAGAAGCTCCTCCAAGGGATTCTCCAGATGTAAATATGGAGAGAGGATTTGATGGAAGTGAAAACTTTCACGCGTCAAATGATGACTTGGCCACAAAAAGATACTCGGGGAAGGAAGAGCAAGCTAGGATAAAAGATGCTGCAGACAAGAGCGATTATCTGCACATTGTTGAAGGTAAAGTAGAAAAATATTACAAAACCCACCACCAGAATCATATAATGTATTGTTCCAAAAAATTGATGGAAATGAGGTCTGATGAAAGTTATCTACATGTTTCAGACAATGACCCTGCCATCAGAAGAGATTTGAGGATGGAAGAGCAAGCAGGCACAAAAGATATTACAGAGAAGAGTGGTCGTTTGCACATTCCCTTGGAAGGTAAAGAAGAAATTTTTCAGAAATCCAACCATCTGGATTACCAGTATGATCTCCCTGCAAATGTTCCTACAAGGGATGCTTCTAACGCCAAGATGGAGAAGGCATTTCATGAAAGTGAACACGCACATATTTCAGATGATTCCTCGGCTATGAAAGAAGAGAGAATGGAGGAGCTAGCTGGTAAATCATAGATACTTGATGTATTACTGGTGATTATCTAATTTCTGTCAAATTTAAAGATGCATTTTTTACATTTCTGACTTTACGAACTATACAGAGAAGGATGCTCCACATGGAAGTCGGTCTATGAGTTCATCCTACGACTCATTTATCTCAAAAGATGTCAGAGCTGGACAGCAAGCGAGAAGAATAGACTTAGAAGACAAGTTTGCTTCTTCTACAAGCGAAGAGGGAAGAAGTTTTTCCGATAATCTATTGCAGCTCAGACCATCTGGAGCAACTCTAGATGACAATATAGAAAGGGGACCCAACAAAAATGTTCATACAACGAATCCTCCTCGTCATGATTCAACTTTCCTTGAAGACACAGCGATACAACTTGAGAAATTGGATTATCACCCTTCCAATTCACAGAATAACCTTAAAAACATGGAGGTGAAAGGTCTAGGAAGCACTTCTCAGAAGTCCACGCCAGAAAAATCAGACCAAAGTGAAGATATAAGAGCATCTAGTAGTGGCTCGGGAATCTCAATCACTATGAGTGAAAAAGGTAGAGAGAAGGTAGGTGATGATGTTCTCAATATAGAAGTTGGATCTGCAACAGGAAACTTCTCCAAAATGAATGACAGCAAGCAATCAGACGATCTTCCAGGAAAGATGGATTTCAAGAATAAAATCAAGTCAGAGAAGCAAAACAATGAATTCTCACACAATTTCATTCAAGCAAAACAAGATGGCGACTTTCAAGCCCCGTCCCAGATGCTGAAAGATATTCCAAGCCCCGTCCCAGATGTTGAGCTAGAAGAATGGGAACGCATGTTAGATAATCTTCCATCTGTCTCAAGTGATTATAAGAGAGATGACCTACACAAGGATGAGCTCCAAGATCAAGGTACTCCTCTCTTAAGCTTCAAGAGGATACTACCTCTCTTTGTCAACTTGTAAATTAATCAAGCTAACAGGCAGTCGTTGTAGGGAATGGTGAAGATTCAAGGAGGCAAGTGTTCAGGACAATTCACAATGAGCTTTACACGGAACAACATGAATCTGGAATAGAGGATGACCAACCAAACTGGAGAGAGCTGTTCCTAAACAGCTTGGATGATGACAGAGAGAAGATACTACTCGATGAGTATACATCAGTTCTTAGAAATTTCAAGGGTTTGAAGATGAAGCTCAATGATGCGGAGAAGAAAAGGAGAGCGAGCCACTTCCAATATGTAGTGCAGATGAAAGTTCTAAAGAATGCTAATGCCTTGAAGGATGCACAGATTCTATCCTTACAGAATAGATTGAACTCGCTTCAGTCAAAAGACGTTGAAACAATAAACTTCAACGAAATGCCAAGGAAAGCAACCTTGCAAGCTGCTGACATGAAACAGGAATCAACTGCACCAGAAGACAGAAGGATCTCAGATATTGAGGAGGATGGCGGAGATATTAAAGTTACTGATGTCGATGAGACGCACTTCACCACTGTTGAAGAGAAAGTACGGATGGACATTGATGATTTGCTGGAGGAAAACATAGAGTTGTGGCTCAGGTTTAGCACCTCATTTCATCAACTACAGAAGTTTCAAACTTCAGTTCATGATTTACAAGATGATATAAATAAAGTGAGGGAAGAGCGCAAGCAAGATACAGGTCAACCACAGTCACTACTATCAGGCATCCGCCCAATCTATAGGCACCTAAGAGAGATACACACTGAGTTGACATTGTGGTTGGACCATAATGCAGTGCTGAAAGATGACTTACAGAACAGGTTATCATCTCTATCTAATATTCTCGATGTGATAACAAGATTGTCAAGGTCTAAAGACAATGAACCAGTGCTGAATGCCTACCAAGCAGCAAAGTTTCAAGGTGAGATTTTAAACATGAAGCAGGAGAACAATAAACTAGCAGGTGAACTAGAAGTAGGTATTGAATGTATCAGGAAACTTCAAAATGAGATCGAGAGCACGCTATCAAACCTGGACGAAGAACTTGGGCTGAAAAAACAACCAACAAGGCCTCGATCAAAAATTCCCCTGAGGTCCTTCTTGTTTGGAGTAAAGTTGAAGAGGCAAAGGCCATCCATATTTTCCTGTGTCAATCCAGCATTGCAGAAACAGCACAGTGATTTATAACAGCACCAAGATAGATGCCTTTTTAACAGCAGTAGCCAGATAGATGTCTCTTTTTACCCCTCTTTTCTTTCCCTTTTAGCTCTCTTGTAGTAAATTTTTTATAGTTGAAAATTAATTTGGAGGAGAAAAGGGGTTTTGCCTTTTGTTTAGTAGAATACCATATCTTCTTGTGTTTTAAAGCAATGCCATTTTCCTCCTTTCAACAATTTTTATTTTCTGAACGGTAAGATCGGTTCAGAGGATCATGGGATCCTTTATCTGATCCTTTTCTATCAGATAGGAAGGACTGTAGTGCAAAATGTACTTCTAAGAAATTGCCTCATAGATCCTATATCTATCTATATGAAGAAATCATGTAAAGAAGGTATCTGGCTGAAAAACTGGCCAGCCCCCACTGCAGCCAGAAGGACTGAGAAATTAATTGAGTACAAAACTTATCTTCAAGCTTTACCTTATTCTGATTGTTCAGAGGGCGAGCTGAACTTATAGATTTAGACAAGGTACGAACTTATCTTCAGTGGTGACATGTCACACAACAATTTTCCTGATCCAATCTCAGTTCATTGAATTTTTAGCACAATGCCATGGAAACACCAAAAACAAAGCAAACCATAACCAAGTGCCTCAGCAACATAAAACAGAGGTGCCAAAAGGACTTACTAATAACAGCACTTGGAGATATTCAACCCTCAACAAGGGTACATATGAAAGAATTTTGAATTGTCACCTAAGTATAGACAAGAGACTTTAGATGAATACATTTACAAAGTTGAGGCTAAAAGTCAGCAAAATATAGCTGGTACAAATTAGAAATTTACATACAGAGCAGGTCCAGCTAGTGAATCTATTTTACACTCTCCCATCCTCAGCTCCCAAATGTGTCTCACCTAAAAAGACTTAACCTTTTTTGAACATCTTGCATGTCACAGGTGCAGGACCTTGAACACCAACCTTTCCGACTGCTAATTCTATTTTAGTGTTCTCATTCTTAGTGCTGGGACTCTCTTGCTGTTCTTGAACCCGAATTCTTGAAGCTTTACTCTCTCCTCCAAGTTCTTGACCTTGACCTTTCTCTGTCAACAGGTTGCCTGCACCAAAAGTTTGATCTTTTCGGACCTGCTGTTGTGGTGTCTTCGCCAATGAAGCAGCTCGAATACCTTCTGTTTTCCCACTCCTTGTATTATACGGAACAGCTGTTTTATTTTCTTGGCTAACGGCTGCTTCAGATTTTACTTCAAGCATGGTCGTTGGAGAAGATGAAGGGGCACCACGAACCCCAGATGAAGCATTTGTTCTGGATGGCACAGTCATTGGTTTGGGATGAAATGCAGGTGATGCAAATCTTAGAGCCTGCTGCTGAGTTCCAAACTGTGAGGCATTTGAGGGGCCTGCGGGACGGGGCACCAGGCCAGTTCGAATGAAATGCACATTACTGGGCAAACCACTAAAGCTAGCTGACACAGATGATTTGACTGCAGGAGTTCCTCCAGGCATGATATGGACGTCTTTCTTAGGCAGTGCACCCATTGGCAGCGAGGCAGCAGCACTTGAATGGGTAGCAATGCAGGAGCTTGCAGCCATAGCAGCAGCTTTGACCATTGGATCTGGGTTAATAGCAGGCTTTGGTAATGGATTTTGGGGGATTATAGGTTTTGAAGGTACTAAATCTTGCTGATGCTTAGATTGTGAACCACCTGATGCAATATCAGCAGCAGCAAAATGTGAAGAGTTACTAGGTCCACCGCCTGAACTTGGCCCAGCTGAAACAATACCACAACCTAGATTAAAACTAAAGCTTGCATAAATGGATGAAACAACTAGCAAACACATATTAGAATCTAGGATAATGCTGGAATATTAGAATTTGCTACCAAAATTTTGAATTCTAAATCTCTATTGAGCACATAGCTGTCATTTCTAAGGGTCTTTGGCATGCAGACATTGCTAATTGGAGTTTGCACGGTCCAATCTTTTTTTTCCCGAGAATGCTAACATTGATTGTCCAGTATTTCCTAGTAGGGGAAGTAAACAAACTCGGTAGACTAAGTACAGTGGACACCATTAGGATCATATCCCATTGTGCAAAGACTTAGCCATTGGTTTTCCATAGCGCGACCTACCAGCATATCAGAGGATCTTATATTTTAGCTAACATCACTGTGAAATTTTAAACTATGTACTTATGTCAAAGACACCAACCATTCAAGATTCAACTTATCATATGACATATTTATGCCTTTAAAAGCCTCAATCTTGGCAGAATTGCCTGATTGATTCTTTTTCCACACAGTGTGGGAGCATATATATGGACATCATGAATGACATGGAGTTAAAAGAATTACCATTAAGGCTGATTGGACCAGCTGCTCTTAAATTATCCCCAAAAGCCATGGACACTGCATGACGAGCAGCAAGCTGAGCCTCCGACAGCTGTGAGCCATTTCCGACCATGTTCCCACGTCGCCTTCGAATAGTTGCCCACCTCTGCAAAAAGATTTTCATTATCTTCTAACGTGGATTTACACAGTAGATAATGGTAGAAGATCTTACCACAGACAGAAATATGTTTACAAGTTCTATTAACTACAACAACGACAACAACAACATACCCAGTGAAATCCCACAAGTGGGGTCTGGGGAGGGTAGAATGTACGCAAACCTTACCAATACCTCATAGAAGTAGAGAGGCTGTTTCCTGGGAACCCTCATCTCAAAACCACTGCTTAGTTAAAATCAAGTTCATGCTAGTTTCACAAATAAGCACTTCGGGATCTCATTCATTTCCAGCAATTGAACCCAACCTTAGAAACCCCATGCACTCAAATCATACTAGATAATGGTCGACTTCCAAGGTAAACCTGTAACTGCTTTTTTCCTGGGAGGAAGGGGGCCTGGGACATGATACAACAAGAAGTATTCAGTTTAATTGAAATGATGAGGGTATGACATGGAGAAATGTCTCTACGTTACTGTACCATAATTACTTAGCTCCATTACTTTTTACATTTAAACTAAAATAGTCAATAAATCATTCCCAACTCTCTTCTTTACGCACTTGAGGAAATTCGTTACTACCAAAGAGGAATTGGAAATAATGAATAGCAGAGAGCGTTCAAACATAGACTAATTAAATAGCTGAACTGGGCAATATTTATTATTGTCGTAACACTTGATGCACTTAGAACGCATAATTATTTGAATGAGATTCATTTAGTAAATTGCAACTGCAGTGCAAATAACCCAAATGCTAAAGTTCGTCAACTCCAAGCTGAGGATTTATTTATTTAATAAGAAACTGAATGTGTCCTATATCAAAATTACTTTCATCAAACAAAGCAAATGAGGAAGGAAAGTTCCCAAGCAATGCAGAAGAGTACACACTAGTACTGACTACCATTGAGGACAATATCAAAAGAGTTTGCTTAACCAGTGTAAATATGACTGCAGAGTATATATTAAAAGAATTGAGAAGGGAAAAATGTTATAAAGTCTGCACTAGAGCCATCTACACAGACATATAAACTATTAATATATACAAAACAAACCTGAGAGAGTTGTGAAGCTGTTCTGTCTCCCTTAAAACCGGCTTTCAATATATTTACCCAGTTTCCTTCACCAAACTTTTCTACTGCAGCAATGAGTTCCATATCCTCTGCTGCAGACCAAGGTTTTCGTTTTCGCCGAGGAGGATAGTTCGCACCAGCTCGTTCACTGGTGTCCAAACCCTCAGCAGCTGTGACGGAAGGAAGTGGCTGCGTCTGCACTGTAACAGGGACCCTAAGCTTTGTCCCATAAGCTGAAATACCATGGAGTGAATTTGCTGCAGTTCCAGATGTTTGACCATTGGGTATGTCTATAGTCAATGAACCCTCAACCGTACCATTTGACATATTTGAATCACATAGAGGCCCAGAAGCAACGAATACCTGTGCAAGCCCAAAGTAACACTAACTGTGTGAAAAATGAGAGAAGCATAAATCTCACCTTGAAATACAGCGAATAATATTAATCATAGATAGGAGTATGGACTTAAGGGTAGAGGACGGCATCCTAGCATAGTCAAATAAAAGCAAGTGTAATGTTTCTTTTCAGAAGTACTACAGTGCTATGGAAGGAAATACCTCAATACAGGTAGATAATGTCAAAAGTTCATAAATATCCAATGAAAAGCATATACATATTCCACTTCTCAACGACTGAAATGAGCTTATCAAAAAGCAATATAATCAAAGAGGTGCAATTCCCAAACCCGGGGAATTATATCTAAGGTTCATAACCCATTTATGTGTTTCATCATATATATAAAGGATTAAATTTGAGACCCTTATATGTGAATGTAAAGCCATCAGAGTTCATTGACTTGAGAATTTTAGCAGTCGTCATTCCAGAAATCTGTCAGACTTCATCTAGAAGCACAATTTATTACAAGTAAAATTGAACCTGTCCAGCTCCTAGGTTGACGAAAAACCTTAAGATGAAGCCACTTTAAAAACAATTTAGGAAAAAGGGTGAAGGAGAACAACATTCTGGGCAGGTCTCATGCTTACCTTCACAAAGGCGGCAGCCTCTGCTGAAGCCTCACTGCTTACAGGAGGAAAAGCTTCCAATTCATTTTCTAGATCGCTATCATCATCCTGCCATCCGAAAAAACATAAAATCATAAAACAAACAAAATTCTAAATGCAGTTCAGAAAAATTAAGGTGATCATTCATCACAATGACCAACAGAAAATGGATATTGACCACCACATCAGTTGCCAACGTAACAAGACATAGTGCTTGAGAATATAAGTCAACTCGATGCCCTTTAACACAGATCACAGTAAACACTAGATTGGATGCTAAACTATTTTGTGCTGCCACTAATTGAGTAGACAATTTGCAAAATCAGAGAAATGAAGCTGTTCACAGCCTCACTGATTTATTATTCCAAGCTTAGTAATATTGGTACAAAGTCTCCCCAAATTTATCCAGAAAAACAAGAGATTCCCGGAATTTCATTCCCAATTTTGAGAAGGGAAACAGAGAGAAAAAAGAGCAAGCCTTTCATGCTATAAAAACAAATACACAAGAAGAACAAGCATTTAACCGTCTATGGAATTTTGAAGCCAACACTAAAGAAAAGGGAGAAATACTAAACAGCGCGTATCTCAACTCCTCCCACCATCTTCTCTCAAAATTGAACAACATACAAGCTCAAAGATCACGTTCACATCATAAACTTAAAGGGGGTGAAAAGAAAACTACTCCGTTAAACAAACTTCACGGTTCCATGTAACATATGTATGAATTTTTCCAAACTTGCCATATCTTATAGAATAATCAGCATAATCAGATAGAAAAGATCTAAGAATACAATTCACTGGGAGGAAAAGGGTAGGGAACACCCATTTTCTGACCACCAGGGTGGGGGAAAGGGTTAAGAAGGTGGAATCTACCAAATCAACAACTACGCCTCAATTCCAGGCTAACTGGTATCACCATATGAATCCTAACTTTCCACTATTCACTATATGGTCCTGTTTAGGGTTGCTGAATCAAAAAAGAACAAACAAACTGCAATAATCCCAATCAAACGCCCTGTCTGTAGTTCATCAAAAGCATATCAATATTTCCAAGTTTAAACAATCATCACAGATAAAGTCTCTTCAACAAACATCACACACACACAACAACAACAACAACATAAACATTGGTTTCCCACAAGTAGGGTCTGGAGAGCGTTAGAATGTACGCATACATTACCACTACTGATAGAGGTAAAGAGGTTGTTTCCACACTCACATGCACAAAGTAATAGAAGAATCAAAAAACATGCTTTTGGGAATTGAACTGACCAGAGGTTGAGCATCATCCACTTTATCCAGCAACACTTGACGATAAGCCAAATGGCGCCACACCATCTGATACTCTCTGGCATTGGTAATCCCAGTGGTGGTCTTTTTCACCATTTCATTCCAATCAATCTTCGATTCTTCAACTTGTGCCACCTCTTGCAACAGTGTCAACATCGTTGTTGCTGTATACCTTCAAACCCCCATTCCACAAATATGCATACAATCAACAAACAACACATATACAATGTAGAACAAAACAAAACACAAACAAAACAAACAAAAACCAAGAATCAACATGAAAACAGAAAAAAGATGATACCTTTCTAAGAGAGTGGACATATCATCTTCAGTAACAAAGACCCTATTGTTTAACTTCCTTTTTTCCACCATCTTTTTGGATTCTTGAAATTCTCTTCTCAAAATCCCCAACTTGAGTTTTCTCCACAGATTTTTAAAGGGTTTTAGGTGAGAGAGAAAAAGAAAAACCCCATGAAGTTTTTTGAGTAAACAGGCAAGGTGGCTGCAATAACTGAGAGAGACAAAAATGGAGAGAGCGAGCTAGTCAAAGTGAAATTTTGAGTTTCTCAACCAAATCAACATTTATTTTTGAGTAAATGTGATTTTCTTGAAACCAAAAAGAGAAGGTTAATAAGGAAATTGCCTATTTTAAATAACAAAAAAAGATTTAAAAAATAAAGACTTTGATTTGGTGAACTCTACTCCATGTTGGATACTTCCATAACTATTAAAATTGTTCTAAGGTTATAAAATATTCTCCGTGATAAAAAATATCATTAGTAATGAATTTGTAAGACGTTTAAAGGCATAATCGCATGATAAAATAAACGAGAAAGCAAGAATCACGAGTTGCATGCAAAGGAAGATACAGGATAGTGAGGATTGTATTGAGGCTACGATAATAAGAAATTAATAAAAACACGTGTTTTTCAGTCTTCTAATTTTGTCTAGCATGAATAATACTAAGGCCTTTCGACAAGAAAACAGCATGAATTCTTTTGAGCTTTTTAATTTCGTCTACAAATTTTTTAATATACAAAAATTTAAAAAAAAGTTAAGTCGTGACTTTTCTATAGAGAAAGAAATTAACAGATGGAGATAAGTGGGTTTAAACTTCTAACATCTATTGGTTGTCGCAAGACAAATCATTGTCTCTCAGGTCTCCTGACTGATTTTATCATAAAGGTTAATGATAAACAACAACTCTCCTGAATACAACTTTCATTGTCCCGCGCTTCTCAAAAAGCCATTCTTTTTTCAAAATTTCACTCAAAAAATGTTGAATTGCCTATTTTTGGGTGCTTTAATAACTATTTAAAAATTGTTCAAAGGTTCTAAAATATTTTTCGCCAATAAAACATATTATTAGTAATGGATTTGAAAGACGTTTAAAGACATGACAGAAAAAAAGAGAAAGTAGGAATCACGAGTTGCTTGCAAAAGAAGATAGAGGATAGCGAGGATTGTATTGAGGCAACGACAATAAGAAATTAACAAAAACACGAATTTTCAGTCTTCTTTCGTCTAGCCTGAATAATACTGAGGCCTCCCAAAAAGAAAACAATAGAATTTTTCTGAGCCTTTTAATTTCGTTTGCAAATTTCTTAACATAGAAAAATTAAATTTCTTTTTAAGGCATGATTTTTTCATATAAAAATTAACAGTTGGAGATAAGTGGGTTCGAACTCCTGACATTTGTCGATTGTCGTAAGACAAATCATTGTATTTCAATTCTCCTGACTGATTTTATCATAAAGGCTAATGATAAACAACAATTCTCCTAAATACAACTTGCAACTTTCATTGCCTCGCGCTTTTTTTTTTCAAAATTTCACTCAAAAAATATTGAATTGCCTATTTTTGGGTACTTTCATAACTATTTAAAAATTGTTCTAAGGTTTTAAAATATTCTTCGCGATAAAAAATATCATTAGTAATGAAATTTGAAAGACGTTTAAAGAAATGACTGAGAAAAAGAGAAAGTAGGAATCACGAGTTGCATGCAAAAGAAGATAGATGAGAGCGAGGATTACATTGAGGCTACGACAATCAGAAATTAACAAAAACATGTATTTTCTGTCTTCTAAGTTCGTCTAGCCTGAATAATACTGAGGTCTCCTGACAAGAAAACAACAAGAATTCTTTTGAGCCTTTTAATTTCGTCTGTGAATTTGTTAACATACAAAAATTAAATCTCTTTTTAAGCAGTGTGTTTTTTTTATTTCTTATAGAGAAATTAACAATTGGAGATAAATGAACTCGAACTCCTGACATCTATTGCAAGATAAATCATTGTCTCTCAGGTCTCATGGCTGATTCTATCATAAAGATTAATGATAAATAATAACTCTCCTGAATGAAACTTAAAACTTTCATTGTATTGTACTTCTCAAAAAGCGACTTTTTTTTAAAAATTTCACTCAAAAAATGTTAAGTTGGAATCTCATTTTAACTAAAAATTTTTGTAATTCCAAAGAAAGAAAAAAGAGAGAATATTTCACATTATATTGCTAACAACAACAATAACATGCCCACTGAAAATTCCACAAGTGGAGTCTCACATTATATTGCCAAATGCTAATATTGACAAAACTATGTAATTACTTCTACAAATGTCCTGTATTTCGTATTCTTTTTCAATCAATGACATTTCAATTATATTCTAATGTTTATTTTGTGAGTTCTTTATAATATATTTTGACAGACTAAACAACATGATGTTTAAAAAACTTACGAGTTACAGTCAAGTATTATTTTTGAGTTTTGAGGCTTGTTAAAGCATAATAAGTACTTGGAATGGATCAAGATTCTTATAAGAATATCAAGTTTGTGAATGCAATTGGCATAATTTAAATTTTGTGCAATAGAAATTGAGTACGATCTCGAATTTGTAAACGGAGCATCGGAAGACACGTTACGCGCAAGGTCACTTCTGGAGATATTTTGATCTTTTCACTGGTGTTACAGAAAGAGAGAAAGACTAAAGACAAAGAAGAACCAAGGGTAGACAAAACAGAATATCCACAGAAAAAATAGATAGGACAACATTTAAAAATTTTCATGACGTATTTCGAAATTACATTTCTCGATATGTACTTTCTTGTAAGTTTTGACTATAACCTATCCATCTGTCATGATGTTTTCCTGAAAAAAATCACGTTATTTGCTTTACCCTATTCATTTGCCATGATGTTTCCATAAAAAAAAATCACATTATTTTCTAATTAAACTGAATTTTTAACTATATGTTGCTGCAATTAATGAGTTTAATACATTTTTTTATATTTCTCTTAGTTTTTTTTAATCTCACCCCTCTATTTGCTATTTTTTTCCTTTTGTAACTCCCACTTTCAATTAATAAAAAATGGCATAATTAAGATTCTTTCTTTCTTTATTACACAATAGAAAATAACATAATGAATAAAAATTCCTTGATTTTTTTTAATCTCACCTCCCTTAATTTTTCTTTCTTGAAAAATGAAAAGTATTTTGAATTTGAAAATAGTGGACTTTTAAAAAAGAGTCATTAGCGTAACTTAATCTAAAAAATCATGGTTATAGATTTTTAAATGAATTCTTATTATTTCATAAGCTTATCTTTTCAATTATAAAATATATTTAAATATATTTAATTTTAATAATAATAATCTAAAAACAATAATTCTCTTCATAAAAAAAATAGAAATTCACCATAGAGTCCATTTTGAAAAGAAAGAAAGAAAAGAAGATAATTGAGGAAAAGGGGAGCATGAATAAAAGAAAAGATAAATGAGAAGAAAAAAAAAGAAGAAAGGAAAGAAGATAAATGAGAAAAATAAGGAAAAATAAAATTGTCTCATTGATTTTAAATATTTAGCTAAATGAATATTAATTTTATTTAAAGCAGTCAAAGAGTAAAGAAAAATAATAAAAATATCTTCTTTTATAAAATTAATGTAGTATTTGAATTCGAATTTAAATAGAATTTGAGATAAGTTGGAAAATTATTAAACATAATATTATTTTAATAATCTTCCAATTACAGTAATGTAATATTTTGACAATAATGTTTGCAGTAAATCATAAGAAGAAAGATTTTGAACTGATTCATCTTGTCTCTTGACTCTTGAACTTTACAGTGTTCCTGCAGCGCTCTCATTTCTCCATGAAAAATGACTTCTTTTTGGCACCCCATGATAAACTAGACTTCAAGCAGCCTACAAAGTACAAAGAGAGCATGTGAGATATTACTATTGCTCGATGGGCAAAGTTATCTGATACTAGTATGTACCAGGCAATATTTGTTTCTTGATGGAAAAAGGAACAGGCTGGGGAGTCAATTGAACAGCCCCGACCTTCATTGTGACAACTTGACACGTCTAACTTTGAAAATGTACATCTAGACACTTTTAAGGAGGTTCATTCTCAAATTTTGGGTGCTTAGGAGGATAAGTTAAGATGTCTAGATGTGCATTCCAGAGTTTGAAGCCAAGTTAAGGTGTCAATCTATGTGTTCTGCCATAAACAAATATCACAACTATACAGAGCATGACAACACCTAAATCATCTTTAAGAAAACATTCACCATTTTCTTCTCGCTTGTCATAAATTAAGAGGAGGATTTCAAAATAACATATTTAAAGGTGGTTATCTCATTCTATGATTTCCAGAAAGAGTGAAAAACAGTTCAGACTGTTTGTCCAATTAACATCACAGAGAAAAAGAACAGAAACAGAATACATTAAAAAGATCATGTCCGACACTAATTCAAGGTTCAGTGCCAATTACTTATGTAATGATCATGAATTAGCAGCATTTGCCTATTCAATTGTGCACTCTTATTAGCTGCATTCTAAGATATAACAGGGTAAAGGGGTGGCTCCATTGTCCATAAGGTTTCGAACTGTACCAGCGCTCAGGGATTTTTCGGTTATAAGAAAAAAAGATATTAACAGTTCAGATTAGTTACGATAAGAGATGTCTCTGCTATCTAGGTTTGAAACCAGTGGATAAATGCCGGACCCGCCACTGTTTTTCTCTTCCTCCTAAATATCAGACCTGGTTCCTTAGCATGATTTGAACCTCTGAGTACAGCTACCACACATCCCATGTTGTACTACCTTTGCCTGGGAGCAGGTATAACAGTTCAAATTCTGATGTGACACGACTGTTTTCAAAGAGAGGACTATCAGAGACATCATCAAGAAGACAAAAAAATAGCCCCTAAGTTATATACTGAAGTTTCTCTAGCTCTCCTTGGCATTTGCACAAGGCAAATTTTAATTTTCAGTTTTGCTAGAAGTACTCATATGGCAGATAAGCAATCACCTGATTGAAGTTTCACATGAAAAACAGAAGACAACTTACCATGCTTTCCAGCTACTTTTTTTTGTTTTTTGATAGGTGGCTAGTTGCTTGTGGGATTACAATAGGTATGTTGTTATTGTTGATAAGTGGCTAGTCAGTGAATTTTCTACAAGAGAATATCACCCTTCAACCGCAGGTGCAAAAGAGAAAAAAAGTTGACAAGCTAATGTACAATACACCATGCTTAAAGTAAATTATTACACGCCTAATGTTAGGTAAAACTTGCAACTTCTTTTCCACATGTTAGGATAGTTGCTCCATAATCTCATACAAAGATGCAGATAAAACTTGTCATCCTTTCAACCATGCTATCCAGAAAAGGTAATAAAAGCTTTAAGACATTAATGGTTCAACTTGCAGCTTTGCACTACTCTTACTTTTTACCTCTGTTATGATGCAACTTCTTATTTATGATGCACTTCTTATTTTTCTATCTTATAATGTTTTTGTCTAACGGCAGCAAAAGCACTGATTTTCTGATGTCATGCAAAGAAAATTTGTGCAGCGAAGCAGCCACGTCCATGTAGAACCAAAAACAATTAGTATGTACCTGGAATTCCGTTTGATATAATTCTTTTATATAGAACATATCTATTAGCTAAGGAACGCATTTTCTTTAGGTAAATTTTACATTTAAGAGAACTTCAGTAAGATGTATCACACATGAGCTATAAAGAAGGGTTCTGTTTTGGTGCAACACGTAATTTTAAGCCATTCCTTTACGGAATTATAGAATTGCATTCACACAGATATTTGAAAACTATTACCAGCAAACTGTTTAATATGTATGCACTACATTTAAAAGATCCAGGGTCAATTTAACTGGAACCTCAAAGAATAAAAATATAATTAACTATAGCTTTTCCTTCGGCATTATCATCTTATAAAAGTTTGGCCATATTGAAAGGTTCATTTGCAGACATTTGGGTTCAGTAGCTCCTAAAATGACACAAATACTGTGTGCAGATCCTAATGCTGCAGTAATCATACATGATCTGGTTCCAACCACTAGTACTGTCAGTTAAATATGCTTCCCCTTTCCTGCTATAGTGCCCTTGCATCTTCCATTTCTCTTCACCACCCAATCCATTCCAAAATTTACCAGTTAAAAAGAAACTAAAAAGCACTGAAGAATTTGATATCCAGACTTTAAACATATATTTTTCCCTTTTAACTCGAGGAAATCAACGCTACATTATCCTCTTAACAATTCACCAAATCATGAGTTAGTAATTCTCTCATCCAGTATTGTCTAACCAGTGAACTTCATCTTGAGAGGGAGTGACTGGGTAAATGAGGTGTGATCAAGCTGGGGAATATAGACATAACTGGACATGGAATTCACCAAACTTAAAATAAAATGTTTAGCGCGAACTTTTCAACTTCAGCTTTTTCCCTGTGAATAAGAGTTTCATAAAAGTCCACATTAAGGAAAACTTCTTCAAGAACACTTGCCTCCTCGATAAAAAGATGTCATTGAACTTTAATGCTATACACAAAAGAAGACACAGAAGACCATAGAGACAGAGTCTGAGAATACCAGCTCACAGCTCTTTCTAGGACATGAAAAGGAAATTTCAAAAGATTTCAATAGTTCATCATCTCCAGGCATGTTATAAACGAGATGAAAAAGAAAAAGATTGGAAGCAACAGTAGCTTCCGAGCAATATTAGAGAATGTACCTGCCAAAGTTTCAAAGCCAAGCACTCTGTGAGTTCAGCTCTTGTCAATAGAAACTGTTTTCCCCCAAGCCACCATGTCGATTATCCTTTTTAGCTTAGCTGCAGCATCAGAAAATGCTCAACATCATATTTGCTGTGCTTGGTTAGAACAGAATATAGGTGTGTAAATTTATTCCTCCCAGGCCATCAATTAAAAGTAGAAAAGAATGCTCAAATCCACACACATATTTCACAGAAATTTGAAATTCTGG
>JAOTQR010000079.1:21264785-21277233 GCA_025774065.1 Solanum ossicruentum
CCTCCCAGGCCATCAATTAAAAGTAGAAAAGAATGCTCAAATCCACACACATATTTCACAGAAATTTGAAATTCTGGCATGTCCACCAGGTTTTATTTCCTTTCCAATCAATGACATTACTAAATTTTTTTAACGTAATAAATTCTAGAACAGTTATCTTTAGACCCTTGTGGTACTTGATAATTACAGGGACAGCCCTTCATGTTTCAATTTACAGAAACTTCCCTAAATTGAGGTTTGAAGTGTTACTAGTTTTCTTTTCACCAAGTCAATTTTGCTCATTCAACGCAGCAACAGTATCCAATCTACCAGAAAGATACTACCAGTTCTATAATTTCTCTACTGAAACTGATGTAATGCTGGAGTTCTTCAAAGGAAGCACAAAGCTTAAACATATATGGAGGACCATCCCTGGTTGTGTATATTGGACTCTCTAGAGCAAAAGGAATTTGAGGTGTTTTGAAGGCGAAGCTATTTCCATCAAGATGTCGAAGTTTAAATGTTTAAGGAACTTGGCTACATGGAGTAATTTTGTTGAGATGTACGATGAAGGGAAATTGGTAGATTTTATAGACGCGCCACAAAATTGAGCTTCATTCTAACATTTTGATAGTTGTACTATTCAGCACTATCTTGGTGCTAGAATCATATGAATAAAATCTTTGCTTGATCAAGAAAAAAATGTCTAAGTGAACTGATGTTGACCAGCTGGGAGACAATTTAAACAAACCTTATTCAATTAATAATGTCCTTTGAACAATGTGCAACTATGACATGCTATTAATCACATGGAGAACAAGAGAGTATACATCAAAAATATCCAATATTTCTCTTGTCCATAGCAGTCAGCCAAACGTAGAGAAAACGAGATGGTTTTAGAGTCATTTGTTTATTCAATGAAATCTGAGAATACTAGACTAGGTGAACATTAAAGTACTTGCCAGTTCATCCAAATTTATCTTCTTGTGAAGTTACAGCCATCTGACTACCTCAGTACCAAGTTAAGCATGCCCACATTCTATGACAGCAATAGAGCTTTCAGATACAGTAACAGGCAGCATATTATCATCGATTAGGAGACATAAATAATCAAGGAATGTAAAGCAATACCTTTAACGATTTCTGGCATTTAAATTATCAATGTCATCTTCAAGCTCACACAGAAGCTTGCTATGGGTAAGACCATCAACAAGGTCCTTATCTTTCAACTCCCTCAACAAGCCAATAGCGTCATGCATACTTTTTTGCCGGCAGACTTCATCAATTACTGTTCTAAAGGTGATGAAGTCAATTGTTCTTCGGTTTTCATTCATCTCCCACAAGAATTTCACAGCCTCATCAACCTCTCCACCAAGAGACAAAGAGTTTACTAGCGAGTTGTATGATTTACTACTAGGTATCAATCCTTTGCTTCTCATCTTATCATAAATCTCCCTAGCGTTCTTTGTTCTTCCTTGTGCACATAACCCGTGGATCAAATAATCATATGAAAATGAGTTAGGCTGGCACTGGTAAACCACGCCCATTTGGTGAAATATCCTAAGGGCATCATTTACATGAAGTGAAAGCACATATCCTTTTATCATAGTATTCAAGGAAATGATATCTGGTTCAATCCCATTATCAACCATTTGCTTGAACAGAGACCTTATAGTGTCCATGTACATGTGATTTATATATGAATTATTCCTCCTACTAAGAAGCGCCATGAAAAGAATATTATAAGTTTTAATCGACGGCCTACAATCGAATTTCCTACTATTTAACATATGCTTATATATCATCACTGCTCTGGTCAACTTCCTAGCTTTTGTGAAATAATAAATCATCGAATTGAAAAGTTCCTCAGACCCAATCGATGGAACAGCAAGCACTTGATTAACAATAGCATCCATTTCTTTATACATATTTGCTTCACCAAGCCTTTGTATTGCGACATGGTAGGTCAAAACATCATGCTTGAACCTGTGCTGCTTCGACGCCCAATTGAACAACTCCAAACACACTAAAGGATCCTTTTGTGAAACCATGACATTCCTCAGTTCTTCAGGGGTAAATCTAGGAGGAAGCTGAGATACAGCATTTTGAAACTGGACTTCATCAAGAACAGGCATTGCTGCAATTCTTGCTCTTCTATTCATCCTTTTCCTTAAAGATCTTGATGGGGGTCCTCTTAGCCATCCAGGTCCACTTGAAGAATAGAAACTAACAGGAAACAATCGATGCAGAAACACATATAGAGATGGTTTTGTAGCTAAGATACCAAATTGGGTATGAGAGAAAAGTAGCTTAGAATTTGATGAACACAAATTTCTAGAACAACACCTAAAAGCGTGCTCATATGAAGTGTTCAAGCAAGTAATTTTACTAAAGTTAGGATCTTTACTACACAAAAAAGCTAATTTTGACCAAGAATGAGCAAAATGGTTCCTAAAAACAAACAGCATACTGTAAGCTATACCAAAGAAGAACAGGAAAATAGATCAAGAAAATGCTTACTATTTGGAATTCCAGTTAAGAGGGATTTTGGGTCGATAGATGTAGCTTCAATTCTTTCAGATTCTTGGTGAGTTCTGTAACTGACCCAATTCAATCTGGCTTTCAAGTTTTGTTCTTTTTGAAGTTCAACAATGGTGTCGTATCACAAAGCAGCGGCGATGAATTAAAAAGGTAAAAATAAAAATTTGGCAGGAGGTTTTAAATTATAAATTAATTTATTTTAAAAATTACTTACGTTGAAATGAGTTGAAAAAGGAGTTAATTTTTTTTTTTTTAAAAAAAAAAGCGTTTACTGTAACTTTATCCGTTTAATTCTAAATTACACTCTTTTCTTTGGATAAATAAAGACAGAGTTGAAAAAGGAGTTTAATTTTTTTTTAAAAAAAAAAAAAAAGCATTTACTATATTACTATAACTTTATCCGTTTAATTGTAAATTACACTCTTTTCTTTCGATAAATAAAGACGTCAGATGATAAAAGGTACATTAATATTTTTTTCAGTTTAATAGGCACTTTTTAAATTCTTTTCATTTGGTTTTTAATCAAAAAAAAAATCGACAATAGTTGAAGTTTGAGGAAAAACCAAATTGTTTTCAAAGATCTCAAGTAATCGGAAAACATTATTATTATTTTCGTTAGAATTGTTTAATTACTATATATAATTTTTGTAGTAATAAGAAAAATATACAAAATTATAAGTGGTTCTCTTATGATTAATGAGATGTTGTTTGAATCAATTTGCTTGCATATTGGCCTTTATATTGGGTATCTGTTGCGAATAATATAGTATAGCTCAAAACATGTAATATAGTGTAGCTCTGCCTACTTCTTTTATTCAAAAATATGTTGGATGTTAGTAAAACATTTTGGAAGTCCCAACTCAATCATGAATGGACTACTCCCAATTCAGATTCATACTGCTGCATTTGTAATCGTGACCTTCACCTGTCGATGCTTCGAGGGGGAAAAAATGATGTCATCTTCGTCCCAAAATAAGTAGACGTAGATTCTCGTCTGTGTGAAAGCAGGATTTCATGTGTTCAAACACAAACTGGGAGTTTACCTGGACACTAGTGATGAAGAACACAAGAACTCTGATATCTGAATATGTAATTTAGAAGGGACAGCAACATAGCAACACACTTATTCTACCCTCCCTTCATTTGTACAGCTATTCTTACATGAGCCTTTTGGTACAGTTTACAACATGATTTGGGATTTGTTTTTGACCAACTACATATAATAGTTTTTGTATCAATACTTATAAAAAATTGATCAGAATTTTAAAGGTATTTTACATTATCTGCTCCAATGAAAGAGCAACAACCAACCTAGTGAACAAAACTTATTTGTTGCAGTGAATCCACACCTTAGCTATTGTCTGTAATCGTTTCTGGCTGAACTCAAAGCAACTGAGGGGACCTTGCCAAGCTTGCTACAAGTAAAACAAATGGACCAAGGCCTTGCCGATAAGTTGATCACCACACATCCCTGAGATATCTTCCATCCATTTGGAGTTTCTTTACAATAGACTCTGCTTTGGATGAGTCGGCATTCTCCTGGATTTGATTTAAACACGATAACCAAATCAGATATAAAAATAATACTACGAGTATAAGCTTATTCATGGTACAATCGGATACCAAATCATGCACTATATTTTTTTACTTTTGGGTTAAGTACTAGATACCTGCTCCTGGACTATGGTATGGAGTGTACGATGTACGTCTCTGGCCATTCCTTTAGCATCCCCACATACATATAGATATCCCTCCTGGGAGATCAAATTCCAAACTTGGGAGGCCTGCTCATACATCACAAGTTGCATTAGAATCACTTAGCTTGACAATAATCGGGCTCAATTCTTATATTCATCAGCACACTAACCTTTTCCATCATTTTATGTTGAACATACTCTTTCTGCGGCCCTTCCCTTGAAAATGCAACAATCAGCTCTGATATTACACCTTGATCCACAAAACTCTGAAGCTCCTCCTCATAAATAAAATCCTAAAACCAAATATCAAATGATTATCTACCAGATAATATCACTCATCAGACATCTCAATTATAACTAATGGATCAGTCATAACCTACCATTCTACGATTCCTACAACCGAAAAACAGCAAAGCAGGACCAAGCTGCGCCCCATCTTCCTTCAATGCTGCTCTTTCCTGAAAAATCCATCTGTCTTATAGCATTTGCACCAGAACAGGCAATATTAAATTATTGAAAAAATAAAAAGCAACCGTTGCACCTGCAGGAATCCCCTGAATGGCGCCAAACCAGTCCCAGGCCCCACCATGACAATTGGAATTGAAGGGTCAGATGGTAATTTGAAATTAGATGGCCTAATGAAAATGGGAGCAGAGCTGCAATTGTTACTTTTCTCCAAAGGAACTGCATTCTGTTTATTGTTGAACGAGCTCAAGATGTTAGTACAAAACCTACTTGCTTTTGCATAAAGAGCAAAACTAACTAGAAGTGCAAGGAAACTTAATAAGAACTTGAATATTGACGATGCATGTGTAAGATTCTTTTATTACCTTCATCCAAGTCGAACACACTCCTTTATGAATTCGGCCAGTGGGAGTTGGACCATAGACTAGCGCACAGGTTACATGGACTCTAGCAGGTGCAAATCTACAGATGACAAAAAAAGGATCCATCAATTTAATTCACCAGAATTGAGGCCGAGTATACTGCACTTGTGTTTTGGGGATCCGTTAAACTATATCTGCCAGAGTATTGAGATAAGACTACACACCGAGGAGATGATGAGATAGAATAGTAACGAGGCTGTAAATGAGGGGCAACTGCTGCAAAAAATACACCAAGGGGAGGCTTCGCCGAAGGGAACTCAGCCATTACTTCAAGAAGACTTCTTTGACTTGCAATAACCCATTGAGAATACTCATCCTGAATGAAACCAAAGTCAAGGGTGTATTAGAATACTGACTTAACATCTTGGGTTTCTATGTTCTGTCAATGGCGAGTCACAGGACAACAATTGAATGAACTGAACAGCATAATCAAAACTACTTCACCTTGCCCTGCGGAGATGCCAAGAACTTGAGCTTCTCTGCTTCACTAGGTTCAGCTGCATGGGCAGCCAGTGCAACCAAAGTAGCCTGAAAACACATCATTTAGAATCACCAGTAAAGCAACACCAACATTAACCTTTAAAGTAAGTAAAATGTATTCTCCGATGAAGACACACCTTCCGTGGAGGATTCAGAAGATCTGCATAACGAGCAAGTGCAGCACGCAGAGTGCATGGACCAGGAAAAGGTGGGGGTAACGAGCCTCCACCAGCTGAACCGTCCTCCTTGTCAGTATGAATGGAGAATACCAAGTCTAGTGACTGCCCCAGCAATCTCGCAGCTTCCTCGACAGTGTCTTCAGAGTTATTAGCATAAACACCCACATGATCTCCTGTTTCATAGCTGAGAATTGGAAGAAATTGATGCATTACACAACAAAATCTTATTACACAATCATCATGGCATCATGATTACAGGTATGCAATGTAAGAAGCACCGATATAATAGCTCACACAGTTCAGGACAAATGATACATAAAGAAACAGAATAGCATAACCATCCCTAGATGAGAAGACTTAGCACACAACAAAACAATTGAACTCTAACCATGCAAAACTTGTCTTCACTAACAGAACACAGAATTTTATTATACAACAGTGCATAACATATAGAGATACATCTAATTGTTATGGAAAGCCATTAAAGGATAGGGAGCCACCAGACTACCCCTTAGACCTTTCTCCATCACTATTAAAGCATGTCCCCACATGCAGCAAGAAAAACTTAATTGCATCTTCCACACAATGCAAAGTGTGAGAAATAGAGAAAAGAGTGAGAAAATTAATTTGAGAGACTTTTGTTTAGAGAGATACTTGGATTGAATTCTTAATAAATGAGAATGGCCCTCCTATATATACAAGTCCTTAAGGGCCATTTCTAGCTGTTGCTACAGTGCCCCGACCGTTGCTACAGTACTATTCTAACACTATTCCAACACAAAGCATATCAAAGAACGAATTTTCCCTATTGTAACATCTTCAGAATGAACATGTTATGATAATAAGATAGAACACTAGGAATAGAATGGAACACATGGCAGAAAGATAATCAACTGCTTCACCTACTTTCAACCTCTCTCTAATATTATGGTAACACAGAATCATCAACTAGACAGAAAAAAGATGTACAAACTTACGAAATCCCAGTGCCAGATATATCAAACTCCAAGTGAATACATGAGCGATCAGACTCAGGCGTGTGAAGCTCTCTCTGAACAGCAACATTTACTCTGCAGGTTCAAAAAGGGAGAACTATCTGTAACCAGCCAAAGAGTTGAAACAGAAAAAGAAGCATATTCACACACTTACTTGCATGGATGGTGGATGTCATATGTGGTATTACCATTAGCCATGCCTGCATGTTTATCCTCAAGACTCATAGCACTATCATGGATAACCAAACGATATTCAGGAATTGCAGCTGTATATGGAGTGGCAGCAGAAGTTGCATCATCCTCATCTCTAAGTATTTGATCCAGTTCTGGCCACAGTTGTTCTCGCCTAAGTAAAAAAACCACGGTAAATAACCAAAGAAACCATTGTCCATTTGTCCTATCATATCATCTCGGAGATGCATAAAGAATCTTTCCAAGAACATACCCAAATAGAACAAACAAAGGAGTGAACAAATTACCAGGCGGTAAAATCATCTTCAATGCACTGATCATCATCACCAAGGCCAACAGGCACAAGACGTTTTGCACCTGTGATGCAGAAGAGTGAGCCCAACTATGGCATAAATTTGTTATTTAGATGATATCACAAGATAACAAATTGTAAGAAAGTCAATTGTGCATCGGCTGATTATAAATTTTTAACAGGAGCCTCTGGGAACGAAGGATCTTGGCTATAACTGAAAGATGTTTCTGTTTACCTTCATCCTTCACTTAAGCATAAGATTGAAGTATATCAGGACTACATAACCCCAAAGGCAAGAGATAAATGGCAGATGCTCCAAGAAACAAACAAAATCATTTTCAATTACTACTTCGTGGTAGTTGGAAATGAATAGAATCACTATTATACAATGCAATTTATTTGGGCCAAATGTGGACCCATAATTTATGAGGCAATATCATCCAACAACTTTCAAGCAGCTCAATATATAGCATTAGAAGTTGAAACAAGAACAGTAGGTCATATGCCATAGCGAAAAAACAACATATACACACCTTGTTCACTCAATTGTTCATCTAGCACCTTCCCAATCTGTTCCAAAAGATCCTTGTCAGATAACAAAACAAGAATGTGGAAAATACTATAACGACATCCAGCAAATACCTTGTTAAAGTGTTCATATTGGCGATTACCCAGCCCAAAAACGCCATAGGTAAGGTTCTGCAGCCACGCACCCCGATCTTGTCCCTAATTATAGAACACAAATATAATGTTCAAAACAAAGAAAAGCTGCTCCGAAAGAAACATACTTAAAGAAAAATGATTATCATAGCTCCTTTTTCTACCTCAGTAAACCACTTGTAAAACCTTGCAGCATTATCAGTTGGCTCGCCATCCCCATAACTAAGCATCAGATGTAAAAAAGTGAGCTATGCAACAACTATATGCTTAAGTTAAAGCAAATAAAAAAATACAAACTTGACAGATTCAATCTCTTACGTTGCAACCATGAAAAATGCAAGTGTTTCTTTCTTCAGTTTCTCCTCGTAAAGATCATCATCGGCAGCATAATCATCCTAGAGTTGAAAGTCGTGTTGTCGGAGAAGAAGACTCAAAGCAAGGAACTCAAGATAAATCAGTTATGCAACTTACCATGTCCACAACTTTCACAACTGCCTTCTCATATCTTGCTTTTATCTCCTCTGATAAAGCCTGGCAGGAAATGTGATGCTAAATTATCAATCAAGAACATGCAGACCACCAGTGTTCAGACATGTGAGCATGCAGGAAAGATGAGATCTTTGGAAAGCCTAGCTGAAGTGGACACATGACAGTGCCACACCTCAGGTACACAAAGTTATGTTGCTTATGCACTGTGCCAAAGCGTTGGAGAGGTCATCACTTGCTAATTGATTGCAATGAGGGGTTTGATCATCCAGGTGTTGGATCTAATGAACACTGAACGCCATTATCGCGGCAGCAATAAAGCATATGTCAACCACAGAAACAGGAAGAATGGGACTTGACATTTATGTTGGATGAGAAGTCAAATTTGCACAGCATTACGAACCAATCAAGACCACGCAAACCACCAGTCTTTAGACTGATGTGAGCATGCAGAAAATATGAGATTTTTTGAAAGCCTAGCTGAGTAGCCAGCTGTATCCATCATGCAAAAAAGCCAGAGATTTTAGGGAGGCCATGCTGAGGTAGACACTGCCAGTCATGGAACTAATGTACATAACTTTCTGCTGCTTATGCTATGTGCCTTGATTATGCATAATGCATTAATGATGAAAATTCAAACTTAAGCAGTTTGCTCATTAATAAACCGTAACTGAATTGAATAGAACAGCATGCATGTTCATGAAATCACCAATATGTACTGCAATAACAAACCTGAAAACAAGACTAAAATGCAATATGAACTTGCAGTAGCAAGAAATTCAACTGAATTATACATTGTAGAGCACCCACTTGATCTCACCATTATCCATTTCCCTTCATATACTCAACATTTCCATTGAAATAGTTCAATAACAAGAAAGGAGGAAGAAGACCAGAAAATTTGATCTACAAGCTCAGTATCCACCAGACTCTCCGTAGCTATTATACCATGATTGGAAAATGATAGCAGAGACGAAATGCAACAGAAACACTAAAATTACATAAAACACAGGAATATCATTCCCAGGATGCTCATGTAGATGAAGTCAAAATAGATCTACGGATAAGTCAACCGTAGAGAAGCACTTTCAGACAACTAAGCATGAACAGATTGAACCGCAGTCTAGACCTCCTGATCTATTAAAATTCAATAAGAAAATTATGAATGTGACTGATTTTCTACGTGATCCACTACCCTCATTCTCAAGTTTGTTTTTTTTAGAGAAAACAAAGAAAGAACCAGTATGCGTATAAATATCAAAGAATCAATCGAGTGGCCCAATCAACAGGTGGATCTAGGATTTGGTACTAAATAACAGTTCTTTTATGAGTATTTCTTCAAATAACAATCTTATCCGGACCAACTTCAGCTCTGTCCACTGTCTCACCTACTACCACCAAACCAGCAGAGAGCAGGTAACTCTGCCTACCCTAGCTCATAGTGGATCTAGCCCATTACTCATATGTGATAATTGATTGAATTTAGCATAATTGTATATCTTCTAAAATTTACTAATTACATCTAACAGAGGTCAACCGGAAAGCAGAATAAAGTCAAAGATCAAAATATACCTTGGCAAAACCCTCAGCAGTACCAGTTTGAGTACCAAAAAACACGGTGACCTTAACTTTTCCAGGTTCTAGTTCAGTCTCCTCCTCCGGCTCCACATGTAAGGATTTGGGGAACACTACAGGCTTCACTTCTTTACTCCGATCACTTGATCTCTTCAAGAAGAATACTACAAACCCAACGATGACCGCGAACGACGTCGTAAGTAGCACCAACACCGTATCGCTCCCCAACGACATTCCCAATGCCGATTCAATCGATCTCACCAACTCCGAACTCGACTCCATTGATCCTTTATCTCTCTGATACACACACACACACCCCAACAAAAAGTAGTTGTATATAAGTAGATAAGTAGTTGTTGGCTGTTTGGTAGTTGAGATTTCGAAACACAAACAAACAAACACGGTGTTAAAAGCACGTTTTGGAGGAGGAGGAGGACGGCGGCTGATCGGAGTAAGGCGGCGGAGCAGACGGAGGAGGAAGGAGGTTCCGGTCTGCTGCTACTGCTGTGGTGGTGGTGGGTTAAATGTGTGTGAGATTTTGACTAGAAGTTTATCTTGGGCCCAGTTAAAGCTCTGTTTGGATGGATCTTAAAAGTTAAAAAAAGGAATAAGGAAAAAGGAGAATTTTTTGCATATATATATAAGAGAGAGAAAAAGAAGAAATAATAAAATAAATAAATAAAAATACTACTCCCTTTGACTCACCGTCTCAATTTATGTCGCATAATAAAAAAATTCTAAAAAAGATAAATAATTCACTAAAAATGTAATTCTGATAAATTATTTATTTATAAACATCTTATTCCGTATAAAATTTTATCACTAATTATAATTCATGATAAATCAAAATTTTCCTTGATGACTTCAAAGATTTTCTTGATTCAAATAAAAAAGAAATAGAAGTTTATCAAATAACGAAAATTTAAGAGTCTTTCCACGATTATATATTAGATAGATATAAAATAGTTATATAATTAAAATTTAAACATAAATTAAGATTATTGAAATATTATTTTATATGTGGAATTGAGGTTGGGAGTTGAGGTAGTTGACAAATAGACAAGCTAATTAATTATACTGTACTTTGTTTTTTACAAAATAGTAAAAAGTAATTATTACTGAAATTTTCACTAATAAAGATTTCAAGAATATTCTCAAAACAACTTTTGGAAATGATTTCAACAAAATAAAAGTAAAAAGCAGTGGAGGGCCTTCTACTTTTGCTAGGATCTCACTTTATTTTCTTTTGTGTGTTAATTATAAAAAATAATTTTTGAACATGATTTTTATGGTGTTCTACTTTTATTTTTGTTAGGATCTCAATTTATTTTCTGTTGTATTATAATTATAAAATAATTCTTAAAAATAATTTTTATCATGCTATACCTTTTATTTTTGTTAGGATCTCAATTTATTTTTTATCGTGTTATCAGTTATAATTATAATTCATATTTTTTAAAAAAGGAATTATATATTTTTAATAAATTCAATCTTTTAATTATGTGTTTATAGTGATAATTTTCGAAAATTACATAATACGATACTAGTTTGATGATTCGTACAGATACGATTAGGTAGAAATATCAAATAATGATGTATTTCGCTATTATTATTTACAAATATAGTATATTTCATCATTATTTATCTGCATGAATATAATATATTTCATTATATTTTGATAATATGATGCATTTTTCAATTTATTAAAACCTCATTATTCTTCTCAAATAATGTTATTTATGGAAGTCTTCTATTTAATTATATTGTTACTATTTTTTGCATCCAATAAGTGCCACAAAAAAATAGTTTTTTTTTTTTTTACGTATATGTGCAATATAGCAAATTTCTAGTATCTTCTAACACGCATCAATTATTGTAGGTCTAAATTTGCAATAATTTGGCCATATATATTATTTTCAATTCTATTTTGATGAAGTTGACAAATGAGAGAGGACAAGAATTTTTTGTTGCGTATACAAATATGATATATCAATTTATTTATTTGGGACAAGTTATTAGAATAATTTTATTTTGATTTGTTCAGATCAATCGTCTAAAAATTAAAATGGTATTAGTTCATATCGACCTATAAAAAAGAATAACTTGTCATGTATTTTCTTTTTTTAGTATTACACATAACTCTAATGAAAGAAAAAAATATTGGTTACATAATTAAATATTTAAACTAGAAAAAAAAACTTTAATTAGATTAAATTATGATTCATTGTTTAGTTCATTTTAATTTGATTATCTTTAGAACGAGTGAGTAGTCCACTATTTTACAAACAAAACTATTTTGATACGTTCAACTTCAACATCAATCGGTTATGTACCATCTTTAATTACTACTCCTTTCGTTTTAAAAAAATGATCGACTATCTTTTTTGATTTGTTTCAAAAAGAATGACTCTTTTTTGTTTACAAAATTTTAATTTCAACTTTTTACGTGACAACTTAAAGCTACAACTCATAAGATTAAAGTGTA
>JAOTQR010000079.1:21279986-21292117 GCA_025774065.1 Solanum ossicruentum
AATAAAGCAAAATGACTCTTTAAATTGTCTGCGCTTCTTTCAATTGTGAAGTAGTAGTTAGTCAATGCAACTTTCGATGTTCATCATGGGTTATCCGGAAACAGTCACGCTATGTTTTTAAATATACGGATCAGACTGTGTACATCCGACCCCTCCTTACCCCACAATGGTGGGAGCCTTTGAGGCATTTGGGTAATGTTGATATTGATGATGTCGTTTAGATGTTATGGTTATGCTAGTTGAAGGTAGGATCGTAGGTTGATGAGACTATGATTTAAGACGGGGACAAATCTACTATGATTTTTTCCTTCTTTTGTAATGTCTATCAAGTAATTAATAAAGTTTGTTAATTCTCAAAAACTGATTAAACTATGTGTGTGTATTCGTCAATTTATTAACCTTTTAATTATGAGATAAATATTTAATCAATTTAAATATTCAGAATCATCTTATTCTCAATTAACTTTATCTTTATTTAAACTAAATTTTAATATATATTAGTGATCTAATTCAAAATGATAATTACTAAGGCAAAATGTAGTTAACAAACTTACATTATTTATTACTTGTTGATTATGACTTTGATGATGATAAATACAATATGGTTGTCATCATTTGAGCTTGTTGGATTCTAACAAAGTGGAATGATTGTACACTCTTACAAATATAGTCAATCCACTAATTGCATCATGCACTCACTCACAATACACTCCACCAATCACCTAAGTTTGTTTTTTTTGTTTTTGAAGATAGCCTCGAAGTCGGAATTTGAAGATTATGAATTATTTATTTTAAATTTTTTAAGTTATTAAATTTTAAATTAATAATTTATACATATATAATTACTTTAAGACATATATAAAATTTGAACCAAACTTTTTAAGTTCATCAAATTCACGAACCGCTCTCTAGCTTTGCTGTGGTAGCAATAGTTTAGTATTGTTATAATGGGTTTAGAAGTAAATCAATTGAATTATGGCGTAATCGATATCAACTTGATATTTTAATGAAATTAAGTGCAAGAGTGGCTCAAGTATGGCTCAAGTACACCAATGACTTAAAGTCAAAAATGAAATCAAAGGTATTAATTTATTTTTTTAATTCAAAGTCTATTCCTCTAGTCTCTTAAGATGCAAAATTGTTCCTGTATTTGACATTATTTTTGAGATACAAAATTGTTTCTTTCTTCTTAATGAAAAAGTTCCATTTGTTTTAATTTGTTGGATTTTTAATTTGATACAAAAATATTTAACAATAAAAAAGATTTTCAAATTTTATAGTCTTAAATTAAAATTACAAATAATATATCAAATATTTTTAAATTTTATAATTATAAACATATTATATAAAATGTTAAAATTAAAATATTGATACAAGTGATTTTTAAAAATATTTTGTTAGAAAAATAAATTGCTAAAAAAATTTACGTATTTTTCATCTAAAATATTTTCCTCCATGCCGAACATATATCATGACAGGAGAAAATGATGCTTGAGAACAACTTCCTTTCATTTTTCTCTCCTACAAAACCAACATTTCTTCTTTTGATCTCTTAAAGCCTAAACCCCCATAAAACCTCCATTATTTCTTCTCCTAATGCATGATTAACCCTGAAATCAACAAAGGTTGTATTGAAGTAGTAAGCTTTTTTTTTAATCAGAATTTCAAGTTTGACTTTTATTTGAAATGAAGTCACCTAATGTTTTACCTTCAACATGAGATTTCTTTGTGTAAATTCAAATTTGGTCAAACTCTAATATGATATGGAATATCAAGTGAAAAAACTTTAAAAAAGACTGAAATCATCCCTAAACACTGAGTCCATAGAAGAGGTTGGGGTGTACTTGATAATCCATCTTAAGATGAGTAGTACTACATCGGCAAAACACAGGAGATATGTTGGGTATATAAATAAATAGATCTTACATACCAATGACACGTTTTAAAGTCGTGCGAGCTTAGACCCAAAACATACAATATTACTAATGAATTGTGTCGTTACCATTTTACTTAATATTGCATAATAAATGTTTTTATAAATTTATTTCTTAAACAAATGATTTGAACTCCTATTTTAAGTATAAACCCTATATTTTATTTATTAAAATTTGCATGAATGAATTTAAGAGATAAATTTAGAGTCTTGACAGGATGAATGTCGATTGTGATTGTAATGTGAGTATGATAATAGAGTTGATAAAACTTGATGATCTTATGAGTCCTCATAAATTAAACTCAAATGATTGATTTAAATAATTAAATTGATAGTCCTCATAAATAATTATTCAAATGACTTTTGAAAGATGTGATTGAGAATCGATTTGGATGGTTGATTGGCCAAAATGCTTGATTATGAGAGAATTAATGAACTAAAAGAGTCCATAAAAGACTTATTGATTGGAATTTGCTTTCTTATGAGTATTAAGTCTTGGGAGGAGTATAGAACACCGAATTGAGTGAGAGTAAGTCCAATCTGAACTCAACAACTACGTCGCCAAATGTAGGAGGAGATTGAACTGTTAAGTGGGATGTGTCCTATTTGATAAGTCCCTGAAACTATAGCTGACTTGCTTGATTGCTGAATTTATGATTGGTTGATTCGTTCTTTACCCTGGCAAGGTATTGAACAGTTGTAGCAACATTAATGAGATTGTTGTATGATCACTAGTTCATAAGTGATTGTTGTTGGATAAGAGAAGCTCTCAAATAAGTCTTGATAGTACTCCAATTGGATTAAATTGGTCTTTGTCTAAACTATATTTTTTACTTTAGACTTACACACACACACACATATGACTTGATGATTGAGTCCCTTATCTTGTTAAATTGAGTCTCTTGAGTTCACTTGATGATTGAGTCTCATCTCTTGAGTTAAGTATCCTTTATTGTGTTCTTTCCTTTCTTGCTATTTTACATATTCATACATTTCACATACTGACGTCCATTTGGACCTACATTTTTTTTCATGATGCAGAGACAGATATTAGAGATCATCAATAAACACATCATTGAGGATCTTATCTTCTATTAGCTGATTGATGAATCCACCCTTACATTTGGAGATACCACTTATGTCTTTCTTACTTTTGAATTTAGTATTTTTATTTTGATTTAAGGTAGTCATGAACCTGTCACTGACACTTTCTAGATAGTAGTAAATAGAGGCTTCATAAACTAGACAGTGATGAGTTGATGTTGAGATCTTTATCTTTTGACTGATTTCCTTTAAAACTCTTCTTGTGTCATAGATTTGGAAATTGATTGTTGGCCTATGACCCTATACATTTGAGTTTTGGAATTGCCCATTTTATTGTTTCTTTATTGTAAGTCTTCCGCTGATTTGAATGAATGAATGCGTGATCATGCCAAGTGGTTAGCTTGGAGACCAACAATGATTTTTGAGTGTCGATTATGTCGAGGGTACCCTCTCAACAAGTCAACAGAATTTATTATAAATTTAAATAAATAGACACATTCGTCTTATGTCGGATCATTCATAATAATTTTATCTCATATGATGTCCTACGTATATTATACCACATAGGACACATATATTTATTGTTTAATTTTATAATATAAATTTAAATATCTATTTATATGCATCTAAATTTAAAAAATATAAATATCAATAGAAATCAAAATTAAAAAACATATTTATATATAATATTTTTTAAATTAACAATACGATAGGCATCCAAACAAGGTCTGCTTCTCCAACAGGAATAGAGCAGCAACACTCGTTAAACAAGATAAAGCTTTTCTGCAAGTCGCCGGCCACCGGCTCCTCTTCCTCCGCCACTCTGAATGGCGACGCTTTTAAAATGCTACAAACCGTTGCTTCATTTCCAAAGCCGTAAAATGCCCATTGCCGCGGCCGTCTATAGTTTCAAGTACTATTCGAGAAGCCGACCTAGGGCTAGGTGCCTGAGTACAACCGGAAATTCAAAGTCAACGGCCGCCGTTGACGGAGCTGAGACTGAATTGAGGAAGCAACAACTGTGGTTACACAATACAATGAGCAAACAAAAGGAGCTATTTATACCAAAAGTGCCGGGAAAAGTTGGAATGTACGTGTGTGGTGTAACGGCCTATGATCTCAGCCATATTGGCCATGCTCGTGTTTATGTTTGCTTTGATGTTCTATACAGGTTATCCCTTTCCTGGTTCTATATAAATTGAATATCTAAATCAAAGTTCCATAGATAATTAGGATTGATCAATTTCCTTAAAATGTTTTGGATACTTACAATAACCGTTTGGAATCGTTTTAGCAATGTGCTAGTTATTATTCGTGGATTATTTCGGGGTATTTGGAAATTTGGTGTGTGTAACTAATCAGATACTCTTGCTTTTGTTTCTTTATGAAATGTTAGGCAGATACTTAAAATATTTGGGATATGAAGTCAATTATGTTCGCAACTTCACCGATGTTGATGACAAGGCAAGTTACTGTTTTTTCTTTCAAGAGCTAGTATTATTCAGCTATTTTATATTGGAAAGTTCAGTAGATCATTGCTACAGCTTATATTATTCAGCTGTGGCTGATATTTTCAAATTCTGTAGATTATTGCTAGAGCAAATGAGCTGGGTGAGGACCCTATCAAATTAAGCAGACGCTTCTGCGAAGAGTTTCACCAAGACATGGCTTATCTTCACTGTCTTCCTCCTTCAGTGGAACCTCGTGTGTCTGATCACATGCCTAATATAATCAATATGATTCAGCAGGTTTTTACTTCATTATTTGTGCTTTTCTTTCTGCAATGATTTTTCTTGGTTGGTAGTCGTGGAATTTTTTCCTTCTTATGGAGTTGGGCAAGCCCTATTTGTGTGGGGTTAGATCTTACTTTTGTTGCTTTTGGTAGAGTTTATTCCCGATTTTAGCTGTAAAAATATAGAATAATGCTTTTGATGTACCTCCCTCTCTCTCTGCCATCTTTTCTTTCTTGATGGTATGAACCTTGTGGACTGGTTTTCTGATGTAATCAAACTAGGAAGGAAATCCTAAAACTAAGAACAAGATAGATGATGGACACAAGGAAAGCAAGAAACTAATAGACAATGATGGCTATATTAAAGCCAAACCTTCTATAAAGAATCCAATGACAAGCACAAAATCTATAAGATGATCCTCAAAGGGATAACTCCTCAAACAAGCAATCTATCTCAGACAACCCTCAAGAAGGATGATCCCTCAAGCAAACAATTCCAATGAGCTACTCTCACCAATTTATAGTTTAGGTTAACTATTACGAAAATGCCAAACGTAGTACTCAAATAAATTGAAAAACATCCCAGAACAGACTGTCCACGTAGTATGCATGTAGCATCTCCCACTTGCGGTTGCATCCATCTCCGCAACTCCAAACAGTGAGCTCTGAGATTTTAGGCTAAATGCAACTCGAATTGCAGTTGCAATCTCTGACTTGCGGTCAAGCTTAGCATGTCATATCACAAGCGAGTCCTTCCTCCAATTGGAGTCTTGTACTTCCATCTTAGTAGGTTTTTGAGTCTCAGGCCTTCATTCCAAGCCCCCTTCAACCCTCCGAAATAGCGGCTTGATGGAAAGATCTTGAACTCCTTTGCTAGGTTGGGTGTGCATGCATCAGTTTCTTCCTTTGTCTAGACTTGCCTTCAATCCCCTGCTGTTGATATATTCTTGGTTTGATTCCAGGCACTGGTATTTCTTGTTTCCTTACTACTGAGGTTTAACCTTTTTTTGCGGTCTTATGCGACAGATTCTCGATAATGGTTGTGCTTACAGAATCAATGGTGATGTCTACTTTTCTGTAGACAAATTTCCTGATTATGGAACATTATCTGGCCGAAAATTGGAAGATAATAGGGCAGGAGAACGTGTAGCAGTAGACACAAGGAAGAAGCATCCAGCTGATTTTGCCTTGTGGAAAGTGAGTATTTGTAGTTATGCCTGTAAAGTTTCTTACTATTGTCTGTGTCCTGTGTTGGATTTTAAGCACATGTTCATTTCTTTCACATTCACTTTGTCCCCATGTCAAAAGAACAAAAAGCAAATACAGAAAAAATAGGACACCACTAAAGAAATATGAAAAAAAAGAAGGTGGCTATTCACCGTATTTCTACTGTTAAATTTTGGTTTTCATGTGTGGTATGCAATTCACCTGAACTACATTCTTTTCTGATTGATACTTATTTTTCTTGTTATGACTTGGTTTTCTAAGCGTGTCCCAGAGATGGGTTTGTTTGTTCCAAGTTGCTGCATTGAAAATTATCAAACAAGCATGTTTATGTTATAAAAAACTTTTGAAGAAGTCAGGTGTTCATTCGTCTTGTCTTTCAGTCACTAGCATTACAGAATGGATGTATTCCTTTCTTTACCCCTTAAATGAGAAGTCTTCAGCTTGCACCATTTAATGTTATCAAAGGCGTGCTTAGGCCCTGAAGCGAGGCTCAAAATGTGTTGAGCGCTTTGCGTCGCTTAATGTGTGGTTCAGTGTCATCATCAAGGTTCTAAGACATACTTTTCCTTGCCAAAAATCACTTTTGAAGAGACGACACTAAACAATTGATATTTCATTTTATTGTAATTATTTTTCAATTTCTTTGTTCATATATTTGTCATTCATGCTTATAAATTACTAGTCTTGTACTAAACATATATATTTGTATTTTTTTTTCCCTTTGCGCCTTTTTTTAATTAAAGCCCATGCTTTATTTGCACTTTCCTCTTCACCTCTATTAGGTAGTGGTAAGGTCTGTGTACATTCTACTCTCCCCAGACCCCACTTGTGGGATTCCACTGGGTATGTTGTTGTTGTTGTTGTTGTTGCTTTATTTGCGCTTAAAGCCTTAGCGGACGTTAGAACTTTTTTATGCTTTTTTGCTTTTGATAACACTTGACCAAGTCTGAAATAATTTGAACAGACTATTTGGTTTGGTCACTACATTTTATGAAAAAGTTAGAGATGAATAGCTCGAGTGCAAATATGGAAAGAAACTCCTAAGACATTGCTGGGGCATCTTTTACCTACTGCGGTTTCTTTTTGGCAGAAATACTAATTGTTTTTGGTTTTGAAGTGTTCTGACATTTATCCATTATGTGAAAATACCAAAAGCTTCTTTCTCTTCACTTTTGTCTTTTTATTATTCTCAATAAACAATAAAAAAAAGTCATAGATGTCGCATCCTGAAATGGTGTATTCCCCAATTCACCCATTAAATGAAAGTCTTCACTTTAGTTGCTTGACTCTTCACTTTTCGGTGCTTCAACCGTGTCGACACGACATGAGTGTCAGCTCTGTACCCAGTCTGATCCACTGATTTTGGATACTTTGACCAAAATCTACGTAGAAATTTTGGACAGTTCAAGGATTTATATAATTGAAACAAAAGAGCAAAGGTGAAATTGGATAAAATGGAATACCTTGTATATAGAAATTTGGATGTCACTTCTTTTCCTTTCGTCTCCTTCCAAATTCTCCTTGTATCAATATTTTCTCCTCAATAAAAGAAAGAATCATATCAGAATTTCCATCTGAAATAGGTGCTGTTTTTGGCAGTTCTGCTGAACATGAAATGATAAATGGTAGAATGTCTGCCATATTTTGTTGTGAACTGCTTCTGTTTGACTTCATACATCAAGCTTCGAAAAGATGTGCAACTGAGTTGATTGCTGTTTAGTTACCGGCGAAATGGAGAGTTGAATTGATGTTTTCTTGACCACTTCTGCTATTGATGTCTATTTTCTCATCAGACTGCTAAGGAGGGAGAACCTTTCTGGGAGAGTCCCTGGGGTCCAGGAAGACCTGGTTGGCATATTGAGTGCAGCGCCATGAGTGCTGCATACTTAGGATATTCTTTCGACATTCATGGTGGGGGAATGGATCTTGTGTTTCCTCACCATGAGAATGAAATTGCCCAGAGCTGTGCTGCTTGTAGGGAGAGCAACATCACTTATTGGATACACAATGGATTTGTCAACATTGACTCTCAGAAAATGTCAAAGTCACTAGGAAATTTTTTCACAATTCGGCAGGTATACTGGGGAGAAAAGTTGTGCATCATTTATAGAATTGATATTTATTTGGCTATTTGTCCCGTTCTTTCCGATAATTTTGATGTTTCTATGTGTTGTTTTTCTTCAGGTGATTGATCTTTATCACCCTTTGGCACTTAGGCTTTTCTTAATTGGGACACATTATAGATCTCCAATAAATTACACAATTGTACAGATTGAGAGTGCATCTGATCGCCTTTATTACATATATCAGGTACTTTGGTTCACAATCTCTAATTTGTATGGTAAATCAACAGTTGTTATCCATGATATTCTAGTGTGTATAGAAAAATGTGTCGCTCGTGGAGAAATATATTGTGTTGTGGATTCTCTACTTCTGGATATGTTGCTCGTGTACAAGAGAGTTCTCCATTATTAGTAAAATATTGACCTTACGCTAAAAATAATGCTTCTTCCTTCTTCTATTTCAATTTGCTTATGTCAATTGTTGTCTAGTATGGTGAAGATGTCATAAGGAGAGATTAGGAGTCAATTTGTGAATTCCCTCTTAAGAAAAAACACTCCTCTGTCCAAATTAGTCTTTAGTTTTATTCAAATTCCTTATTTGCCTGTACCAAAAAAATAAAATAAAACTATACTTTGAATGATCCAAGAGCAGATATTCCTCTAACTTTGGTGTTTGCTTATGAGTTTGTCCTTTATATCAGATTAAGCAGATATTAACCTGAGTGTTGTCTTTGGTAATAGGCATTATATGATTGTCAAAATCTTTTCAGCCAGCATGATGAGGCAAGTCGGAAGGATTCTATTCCTGCAGAAACTGCTAATTGTATAAATAAATTCCAAGATGAAGTTTTCTCTTCAATATCAGATGATCTACATACTCCTGTTGCACTGGCAGCAATGTCGGACCCACTGAAGTTGATCAATGATCTCTTGCATACACGAAAGGTACTTTTGCTTCAACTGAAATACATATCAGCATCCTGTTCCCTGTCTATACATACTCAAAGTGATTTTTACTTGAACTGAAATGCCAATCAACACTTTCCTTGCTGAAAATTTTACAACAGTCAACAGTAGTGTGACAAATGCTTTATTTTCACTGTCATGCTTTAATGTGGGAAAGTATTAGTTTAACAATTTTATCATTCTCTTTTTCTAAAGGTAATATCAATCGAATAAGTGACTATTCATATATATAGTTACTTCACTCACATAATTATTTTGGGAAGTGAATTTTTTTTGTGAGATTGGGCATATTATCATGATGGTCTAGCATAAATTAATATAATGTTGTAGTCCCGAAGCAGGATCTTGATCACTTCCTTGGTTGATTGTAGTAGATCTATGTTGTAAAGGACTTCATCGACTGGAAAGAGTTGTTGAAAAAGTTACGAGAAAGAGCCAACGATTGGGTGAGTTATTGAGGGTAAAGGTAGGGGCTGGTGGGAACAGTTCCTTAGGTGTACAAGGGCAGTTGTAACCTTATATTGCTCTAGTTTAGGGAGGATTTTTTGGAAAATTCCTAATAGAGGTAGGTTGTGGTCTTGCCTCCCTTGAGCAACCATTTTCCCCGTGAAACATACTTGTGCTGATTTTCTTATTTTGTACTTTATCTTCTTGCATGATTACTCAAAGCACCTGTTTCTTTGATACAGTAGGTTGCAGTCAATAACAAGTTGTTACCAGAGGGTTAATATGGTTAATAGCTTTACATCGTAGTGACATTGTGTAGATACACATTTATTTCCGATAAGAGGTTATCTAAATATTCTTTCTTATTATGGTTGAAATATTCATAAGCCCAACTTCTTTTTTACTTCCGAACAAAGAAGATTTATTGATGAGAGGAAGTATTACAAGTTTAGGACCTGAGGTCCATGATTCAATGTTTTGGTTAACTGGAAAACAAACTTTTGGTGTCCCTTAGGCCTTAGGAATCTTTTTTCTTCCCTCCAAGTTCTGCATTGCAGCACAAAAGAAAATTAAATGCCCAGCCCTATTTTCTCAAAAATCTTTGCATGTTTCATTTTCTTTTGCCTCCTAATATCCTTAGGACCCATTTAGCTTTCACAATTTAGTTCAATGCTCTGTTAGTCAGGTTTTATGTTCTTAAGGTGGTCTGGAGATTATATATAAAATGGCTAAGAAACTAAAAGGCTTGGGTATAATAAATGCTATTTTGTTTCTTCATTTTGTGTTGTATTTATTGCATTGTTGACCATGGAAGAGTTCTTGACTTTGTTGTCTTGCACTGTGGTTGATTTCACAGGTGTTGTAGTAGTCTTAGGACTCGTTAATTAGATGAGTTATTAGTCGATTTTTTTGGATAATATGTCAATTTCTGTTAGGTAACTTTGGGTTATCCTGTGATTCTATTTTACTTGTATCAAGGCCATACTCTAACACTACAAATCAAACTAACAGAAGTATTGAATCATGGAATACGGAATAAGATACTGAGTAAAATAGAGCAACTGCAGAAAATTGAAATTACGAAATCTTAAAATATTTGATATTGTTCTACTTAATGCTATTCGGGTACCCAGTTTTTGGGTCTGAAAATGAAGCCTATCTGACAAGCCCAAAACCATAAAATCGAACTGATCTTGGAAAAAAGGAACCAAACCAAATTACTACGCTTTAGTTTCAGTTAGAAAAATTGTCAGACTGATACCTGATGAATCAAATCAATGTTTGTCTCTTTCAGATCGTTACTGATTGACATATAACATTTTTGGTAAGAACTATAGTGAATTTTAGTGTGGTCAAAGGCATGCTTAAAGCACTTTTAAGGCCTAAAGTGAGGTTCTAAACATGTGTGAACTTCGCTTAATGTGCGTTTCAGTGGTCGTTATCAAGGTTGTAAGATATACTTTTCTTGCTAATGAGGCTCTTTAGAAGAGGCGGCACTAAACAATTGATATTTCACTTTATCATAATTTTTTTCAATTTCTTTGTTTAGATATTTGCCATTCATGCTTCTAATTATTAGTCTTCGAGTAAACCTATATATTTGTATTTCTTTTCTTCCATTGCTCCTTTTTTATTAAAGTGCACACTTTATTTGCGCTTAAAGCCCTAGCGAATGCTAGGGTTTTATTTGAATCAAGGTAAACGTGGGGAAATCTTCCACTCCAGTAACTTATGGTTGGTATGATTCAGATTATGTTACCATTTCCAGACAATCCATTTTTCTTTGTTGTATATTTTACTACAATTTCTCTATTACCTGAATGGAGTATAACTTTGCTACGCTTCTTATCTCCTATTTACAAAAAACTTTGGGAAAAGGTTCCCTTGACAGCTGTGTTTGGCTTTCCTGCAGGGTAAAAAGCAAGCATTGCGGATCGAGTCACTTGTTGCTTTAGAAAAAACTTTAAGGAATGTTCTAGCAATTCTGGGGCTTGTGCCAGCCAGTTACGCAGAGGTGCTAAATATTTTTTGCTGTCTGCTTTCAAGCATTTCATTTTGTATGCTGTTACTTTGTGCTGAGAAATGGTCCCAGTGGTGGCTATAATGCATACTATTTTCAGATGATGTTGTGTTAATTGATGAAATTAATGGAAGAGTCAACTAGAAGTTGAAATTGTGAAAACTAGAGAATAAGGGTATAGAATGAGTAAAAGTAAGAAGGCAATATGAATACTGAGTTTACACTCCACAGATTAGTCCGGATTGTGGTGTCTAAATGTACACAATCTGGATATCTAGGATTCTAGGCCTCTCTACCAGAGGTAGAAGTGAGGTTGCATACACTCTACCTTCACCAGACTCTACCTTGTGGGTTTACACTGGGTATGTTTTTATTTATAGAGAATATTGATTAGTAGATATTATTAGTTAGTTAATTAGTTGGAATTGTTTAGATAGGGAAGTTAATTTGTTATTGGGAATCAATCCCATGTAGCAAGGTATACACAATGTATAGTATAGATGTCTCCACTGTACATACATACTTGTAAAGATACATACTATTTTGTATTAGTATAAATAGAAAGGAAAGTGTACTGCACAAGATAAGGCAGTTACATTCTGAAAACCCTTTCTCAACTCTCTCTCAACTCTCTCTGTTTCGATCCCAAGATTCTCTTCAATCTTCCTCTTCTATTCTTCGCATAGCTTGTGATTCATG
>JAOTQR010000079.1:21296886-21312966 GCA_025774065.1 Solanum ossicruentum
CTCAAAATTCGAAAGGTGCCACATAAATTGGGACGGAGGAAGTATTCTACGGACAAAAATATAAACAATTGGTGTTGTGTGTATGTGTATATATATATATATATATATAATTTTTTCCAAAATAGTTACAATTATTGTTATTTTTGCTTGTCACTATTATCTTTTTTTTAATTATTTTTTAAGTCGAAAATCTATTGAAAATAATCTCTCTATCTTTTCAAGTCAAGGTTAAAAAGATATTACATTTGATTGTTGTAATATCTTGACTACCTTCAATTAATGAATCCTTGAATCTATCAGTAAGTTTATTTAAAATTTTGATTTATGATTTGTTTCAAATGAGTGGTTGAACACATGATAAATTTTCCATGTTATATACTTTTAATTCAATTATTTATTTATTTATTTATTGCACGTTCTTAAGCACCTATTAGATGGTTTAATTATATAAAACATCTCATTTTAATTATAAACATCGATATCAATTGTAACCAGCTTGATGTTTTACAACATATTGAGGTTAATGCTTATAAACAAAAGAGGTCACATACTTTAAGTGACTAATTTTATGACGAGCATTTAAAATATACAATCTTTTCTCTTTCGTTTCAGAAATTAAAATTGTAATTTATTTGTTTTATATCTTTGAAATGAAGACTTTCGAAAACAACCTCTTTATCTCTATGGGGTAGTGGTAAGGTTTGCATATATTTTACCTTCTTCAGATCCCACTTGTGATATTTCACTAGATATATTGTTGTTGTTCATTTTAGGAAATGTCTTTTTTCTTTTTGGCAGTTATTTGATTTTGACATTTTACGTGACATATTTAATACAATAAGATTTTGATACTCTACATATTATTAATTCAAAATCACCAAAATTAAATTTTCTTTTTTTACGTTAAACATTCGTATCAAATCAAAATATAAAAAACAAATCAATTAATAAAAAAATTTATCATGTGTTCAGACGTTCAAGGATATAGTAAATGAGAGGCGCGTGTGAAGCTAAACCATGCAGAGGCCGTTCCCTTTTTGTTTGTTCATAGGGTAAATACTGTAATAAATAGCATGCGGGTCCCTTATAAATCCCATTTGCTTTCACATTCTGAAAATCACCTCAATAATCTGACATCCATGGCTACAACATATATATACTATAATGATTATAATAATTTTTTCTTATTCCTCTTTTTCCTATCCTACTTTTTAATGCTTACCCTTCACTCTTCACCCACCATCCCCCTACCCCCCCAACCCACAACTTGCCTCTTTCACGCACACAAAGAGAAAAAGTAGTAAACAATGTTGTTCTTGTTTTGAGATTTTCTTGATCTCATAAAGGTGCTGTCTTTTTATCAGCATTGTTGTATTTTGAGCCAGTTTATGGGTTTTTGAGTTAATGGGGTTTGTTTCTTTTGTTTGCTTTGAACGAACGAGAAAGGAGTAGAGGACTAGGAAAATTTTCTGCTATGGAGTCTGCATTATCAGGTACAAAGGGGCTTTTTTTTTTTTGAAATGTGGTTATTGTATTTACTGTGTAGAGCTGATGATGGGTGATGGACATGTTTTATTGGTGGTGGGTTTTGTGTCTTTTCGTTTTAGTCATTGTCTAGTATCACGGCATTTTTGAGCTCAGGGTCTTACTGTGGTAAGTTCTGCGTACATTTTACCCTCCCATGACTCCACTTGTGTGATTTCAGGTTATGATGTTGTTGTTGTAGTTGGACTGTGTATACTCTTGTTAGTTTTGTTTTATTATATGATGTAGTTCGATGAAACAACCTCTACTAGAGGTAGTGTTAAAGGTCTGCGGACATTCTATCTCCCAGACTCACAAGTGGGATTCTATTGGTATGCTGCTGTTGTTGTTGTAGTTCCTTAAAGTTTTGTACTTGACAATGTAAGTTGAGTTTGGACTACACATTTGGATCAACTTGGTTTCTTCATTGACAAATTTCTGCACTAACCAGCTAGAAAAGGTCCTATCTGTGTTTTTTAAGTAACACCACCACCAACATATCCGGTGTAGTTACACAAGTGAGATCTGGGACGGTAAAGCGTACACAAACTTTCTTGCTGAGTTTTAAATAAGAAAAGAGAACTGCCTTTTATGCTTAAAGTGTAGTCATTTTTCTTATTTCTGATGCAAGAGAAGCTTGAGCATCCATAGGCTGATTATAGATCATCGAGTATGCAAGTGATATACGGAGTGGGAGTTCTGTTATGATGGAGAATTGGCAGCAACCACAAATAGAAGGGTGCAATATTATGTAGAAAAGCTCATGTTTTTTGGTTCTATTAGCAGGTTATACAAACAACAACAACATACCCAGCACAGAAGAACGAAAACCACAAATGCAAAATCACACAAGTGGAGTTTGTGGAGGGTAGAATGTATGCAGATCTTACCACTACCTCATAAAAGTAGAGAGGCTGTTTCCTGGGAACTCTCGTCTCAAAAACCCTTAAGCAGAATAAACTAGATATCGCAAAAAGGAAAGGAAAGGAAAAGAAAAGAGAACAGAAAGAGCGACTAATAACAAAAAACACATGATAGTATGTAAATACGATAAAATTAACACATATAAGACAGGTAATGACAATGCATGATATAAAGACACGACAAAACCTACTACCTTACTATACCCCACGGTCAGACATCAGCTAACTCTACTAACCTATTAGCCGGCTACTCTAATTCGCGATCGAGCAAGTTACACAAGAAACACAAATTAGAAAAAAGAAAGAATAAATCTAATGAGGTGTTGATTGATCACATTAACAACGTTTCATCCTTGATGAAAGGAGAGTATTTGGTAGAGAACTAGAGTGAACCCAATTATCTTGAATGGTGTTAGCTAGGGTGCATTAGCTATTGGACTTGTGGACGTAGGGTATCACATAGCTAACTTTTGTGTAACGAGTTTTCCTTTTTTTCAATAACAACTTCCATCTTGTCATTGTAGAACTGGGGAGTTTGGTAGTTTCTTCCTTTTAAATGTTGATATGATTCTCCTATAATGTTGTGTTGTGGGGAGGCGTTGTGTTGGAGTATGCTAGCACATACATACCATAGTTCCCGAAGTGATTTTGAATTCACGAATTTGACCTATCTCACTCCAATCAATAATTTGGTGTTGAGGATGGAGTTGATAGGTATATACACTTGTACAAATATGCACTAGCTAACTCATAAATACACATCTTCATGAGCACTTGTGATTAATGTTGTGGAGGAACAATTTTCACAGTGACATCTGTTAATTCAACCTGAAAAATCTCGAGTTGCTTTGACTACCATATTCTTTATTGTAGTCACCCCTTTATATTCTAGATTTGTATTGTTTTGCTTTCATTGTTCTGTTTCACTATACTTGGAATATCTCGGTGTGCTAAAACACATGATAGTTCTAGTAACAAATCAAGAGGGCAGATACAGGTATTGAAGTTGAATTGTGATGCTCAAATTTGATTTAATTGATACCAAGGTCCCTTTTCAGGTCTTGTTCTCGATCCCTGTAAATTTAGCCAGTTGAGTATGGAAGATAAAAGGCAATTAGTACATGAAATTTCTCAATGCCCTGAAGATGCACCGAAGATCTTGAGTTCGTTAACCAGAAAAGAACTTCTAGATATTATATGTGCTGAGATGGGTGAACAGAGAAAATACTCTGGCTACACAAAATTCAAAATGATAGATCATCTTCTAAAGCTGGTTTCCTGTAAAACTAACATAGATACTGGTCCTGCCTTCAAAAGGCAGCGGAAGCAAGAATATCAGTGTCAACCTTCCATTCAGAATGATGAAGTTAATTGGGAGATGGAAAGCGAAACCCAGGTCCTACTCTGTCATAATCTGGTGTGTAGAGCTACTCTTGAAAGAGATGATGTTTTCTGTAAACGATGTTCTTGCTGCATTTGTCATCAGTACGATGATAATAAAGACCCTAGCTTGTGGTTAACCTGTGATTCTGATTCTCAAGATGAAACTAAGCCATGTGGTTTGTCATGCCATCTAAAATGTGCACTTGAGCACGAACAATCAGGCATATTGAAGAATTGCATCAATCCAAAATTGGATGGAGATTTCTATTGTGTTTCTTGTGGAAAAGTTAATGGGCTGATGAGGTATTCAACTCTTTCTTTAACCTGTAACATATTTGTGTTTACCAGAAAGGTAGATCGAAGAATACGGACTGTACATAGTAGGCCATTTTTTTAATCATGTTTTGCTCCAATGGTGATTTTCTTGCAACTATTGATCCCTCATCTGCATGCTCTTTTCCGTGGATACATGTGCTGAAGTCTGATTTAGGAAGTAATGGACCTTATACAGCATCCTTTTTAACACAGAGAAGATTTTATCAAGAAACTACGGAATGGTCTGTAATTTCTGCTAACAGCTATCATTTTTGCCCAAAAAATGTCTGATAGGGAATGTTTCTGTGTACATCAGTCGAGAAAAATGTCATTTTTTTTTTGTGAGTATCTTTTTAGTAATCCAGAAACAATCTCTCTATCTATATGAGGTAGTGGTAAGGTTTGCGTACATTTTACCCTCCCCCAACCCCACTTGTGGGATTTCACTGGGTATGTTATTGTTTAGTATCTTTTTAGTAACCCAGACAAATTTAATGGTATTTTTTTAGCTTGCTGGTAACTATTGCACACCCAAAAGAAAAACTAACCCGATTGAGTTGCTTTAGAACCTTGAGAAAACAATTGAAGACAGCAAAGGAGGCCAGAAGAGTTGATGTGCTGTGTTTAAGAATCTCTCTAAGCCATAAAATCCTGGAGAAAACTGAGAAATACAAAGGACTGCAGAAAGTTGTTGAATTGGCTGCTGCAATGTTGAAGAACGAAGTAGGGCCTCTTGCACAGGCATCAGAGAAAATGGATCGCAGGATAGTGAACAGGCTTTCTTGCGGCACTGCAGTTCAGAAGCTGTGTGGCTCTGCAGTGGACACTTTTGATTCCATGTTCCAGAATCAATACTCTAATGATATGAAAAAGAAAGAGACTCGGATGTGTGAGTATTCTTAGTCAATTTGTTATTGAATATCCGCATGTCAATAGCTCTACTACTGTTTCCTTCTGGAAAAACACAAACCTGGAAGGAAACAAGTTATGATATTGTAATGTTTGACAAGGAAGTCTCGTATTTATCATTGCAATAGTTTCTTCTTTGTTCAAGTTTAGACTTTGACTTACATTTTTTGGGATATATAGTGGAGCACTATGAAATAATACCAAAGTTTTTGCTAGAAGTTCCAGCCACACAACTATGTTTTTATGTTCACTAGTATCTGGAGGCATGCAAGCCTAACATATATTATCGTTGTCTTCTTCACCTTGTTGTTCTGCGTACGTTACTTGTTCTACTACTGATTTCATCTTTTGCTTTTATTGAACATTCTTTACAGCTTGCCGGATACATTTTGAGGAGCAGTCTCCATCTAAAGTAACGATTGTCTTTGAATATGATGATTGTATGCTGAATGAACTTGTGGGCTTCAAATTGTGGCATCGGAAGTCCGCAACAAACAAATATCCAGACGAGGCAACTTTTATTGCACTAAGCCCTGTGAAGAGATTTAAGTTGGATGGTCTTGATCCATCGACACAGTACTTCTGTAAGGTTTCTTACTTCAGCAAGGCAGCGACTTTGGGGGTTCAGGAAGTGAAATGGGTAACACCTGCTGTACCGACAAGGTACAAGTCAGGTTCAGATAATGCTACTATAGATACTACACTGATGCGTGCTGAGTCAATGAGTTCTACTGCCAACAAACTAACAACTTTTGACCCAAAACCATGCTCCCTGAATGACATTGAAAGCCTAGCTAATGCAGCTCCTATATCCCCTCTTCCCAAGATGCGCATTCCTTCAGCTAGTCCACCAAGCGCACCTGCCACACCTTGCCAAACTAATGTATTAAAGGAAGTGCAATTGAGTGGCATAGCACAAGTGAAAGAAAGTGATTATGAGTTCTCCGTAGGGATCATCAAAAAGTTGGAACATGAAGGGCTCATAGAAACAGATTTCAGAGTGAAGTTCTTGACTTGGTTCAGCTTGAAAGCCACAACACAAGAGAGAAAGGTAGTTCGAGTCTTCATAGACACCTTTGTTGATGACCATTCAGGTTTGGCAGGGCAACTCATGGATACATTCATGGATGAGATATGCATCGAGCAGAAAGTTGACTTACATGCGCTTTACAGTAGATTCTGGCATTAAACAAACATCTACTTTCTGAAATTAGCTAGGGAATACAATTTGCACAGTTGGTTTGATGCTACTAACCAAACTTTGATAACTTATGCTCTGAAAATTGTTCTTGTGACTCACACCCATAGCCATAAACGCTAGTGATAAAAGAGGTGAATCTGTTTTGTGCATGAAACTCAATCTTGAAGTAAATCTGTTATCTGAATAGGCTTTGATGTTGTTGAAGAATAACATTTCAAGAAAGATGGAAACCTTCTTCATGGTCCAATGGTTGTGGATACAAGTGACTCCTAAGGGAGCTTTGATCCAAATTTTATCACTTTATCAGGAAAAACACATCCAAAACATTGATTGGAGACAATTTTCTTCCAATATCAATGTACTTTCTTTAGTAAATTCATCTTAAAATGAGCCAGAAAACTATACAGATTTGGTATTAGACTACAGCAATAACTTACTATTTGCAGAAACTACAGGAATATGAGATAAAAATAACTAAAAATTCCAACATCAAAAACTTTATGAGTTAGATTCATTATCATTCACAGTGTCTTCGCCAGCTGCTTCATTGAAAGTGGCAGCCAGGTATTCAGCGAGGCTTTTATGGGGAGTGAATTTTGTTGGAGTTTCTCCAAGTTTAGCCCTTTTTGTCCTAATGGAGTTTGGAAGCCAGGATTTCAGAGAGTCCTGTGTATTGTCACGTGGCTTCCACATAACCGGCTTCAATGCTTTCCATGGGTCTTCCACCATTGAATTGTGATAGTAAAATTTGTATCTACCCTTACCTCTTTTTGAACCTCGGTAACCCTTGGTTCTGAATCCTGAACCTTGGTAGGGGCTACATTGTCCATGTTGGCTATCAGCTCCACAAACTTGTGGAGAACCATGGCTGGAATTGTCACCAATTAGCAGTGAATCAGGCAGAGAGTAGTTGTTAGGTGTGCCAAGAGAGCTATCCAACGTGTTCGAGGAATTCCCTGGTGGTGTGCAAGGACTGGATTTCCTACGTATTCCAAGAGGAATGGCATTGACTCCTCGTGGCTGGTATGTCCTTCGAGTCTTGTTATGGTTGCCTTGAGCATGATAAGCTGGAGAACCAGCATTCGTAGGTCCTGAGAAAAAAATGATTAAACAAGAGTCTAGATTTTACACTACATAAACGCAAAGAAAATAGCAAAGCGATTATATTTCACGTCATGGTATTTGTTGAACCAAAGCTAGTACATCAAAAAAACATTCCAGACTAGACCTATAATACAACCTCCTGTCTAATAGGTTGCATCAAAATCATCATTTTCCAGATTCATATCCCTCGCTTTTCATGCTAATTGGATGCTCGTCATTTGCAAAAGTTATGGAGATTGCAGAATAACATCCAATATGCAACAGGAATCATTTCGGACAAACCGGCCTGTCCAAGAGAGAAGCTAAAGGAACCCACTCCAAATTCTAGAAAAGAAAAAACATGTCATACTTTCATGCTACCAGTTGTTTGTGCATAACCTTCTCCACTGAATTCATCTATCCTGGTATGGGCTCAAATTTTAACTGATAGGACAAACTTAAACTGAGCAGCATTGGCGCATCACTGACATTGATCTCATCTGATTAATTTCCTTTTGTTCTAAATACTTTACCCTCAACTTTATACAAACAGAGCCATATATCATACATAAACGAGAGCAAAGCTACACGAACATGGTCACGGCCTTTGGTAGCATCCGCAGCAATCAGCTTTTATTTTGGCACATACTATCCTGATCAATAATATACACCGATCCCCCTTTCCCTAAGTTGACAAGAATCTGTTGCTAAGTAAACTAGTTGACCATTTCCTTTGTTATTTTTGTTTTTTAAGGAAATGATTAAGTTGCTGAGTGAAGCAACTTTCTTCTCGTTTTCTTGAAGTTACTAGTTTTGGGAACGTGCGTTGCACGTTTGTCCCCTACTACAACAACAACAACATACCCAGTGACGTTTGTCCTGCACCACTAATAATGTTTAGTTACCTTATGACCACGTGAATTGGTCCACGTGAATTGGTCTTTCCTTCTGAATACTCTTAGAGACAGAAAAATGGGATTTGGCAGCAAATAGATGAAGGGGATTGAGGTATGTACCAAAAAGAGTCAAGTTTACTGTCCTTGTGAATGGGGAACCTGTGAGTTTTTTCAATCAGAAAGAGGGTTGAGACAGGGTGACCCTCTCTCCCGTTTCTTATTCATCTTGGCAATGGAAGGCTTTGATAGTATGACGAGGATTGCAGCACAAACATATGGATCAGAGGCTTTCAGGTTGGAGATAGAGTGGAGGAAGAAAAAGAAAGTGTGTCACATGCTCTATGCTAATCACCTCACTCCAATACTTTTTAGCCCCATTTCTACTCCTTCGTAGGCCCACAACGGACAATCTCTCACACCTCCTAACCAGGACACAACACCTCTCCTCTATACATGCCCGAAGCATCAAAGCCTCACTTCATCTCGACCTTTCCAAATTGAACCTAATTGAGTCTTTGGGATTTTGGAAAGGCATTACATTTTACAGTTACAAACTGGTAAAAGCTTAACTCAAAGATGTGGATTCTCTCCATTGCTTTAGAATAACAACAAAAACAACTATGCATCAACTCCAAACTGGTTGGGGTCAGCATATGAATCCTTAACACTCATTCCGCTCCATCTGCCCTGTTCCATTCCAATAATTTATCTCAATGGCTCTCACTAACCTAAAATCTATTTTAAGTTCAACAAGATAAATAGCCCCTAAGCACCTTGCACTTGCCAAAAAACACACGAATCCACAAAGTAATACATATAACACCAAACATCTATGAATAACTTCTGCAGAAATGCAGCCATATATAGAACAAAAAGAAAAATAAACTTCAACAAAGAACATGTAATTACTGGGAGGTGTGTTACACGGTTGTGAAACCTGAGGGCTGAGGCTGTTCTTTATGTTGTTGGCAGAGGAAGCTGCCATGGGGTCAGTGTAGCTGTCAAATCTATGCCATGGCTCATCCTTCCCAGAGGAAGCTGAAGTAGTTTCAATCAATGGATTGGTGAGGCCATGATCAAGGGTTTCTCCAATAGAATTTTGTCCTTCATTGTTATCTCCAACCTCTGCAGCTTCCTCTCTAATCACTTTCAGCGTCACCTTTCTCTTTTCTAATTCCTCCATCCTTTATATCTGAGTTCTTATAAAAAGTCCAACCCAAATCATCACCTAATGAAAAATTCCGAAAACTAAAACTTTTAGCCAAAAAGAACTAGTGGGTGTGCCAATATGCACATCTATGTGTATATACAGATAAAAAAAGATTCAATATGAACTACTCCATAACCAAGAATACAAAAATTCCAAAAAAAGATCCAACTTTTAGTCAAATGGGGCTAGTGGGTGTGAATATATGTATGCACAGATTTTTAAAAAAAACCAATCTGAACTATTCCTCAACCAAAACTTACAAAAACAAATCCTAAAAGCTCCATCTTTTACCCAAATAGGGCTAGTGGGAGTAAATATGACACAGTAAAAAGATTCAATATGACTATTCCTTAACCAAAAAAACAAAAAAATCCAAAACAAAAAATCAAACCTTTAGCCAAATAAGGATGATGGGTGTTTGAATGTGCACATCCCAGATGAAAAAATTCAATTTTTAACCAAATAAGCCAAATGGGTATATGAATATGCGTACCTAGAAGTATATTTGGGTTTTAGGGTTGAAGGTGAAAATTGACAAAGGAGAACAGTGTCTCAAATTCCAAGAATCTAATGCGATTTATATATGATGTCGTTCAATTCACACTTTTACCCTTTAAGATAATGAGAATAGCAATTCTACCAACTAATTCCTTTTAGGTGTCTCAAAAGGCTGAGGGGTATTTATGGAGTTTCATCAGAGAATAAATATCATTCAGTTCTTTTATAAGGATTTCTTACCCTTTCTTCTTTGGTCTTTTGGGAATAAGCAGCAATACCAAAATGGCGAACGACCAGAACAAAAGTAAGTTTTCTCTTCAATTTTCTTGTATTGTTTTTCTTTTTTACTTATGTAAGATCAATTAAGAAAGATTTGGGAAGAAAAAAAGATGAAATCTTTGTTATGGGAAGGAAAAAAAAATCCTAAATTGTTAAGTTTTATAAGAAGTTAATTTTGGCTAATACATTTGGGTTTATTGGTTAGATAAGGTATATGGTGATTTGGTGTTTGGTTTTGAGCTGTATCTGTAGTTTATAAAGATTTAACACAAAAAAGGTATGTAGAGGTTTTAGTCTATTGGGGGAAATCTAGGTATGTAGGTTTACAGTATTGGATAGCAAGAACATAGATATGTTTACGAAGCCAAGAGTTACTCATATGAGCCAGCGGATTCGAGTTCTGCTATGCCGGTGTGCAAAGTGTTATGGGAAAAAAATTCCTAAATTATTATGTTTTAGAAGAAATTAATTTTGGCTAATACATTTGGGTTTATTGGTTAGTTAAGGTATATGGTGATTTGGTGTTTAGTTTTGAGTTGTATCTGTAATTTATAAAGATTTAACACAAAAAGGTATGTAGAGGTTTTAGTCTATTGGGCGAAATCTAGGTATGTAGGTCTACAGTATGATAGCAAGAACATAGATATGTTTACGAAGCCAAAAGCCACTCATCTGAGCCAGCCCCTGCTTTGTTGTTGTCATAGAGCGACCTTCTGTTCTTTCAGTTGTGTAAGCCGTATTTCAGTAGCATTTTTCACTGGTTATGGGCATTCAATTTTTTTTGCCCATTTCTTATAAAACTTTTGATAAAGACCTTTTTGTATTCTCCTCCCCTTTTTCCCCTTTCTGTATATACGGATGCTTTTATATTGTTCTGGACCTGTTACATTTGCCAGATAGTGTAATTAAGCTGAACTCTGTGATGGCTCTCCCTCATTATAAATATCCTGCAGATTGCAAAATTTAGCTAATTTACCTGTACATATGAAATTCAGCATCTGTATAAGAAGTGGTTTAACTTCAAAACACCACGAGTTTCTTTTCCGTCATATAGTCCAAAACATACAACGAAGAATACTTCTCCCTATCGTTTTCATCTTCGTATTTCCTTTGAAATACATCCAGCTACGGATGAGACCCTTAGTGGTCACTGGAATGAACCATTTGATCCAAATGCAGAACTAAGTATCTGCTACCCTCAATTCCCTTCAAGAAGGAATATCTGCTACATAATTGCAAACGCCTTTTCTGGAATTTGTTTGTATCAGCAGACATTATGGGCAATATCCATCTGAATTGTTTGGCTCCTAAATTATTTCTTGATCCCATTAAGGAAACTCTTCTGCCACTACCAAAACTTCATAGGATGTTCATGCCTCATAGGAAACTCTTCTGCTGCTACCACGGGATTTGATGGTCCCAATTGCTAAAATCTCAGCTTTATAGATATACTAGTTTTTATTTTAAAAACAGCCAGATGTGTGAATTGAAGCGGTGGCTTCTCTTCACGCGTAACTTTTTTTTAGTGATTAAAAATAGGATGTTCAGATTAATTAAAAAGAGCATTTTAGTAATACAACTTTCTAATTTTGGACTTCCCACTTTTAGGGCAGTATAGATATGTGCATGCCTTTGTATTATTTGAAAAGATTTTCAACAATTTTGAATCTTTACTTGTCACCATTTTGCTTTAAAGTTGTCTTTATTGCTTATTGCTTGTTTTATTAACGGCAATGGTCACTTATATTACAGGTGTGTCAAGTTGTTATGTTTTCAAAAGCCGATTGCAAGAATATGCCCAGAAAGTTGGGCTTCCTACCCCTGTTTATGAGACTATCAAGGAAGGCCCTTCTCATGAGCCTACATTTACGTCAACAGTGATTGTAGACAATGTTCGATATGATTCTCTACCTGGATTTTACAATCGCAAGGCGGCGGAGCAATCAGCTGCTGAAGTTGCACTCATGAGACTTGGAGACTCTGGGTCAATGGAAAACCTTTCTCAGCCAGTGGTAATTTGCTTTATCCTTCATCATTTGAGACAAAACAATTGTGCTTCTGCTCTCATATGCACTATAATCTTAACTGTTCCTGTTTTCTAACTAGAAGCCACAGTGTTAGATCTAGCTTGTGCAAATACACGTGTTACTTTTCAAGAAAAAATTGTCCATTGTAATGTCTTACGCTACTATTTCCTCAAAAAATTGCATTATCCGGGTAACTTGTCCCATTTAAATTTTAATTTGCAGTGGCCAAGTGCTTCACTATGATGGCTAGCATCTCCATGCCAATGACTTAGGCCGGTTCTTAATGATTTTTGTGTTTTTGGTGAATGTATAACTTCCAATTGTGGTGGAATGTCTTATTCATCGTTTGTCATCAGAGCTCCTTTCCCTCTTTCCCGGCAAGATATGACAGATGAGTCTTTTGAGAACATCATTGAGAGCATAAATATGGGAAATGTGTTTTATTTGCCTTCATGCCCCTAGATTTGAAACTAGGTTGTTGTTACGGTTTGGGCAGCTTTTAGAAATTGCTAATGTTTGGCTTCCCTGGTAGTGTTATTAGGTCCACAATGCAATGAAGATATGCTTTAGCCTAACCATTTAACTACCTTTGGGGTTTATATGTTAGTTTGAAGTGTGCTAGCTTGCTTTCTTTGCTACGTACATATGCAGATATCACATTGACTCAGCTCTGTGACCTGTACAAGTTTGTACAATAGAGTAACATTAGGTCAATGAAGAAACTTCAATTTTTATAGTTTTAACTAGTGTACTTTTGCTTGGGTATGTTGTTGTTTTAGTACTTTTGTGTGGTCGTTGTACTATTAACTTTCAATTGTTCGTGTTCTGGAAGTAATAAAACCCTTATATTTTGCCTTGTTTGGTGTATTTTTCAGCATGAAACAGGCTTGTGCAAAAATCTGTTGCAAGAATATGCTCAGAAGATGAATTTTGCAATTCCGCAATATGAATGCCAGAGGCATGACAAAGAAAGCAAAGTGATCACATTTTCATGTACTGTTGACGTAGGGGGGATGAAATATATTGGAGCGGCAGCTAGAACAAAGAAGGAAGCAGAAATCAAAGCTGCTCGGACTGCATTGTTAGCCGTTCAGTCTAGTGATTTGGGGTCTAACTGTTCTGGATACACTGTTGTTCCAATGAAAAAGGTCACAGATTTGGCAATCAGCAACCAGGAGAGTGCAGCAGCTCTGAAACCTAAGAAATCCAAATTCAAGAAAAAGCAGAAGAGGAAAGTTTCAGATGTTAGTGATCATCAGGTACACACGTTGAATACTGCTATTCCAGAATTGCAAGTTCAGGTGGTAAACGTAAGTCAAGCAAAACCAGAATTGCATGAAAATGCTGCTATTGGTACTCAAGGTACCGAATCTGGACCTGCACCATTTGCAGCCACTATGGGCGATCTAGTTCCATCCAACAATTGGAGTTCTGATTATGGAACTTCAAATCTTGGAATCGACTCTCAGAGCGGTGAAGGAGTTATGACCGAGGGACATGCTGTTATTGGAGTTGGGCAGGTAAGTTCAGAGGTGGCACCAGTTACAACGAGTGGCAACCTTCATGTGCTATAGTCGCAGATCAAGGCCGAAATACAAACATGGAGGCAGAATTATTTAAACATGTTTGTTTAGCAGGATTAGCTATATCAGATAGTAGGTATAAGAACAGTTAGATTATAGAGAATTCATAGGTCGCTCGAAAAATATTGCGAGGTGGTTAAACTTTTCATCTCAACATCAGATTGAAAGGGTTGTTGATGGCGTGCTTTCACCATATAAATTTATACTTCATGCCAGAACTACGGCAAGCTACATCAACCATTGTGTTTTACTACTTTCTTCTTTGATTTTATCTTATAATCTGTTGTTTACTCTATCTATTGTGGTGGTTGTTCTATTTTCTATTATTCTCTATATGGTTTCTTCATTATTGTATTTTTTTAATAATAGGGTATATTTTATTTGAGTTGAGGACATATTGAAAAAAATCTCATTATCTCTTTTCAAGGTAGGATAAGGTTATGTTCTCACTATCTTTTTTAAAATTTATACGTGAAATTTCACTGTACATGGACATCTTGTTATTGTTGTAATAAGATTTTTATGTAAAAGCCAGAGCTCAAAACTTCAAATTCGATCTAATTGTTTTGGACGTGAAAACAGAATTTCTATATAATATATTTGCTAAAGATGGTTTTCAGAAAATAATAAGTGATACATTTTTGCAACATTAATATACCACTATAGAAAAACAAAACAACAAATTTAGAGTAACTCTATAAGTAGAATATGATAAGAGTGAATGTTATATGATCTTGTCCTTATTTTTGAAGCTAGAAAAGGGTTATTTTTAATATCACTAGCTCAACTAAACAATATATTTTATTTTTACATGAAGCATTAAATTGCGAGAAAATTTCAATACTATTACCTTTTAAGGAGGGTGTTCGGATTAGTTTTTTTAAGTGCTTATAAGTTAAAAGTCAAATGTCATGTACACAAAATACATTCAATTGTAAAAATATCTACTCAGATTGCACCAAACTCAAACTATTTAGCCTTAATGGATCTATGGTCAAACTACTTATCCTCTTGCTCCACATTTTTTCTTTTTTATTTCGCCCATAACATAAGCACGACATAAGAATAACTGCTACGAATTAATCATCTTTGATACTCGATCGATATATTGATACTATACCGATATCATATAGGACTGAGCTTAATCCACCGCGGTACTCTGCTGATATATTGTTATTTTATCGATATTATAAAGGATTGTTTCTTTCTTTTAAGAAATAAACAAGAAACAATTAAAAGAAAAATATTAAACTCTAAATTAGTAGAAAATATATGTTTTTGTGATACTCCGTCGTTGTATTGATACCATATCAATATTATATAGGATCGAACTTAATCCTCCGTTATACTTTACTAGTATATTGATATCCTATCGATATCATATAGGGTGAACGCTAATGCCAACATGACATCAGCGCACAAATTTTAAGCATCACCAAAAGTCCAACAAACATCGATCCCCTTATTTATGTTATTCATCCTTGCATCTGTAAACCATGAACTATTAACTTGATAATCCAATATCACTAAATCAATAAATTAATTTTTACTATTAATATAACACTTGGTTTTGAACTGCTCTAATTTTAAAGAGAAATTTCATATATATAACAAAAATTGATTTAATTTACAATAAATATAATCCATATTTTATTTATATAAAAAATAGTCCCAAATTAAAGAAACTATAAATTTAAGGAAAATACACTACTATACAACTCATATATTACTTTTATACGTGAACTATCTATTAAATATACATTGTAATACACAATATATACACAAGCAATAAGGCTTGTGAGTCCTCTGAGAAAAAGTTTCCTTCAATATTGGAAGACCCGCAAAGCTCCAACTCCAGAAGAGCAAGAAGCTTTTGCTATCATAGCTTCCAGATTATGGTGTCTTCAATCACAATTTCTCCAATTTCATCACACTATAATGTGATTTCTTTGCCAAGAAGATCAATTTTTGATGTTGGTTGCTGATTTGCTCGTGGGGTTATTTCAGATATACAAAGGAAGCCATAGATGTTAGTGCAAAGTTGTTAGAGTCGAGTCATGAGTTTTATGCTGCTTGGAATTAAACTTGCTGCCCAGCATAATTTTGAATCTACCTGAGGCGTAAAACAATGAGGATTTTGTTAAGTCAGCTCTTGATGAAGAACTAAGATTGGTGAGTGTTGTTTTTTTTTTGAATAAAAATGATATCTTTCCAAATGGGTCGGATTGGGTGTTGAGGATTCATGTACT
>JAOTQR010000079.1:21322277-21333808 GCA_025774065.1 Solanum ossicruentum
CTTTCGATGCTCATCATGGGTCATCCGGAAACCGTCGATCTATGTTTTAAACATAGGGGTCAGGATGCGTACATTCGACCCCCCCTTACCCCACAATGGACGGGAGCCTTTGAGGCAATGGGGTAATGTTGTTGTTGTTGTATCTTGGTCCATGCGATCAATGCCTTCCTAATGATTTCATTTGTTCCTGACCATAAATAACTTCGACAGTATGCTTCAATGGTTTTCATTACTTTGGCAGGTATGATGAATATTTGGGCCCAATAGGATTGGATTCCAAAGAGTACTGATTTCACTAATTGTAATTTTCCTGCATAGGCTAGTTTTTTTGCAGTCCAAGATGATATCTTTGCTACAATTTTGGTGATGAGTGGTTGCCATTCTAGGATTTTTCAGCTTGCCAGAGGTACTCCCAGGTAGTGGAAAGGGAGCTTTCCTGTAGAGTAGCCTAGAATACTTTGGAGGGCCTGCATTTCTGTATCTTTAACTCCTTCACAGTAGATTGCACTCTTAGATAGATTTGGTTGTAAGCCTGAAGCTGCTGAGAAGATATAGAATTTTTCATGTAACAATCTCACTGAATTAGCGTCTCCTCTTGTAAACAGTAATAGATCATCTGCAAAACATAAGTGAGTTATGTTAAGTTTAGAGCATTTAGGATGTTGTTTAAACTGCTTTTTGTCCTTGAGATCTTTCAAGAGCCTGCTCAAATATTCCATGCTTATGGCAAATAGGAATGGTGACATAGGATCGCCTTGTGTCAAACCCCTAGCTGCATTAAATGGTGGTGTAGGTTCTCCATTAATCAATATGGAGAAGTTTGCTGTAAGTCGTAACACACTCCATCACCCATTTTTAAGAACTTCTGTGGGAACCCTAGACCTTCCATCACTTGGTGTAGAAATCTCCAATCCACAGTGTCGTATGCTTTTTTGATATCCACCTTGATCATGCATCTGGGAGAGATATGCTGCCTTGTGTAAAACTTAACCAGTTCATGAGCTAGAATGACATTGTCACTAACTTCCCTTCCTGGTATGAACCCTGCTTGAGCATCACTAATGATAGTTGTGATAACTTGTTGTATCCTTCCTGCCAATATCTTGCCTATGATCTTATATAGAATTGGTGCAACATGCAATAGGTCTGTCTGTACTCTTTGATGGTTGCAGGGTTAGACACCTTTGGTATGAGAGTCACTGATGTACAGTTTATAGCTCTATACAGTTTACCTGTGTCAAAGAATTGATATACTGCTTTAATCACTTCATTCTTGATAATACTCTTGTGCCTTTTTATAGAATACTGCATTATACCCATCCACTCCTGGTGCCTTATCATCTCCAATAGAATTCAAGGCATTATAAATTTCTTGATCTGTTATGGGACTACATAATTTTAGCTGTTGTTTATGAGTGAGATGGGGCCCTTTTCTCATCACTGTTGTATTTACTGTTGTTACACTTGGTAGAGCAGTACCCATAAGGCTTTTATAAAATTTTATAACCTCTGTATTCAACTCATCTCCATGTAGCATTCTATCACCATCTAATGCAGCAAGTTCCTTTAATTGTTTCCTGTACAGTATCTCCTTCATCACAGCTGAAAAGTACTTTGTGTTAGAATCACCTAACCTGATCCAATTATTAGCAATCCTTTACATAGTGTGAAATGAATTGTATTATCACTTTTTGCTATTGGTGCAGTTCTGAATATGTAAATGACCCTATAGCTATAGTAGATTTGTTAGGCTCTCTGTAAGATGAAGTAGGAGCTAGTTTTTTTATTTTGATATGTTCGAGGCTACATCAGTTGGTAGCCTTATGATGTAAATTTAGTACCAGCCTTTAGTGCTGAAGATTTATATACAATCTGTTACCTTTGTCAAAAACAAGAAAAGAAAAAAAGAAAAAAAAGCGTTGGCTGCTCTTCACGCTTAAGTTGTTTTTAATGATTAAAAATAGGATGTTTAGATTAATTAAAAGCGCATTTTAGTAATTCAACTTTCTAATTTTGGACTTCCCACTTTTAGGGCAGTATAGATGTGTGCATGCCTTTTTGTATTATTTGAAACGATTTTCAACAGTTTTGTATCTGTACAAGTCACCATTCTACTTTAAAAATTGTCTTTATTGCTTCTTGCTTGTTTTATTAACGGCAATGGTCACTTATTAATATATTACAGGTTTGTCAAGTTGTTATGTTTTCAAAAACCAATTGCAAGAGTATGCCCAGAAAGCTGGACTGCCTATCCCTGTTTACGAGATTATCAAGGAAGGCCCTTCTCATAAGCCTACATTTATGTCTACAGTGATTGTAGACAATGTTAGATATGATTCTTTACCTGGATTTCACAATCACAAGGCGGCGGAGCAATCAGCTGCTGAAGTTGCACTTATGAGACTTGGGGAGTCGGTGGTAATTTGCTTTATCCTTCATCATTTGAGACAAATCAATTGTGCTTCTGCTCTGATATGCACTATAATCTTAACTGTTCCTGTATTCTAACCAAAAGCCACAATGTTACATCTGTTACTTTTCAAGAAAAAATTTGGTCATTGTAATGTCTTACGCTACTTAATAATTTTTGTGTCTTGGTGAATGTGTAACTTCCATTTGAGAACATCATGCAGAGCATAAATATCGGAAATGTTTTTTATTTGCCTTCATGCCCCTAGACTTGAAATGCTGTTGTTATGGTTTGGGCAGCTATTAGAAATAGCTAATGTTTGACTTCCCTGGTAGTGTTAATTAGGTCCACAATGCAATGAAGATATGCTTTAGCGCAACTACCTTTTGGGGTTTATATGTTAGTTTGAAGTGTGCTAGCTTGCTTCCTTTGTATTGACCCAGCTCTGTGACCTGTACAAGTTTGTACAATAGAGTAACATTAGGTCTACAGAGAAACTTCAATTTTTTTTTTTATTTTTAACTAGTGTACTTTTGCTTGGTTCTTTCCATCAATCTCGGATGGAGCCAAAGATTCACTATGTTTTGGCTTTGGGGTATGATGGAATAAAGCAAAATGGCTCTTTAAACTGTCTGCGCTTCTTTCAATTGTAAAGTAGCAGTTAGTCAATGCAACTTTCGACGCTCATCATGGGTCATCCGGAAACAGTCGCGCTATGTTTTTAAACATAGGAGTCAGGCTGCGTACGTCCAACCCCCCCTTACCCCGAAATGGGCGGAAGCCTTTGAGGCACTGGGGTAATGTTGTTGTTGTTGTTGTACTTTTGCTTGGTTGTTGTACTATTAACTTCCAATTTTTCGTGTTCTAGAAGTAATAAAACCTTTCTATTTTGCCTTGTTTGGTGTATTTTTCAGCACGAAACACGCTTATGCAAAAATTTGTTGCAACATTATGCTCAGAAGATGAATTTTGCACCTCCGCAATATGAATGCCAGAGGCATGACAAAGAAAGCAAAGTGATCACATTTTCATGTACTGTTGACGTAGGGGGGATGAAATATATTGGAGCGGCAGCTAGAACCAAGAAGGAAGCAGAGATCAAAGCTGCCCGAACTGCTTTGTTGGCCCTTCAGTTTGGTGATATGGGGTCTAACTGTTCTGGATACACTGTTGTTCCAGTGAAGAATGTCGCAGATGTGGGGATCAGCAACCAGGAGAGTGCAGCAGCTCTGCGACCCAAAAAAAAGCAGAAGAGGGAAGTTCCAGATATTAGTGATCATCAGGTACACTCGATGAATACAGGTGAATCGCACGCTCAGATGGTAAATCAAGCAAAACCAGAATTGCATGAAAATGCTGCTATTGGTACTCAACGTACCGAATCTGGACCTGCCTCGTTTGCAGCCACTGTGGGCGATCTAGTTCCCTCCAACGATTGGAGTTCTGATTATGGAACTTCAAATCTTTGATATATCAGATGGTAGGTACAAGAACAGTTATATTATAGAGAATTCACAGGTTAAACTTTTCATTTTAGCATCAGGTTGAAAGGGTTGTTGATGGCGCGCTTTCGCGGTATAAATTTATACTTCATGCCGGAACTATGGCAAGCTATATCAGACATTGTCTTTTACTACTTTCTTTGATTTTATTTTATAATCTGTTGTTTACTCTGATTTGGTTATCATTCTATCTATTGTGGTTATGTTGTATTTTCTATTATTCTCTATTAGGTTTCTTCATTATTGTATTTTTTTAATAATTGGATATGTTTCACTTAGATCGAGGATCTATTAAAAATAACCTCTTTTTTTATCTCTTTTCAAGGTGGGGATAAGGTTATGTACCCACTATCTTTTTCAAACTCTATTTGTAAAATTTTACTGTTCAAGGGCGTGTTGTTATTGTCGTAACAACATTTTTTTTTTTGTAAAAATCCAAAAAGTTCAAATTCGATCTAATGTTTTTGGCTGTGAAAACAATCAACTTCGAATTTCTATATAATATATTTGCTAAAATAGTTTTCAAAAAATAGTAAGTGATATGGTTTTTGCAACATTAATATACCACTAGCATTCTTTATAGTTGTTATGAAAGCTCCCGAAGAGAAAAAACTTTTTGATGCTTGACTGCGTGAACCAAGTTCAGGTCTTGCTTAGAAAAATAAAATGACAACAAAAGAGAACATAACTTCAAAATTTATACGCGACTTACATGCCATTCTATCTAAGGAGACAAGAGTGATTGGAAAGAGAACACAACTTTAAAATTGTAACACGATAAGAAAAGACTGTTTAATTGAAACAATAATATAGTTTCGATAAACATACAACCTAATAACTTACGTTTATCATCTACATTGCGCCTCTTCATGAATACGAAATTCCAAGAAACAATCCATGCCATTACTTATGTTATTCATCTCTCCATCTATAAACCATTAACTATTAATTTGATAATTCAATATCCAACAAGTCAATAAATTAATTTTACTATTAAATTATAATTTATAATATAAAGTTTAGTTTTAAACTGCCCTAATTTTAATAAAAGTTCTAATAGATCACAAGCTGCAAGTGTCCTTCATTCAGTATTGTGAGTCCTCTGTGAAGAAAAGTGAAAAAAATACATGGAAGACCCCGCAAAGCTCCAACTCCAGAAGAGCAAGAAGCTTTTACTATCAAAGCTTCCAAATTACGGTCTCTTCAATCACAATTTCTCCATTCATCACATCAAAATGTAATTTTTTTTCTTGTGGTGTTCTTGATTTTTACCAAGAAGATCAATTTTTGATGTTGGTTGCTAATTTGCTTGTGGGGTTGTTTCAGATATACAAAGGAAGCCTTAGATGTAAGTGCAAAGTTATCTGCTTGAAATTACAGAAAACTTGCTGTCCAGCATAATCTGAATCTACCTGAGGCTGAGAACAATGAGGAATTTGTTAAGTCAATTCTTGATGACGAACTCAGATTGGTAAGTTGTTCTTTTGAATAAAAATGATATCTTTCCAAATGGGTCGGATTGGATGTTGAGGATTCATGTACTAGTGTTTTCTCGAGGGGAGGTTTGGTGGGAAGAGAAAAGAATGCTCAATTTTCTATTCTGAAAAGGTGCTGCTTGTTCTTTTTCTTTTTCCCTCTCCTGTGCTTAAATCCTAGCTAATTCTAGTTTGTTTTTGACATATTTCCTCTTGTTATTATGTTATATGCTGTTTCCTTGAAGTGTAATGAGTGTATTGAATAACAATGCTTTAGTTATAAACAAATCCTAATGTGGCTCTTTTATCTGACTGAGTAAGAAGAATTGGGCCTGTGATAGGGCGGAATAGCTATAGAAGATTTATAACTCAACTTTGAATCTTCTACCAAATGGATCTGCCTCGAATGGATAATGAAACTTAAAGTATATTTAAACTTATATGTTGTTGTGTTCTGTGTTGTACAAGGCGCATTTAACTTTTGAAGCACAAATGTGTTGGAGCTTTAGTGTCGTAATCCATGTGCTGAGGCATACTTTTCCTTGTTGTCGAGTGTAATGATGAAGTAGCAACATTGAACTATTAATATTTCCCTTTTATCGTAATTTTTTCTTCTCATATTGAATTTTCAGTGTTTGTACCACCTCATGTTGATTCAAGAACTGAACGGAAGATCTCTTGGAGTGATGAAAGTTTCTGCACTCATGATGCACAGCTTCTTGAGTCAGTTCTGGTTAACTTGTTTCATCTAGAAAGAACCAAGATAAATGAAACAGTGGTGGACTATTAGTGGGATATTACGACCATCAATAATGAGATATCACACTGTAGGGAGTTGTTATCGACAATGAACTGGTAGGAAATTTGTTTACACTCTGAGAAGTTCATCTATGGCAGGTGTATTTCCATCCCGTCCTCTCGTGTTATTTCTTTGTCTGTTTCAGTAAAATTGGGAAGCTGACACTTGCCAGACTGCTGATGGCCGTGAATCGTGATACCTTGATGTCATATGCTGGCACTAGTCATAGACATGTTAGCCATCATGCAGAAGTTCTTCAACTATATGACGTTTTAGAGAAAATGGATCCAGCACATCTCCACTATTACCAGGATGAGTACTGTATAGTACTTCCGAACAGGTATGTGTTTCTGTAGTATTTTCTGCGGACCTCGTCTTCTAATGGATAGCTCATTATAATTTACTCTTTCTGTCATATGAACGAATCCTCTACAAGACCCACTCTTTTACTATGGTTTTTGTCTTATTGATAATTTAGAAAAACTAATGCCATAAAGAAATTGGAGACTTTGAGGTTTATTTGTTTCATAATGGCAGCAACAACTTGGATTCGAAACGTGAAGTCTTGTATTGTGTAATTCAATTTCAAGAAAGAAACTTTGTGGATCCGACCTCATCTTTACATCTCATGATGTCGTAGGACTTAAAACCTTCATTGTAAAAGACAATATCATCTCGTGTTGAATGTGTTCAGGTAGCCTTGCCGGAATCACCCATCTGAAACCTAGAATTTAAGAAATTTAATATGAAAGTTGACTGACCTCGATTAGTGTGCCTGAGAGCCTTTTTTATTGGATACCATATTTACGATATTAAACCCAAATGTATTAACCAAAATTAACATCTTCTAAAATTTAACAACTTAAGAATTTGTTTTCCCATAACAAGATGATCTTTTCCCCCCGGCTCTTTATTAGCAAAGTTTGCTATACAAAATTCTTAAAGCGCATAAAAACTCAAAAAAAAGAAAAAAAATTGCAAACAAGAATCTGTGACTTTTCCTTCTTGATTTGTATATCAAACACTGAATTCAATTGATCCTACACAGAGTAAAAGAATTACAAGAAAATCCAAGAGATATGAAGGAGAAAAAAACTTACTTTTGATGCTCTGGTTGTTCGCCATTTTGAATTGTCGCTTATACCAAAGACCGAAGAAGAGAATTAGTAACCCAAGTGGGTGTGTGAATATGCACATCTATATTAATACCCAGGTGAAAATAATTTAATTTTTAACCAAATACCGCAAGTGGGTATATGTATACACTTAGCTAGAAGTATATTTGTATTTTAGGGTTGGAGGGTCTACTTTGTACCCTTGCTAGAATTTTGAGGCTTAAAGTGTAAAGAGGACAAATTCGTTGAATCCAATGGGACTTATATTTGTTGTCACTCAATTTCCAGTTTTACCCGTTTAAGATAATTAGAATAACATTCTGTCACTTAATTCCTTTCCCCTGGCTCAAAAGTTTTGAGGGCATTTATGGAATTTTTTCATATAATAAATACCATCTTCAGTTTTTTCCTTCTATAAGAACTTGGGTTACTACTCGTTATCTTCTTTGGTCTTTGGTATAAGTGATAATTCAAAATGGTGAACAACCAGAGCATCAAAAGTAAGTTTTTTTTTTCTCCTTTATAGCTTTTGGATTTTCTTGTAGTTCTTTTACTTTGTTTAGGATCAATTGAATTTAGTGTTTGATATACAAATCAAGAAGAAAAAGTCGCCGATTCTTATTTGCAAGTGTTTTTTTAAAAAAAAAACTATGTGCTTGAAGAATTTTGTTATACCAAATTTTGGGAGAAAAAAGATGAAATCTTTGTTATGGGAAAACAAATTCCTAAGTTGTTACGTTTTAGAAGATGTCAATTTTGGGCCTTCGGCTAATACGTTTGGGTTTGATGGGTAATTAAAGTATATGGTTATTTGGTATTTGGTTTGCTTCTTTAGCTATATCAAATGTAACTATTTTGATCTGTATTTGTAGTTTATAAAGATTTAATATTTGATTTAGAAAAACAAAAAGATATGCAAAGCTTTTAGTCTATTGGGGAAATCTAGGTATGTAGTTTACATTTTTCACTGGCTATGGGCATTTATCTTTTTCACCCTTCTTAAAAAAAAGTTTTTGGTAAAGACCTTTTTTTATTTTCCTCTCTTCCTCCTGGACATGTTACATCTTCCAGATGGTATAATTAACCTCAACTTTGCGATAAATCTATAAATTCAAATGCTCTCCCTCATTATACATATCTTGCATATTGTAAAATGTAACTGATTTATATGAACTTATAAATTTCAGCATCTATATAAGAATTTGTTTGCCCTCAAAAGACCTCAAGTTTCTTATCCGTCATATAGTCCAAAACATACAACTGGGAATAATCATCCATATCATTTTCATCTTCATATTTTCTTTAAACTACATCCAGTTAAGGATTGCTGGGATGACCCATTTGATCCCAATGCAGGAATAAGTATCTGCTATCCTCAATTCCATTCGAGAGGCAACATCTTGTACATGACTGTATACATATTTTATGTAATGTGTTTGCGTCAACATATATTATGACCAATATCCAAAAATGTTTGGCTCCCCAATTATTTTTTGAGGCCATGAAGGAAACCTTCCTGTCACTACCAAAAAATTTATAGGATGCACATAGAAAATTCCATTTCTTTGTCCTCATTTTCAACGTCATACCAGACTTAATTCTTACAGCTATAAAATGTTTATGACCGTTTAAGTTCGTATTCTACCTTTGTTGGGTCTAGCTAGAGCTTTCTTCACGAGGTTTGAGACATATCCTTCCTTGTCTGAATTGTTGAAATTGAGGGGTCATTTGGTAGGGTGCATTAGAATAGTTGTTGGATTGGATGTATTAGTAATGTAGGGATTAATTATACTGGAATTGTTTCTTTTTCGTAATTTTGTTTTTAATCATGTATTAAGCCCTAATATTGCTATACCATAAGTTGCTATGTATTAGTTATGCATACACTGAAACACTACCAGACAACATATTAAATAATATCAACTCTAATATATGTAGACATATATATGTTCATGCCAATATTTTCAACAATTTTATAATAATTCTCTTATCTTGTCACCATTCTACTTTAAAGTTGTCTTTATTGCTTATTGCTTGTTTTATTAACGACAATGGTCACTTATTGTTAAACATATTTCAGGTGTGTCAAGTTGTTATCTTTTCAAAAGTCGACTGCAAGAATTTACCCAAAAAGCTGGACTTCCTAACCCTATTTATGAGACTATCATGGAAGGCCCTCCTCATGAGCCTACATTTGCGTCAACAGTGATTGTAGACAATGTTGGATATGGTTCTCTACCTGGATTTTATAATCGCAAGGCAGCGGAGCAATCAGCTGCCGAAGTTGCACTCATGACACTAGAAAATTCTGGTTTAATGCAAAACCTTTCTCAGCCAATGGTAATTTGCTTTAACCTTTATCATTCGAGACAGAACAATTGTGCTTCTGCATTCATATGCATTATGATCTTAACTATTCTTGTATTCTAACCAGAAGCCAGAGTGTCAGATCTTGCTTGTGAAAATACATATTTTACTTTTCAAGAAAAAATTGGCCAATTTAATGTCTTAAACTACTGTTTACTTAAAAACTTGCACTTCCAGGTAAGTTGTCCCATTTGGATTTCTATCTGCAGTGGCAGAGGGCTTCACTGTGATGGCAAGCATCTTCATGCCAATAACTTACCTAGGCCAGTTCTTAATGATCTTTGTGTTGATGAATGTATAAACTTCCATTTTGTGGTGGAAAGTCTTTGTCATCATTTTAACCATTGGAGCTCCTTTCCCCCTCTCCTAGCAAGATATGACAGTCGTCTTTTGAGAACATTGTCAAGAGCATAAATATGGGAGATATGAATCTAGGTGGTTGTTGTTAGTGTTTGGGCAGCTATTAGAAATAGCTAATGTTTGACTTCCATGGTTGTGTTAATTAGGTCCACATTGGAATGAAGATATGCTTTTGTATAACCACTCTTAACTACCTTTAGGGGTTATATGTTATTTTGAAGTGTGTTGGATTGCTTTCTTTGCTACTTATGCAGATATTATGTTGACCCAGCTCTTTTGACCCATAAAAGTTTGTATAATAGGGTAATGTTAGGTCCATGAAGATTCACTATTTTTTGGCTTTGGGATATGATGGAATAAAGCAAAATGGATCTTTAAACTGTCTGCGCTTCTTTCAATTGTGAAGTAGCAGTTAGTCAATGCAACTTTCGATGCTCATCATGGGTCATCCGAAAACAGTCGCGCTATGTTTTTAAACATAGGGGTCAAGTTGCGTACATCCGACCCCCTCTACCCCGCAATGGGCGGGAGCCTTTGAGGCATTGGGGTAATGTTGTTGTTGTTGTTTAGGTCTATGAAGAAATTCTAATTTTTTTATTTTTAACTAGCGTACTTTTGGTTTGTTATTGTGCTGTCAACTTTCAATTTTCCATGTTCTAGAAGTATTAATACCTTTCTATTTTGCCTTGTTTGGTGAATTTTTCAGCATGAAACAGGCTTGTGCAAAAATTTGTTGCAAGAATATGCTCATAAGATGAATTTTGCAATGCCGCGTTATGAATGCCAGAGTTTTTACACAGAGAGCAAAATGATTCGATTTTCATGTACAGTTGACATAGGGGGAAGGAAATATGTTGGAGCAGCAGATAGAACAAAGAAGAAAGCAGAGATCAATGCTGCTCGAACTGCATTGTTGGCCATTAAGTCTAGTGGTTTGGGGCCTAATAATTCTGGATACACCGTTGTTCCAATGAAGAAGGTCACAGATTCGACAAGCAGCAACCAGAAGAGCGCAGCAGCTCTGAAACCAAAGATATCCAAATTTAAGAAAAAGTAGAAGAGGAAAGTTTCAGACGTTAGTAATCAAGTCCACATGATGCAGATGTGGGGTTGAAGTATGAAATATTGTTATTGTTGTAGTTGGTTAAAAAAAATTGTTAGGCAAAGTAGATGGGCATATCCCTTGCACGGGACCCTATTCAGTCTCTGGGATTGTGTAGTTTCGTTTATTTGTCTTAAACATTTGACTTGCTATTTGATGAAGTAACTTGTTTTATGAAAATATTTTAATATTTATGTTGTCATTTACATTTTTCCGGAAATAGTTGCCCTATGTTTTTAAACAGAGGAGTCAAGCTGCGTACATCCGACTTCCTTTATCCCGCAATGAACGGGAGCCTTTGAGACATTGGTGTAATGTTGTTGTTGTTGTTGTTGTTGTCATTTACATTTTGAAAAAGCTCCATATGTCTAGGAGCAGTTAATAGTCTTTACTTCATTTTG
>JAOTQR010000079.1:21333908-21348652 GCA_025774065.1 Solanum ossicruentum
AAAGAAGTACGACAAGCTATATCTATCATTGGCTTTTACTATTATTTTCTTTAATTTTATTTTATAACCTATTATTTCCTTTGCTTTGATTATCATATTGCTTATTGTAATTATTGTTCTATTCTCCAAAGATTTCTTCGCTATTTTTTTTAAATAATTGGATATATTTTATTTGAGTTGACAATTTATTGGAAATAATCTCTTTACCTTTAAGTTATGTACATACTATCTTTTTCAAACTTTATCTGTGAAATTTTACTGGACATAGGCATGTTGTTGTTGTAATAAGATTTCTTTTGTAAAAGTCAGAGAGTTCAAATTCTTTCTATGGGTTTTGGCCGTGAAAACAGTCAACTTCAAATTTAGTAATAATATATTTGCTAAAATTGGTACTTTATTAAATAGATGATATATTTTTGCCACATTAATCATTGTATAATAACACAAGTGACAAATTTAATGTAAGTAGAATTTGAAAAGAACGAATGTATATAATTTTACCTTTATTTTCTAAAAGTAAATAAGGACTATTTTCAATAAACGTCAAGTCAAATTAAAAAGTTGTATTTCTTTATTTCTAATTCTCTAGTATATATTGAGTCCATTCCACTCCACCCTCACTCACCCCATCCAATTCTTTATTAGACTTTTATGTTTTTCTTTTTCTGAAATATATATACATATGTCAATTTAATCAATTTTTTTCTTAATTTTTTCACAATTAGCTATAGCATTACTTGTTGGTATGTTAATTTTTTGTGTGTGTCATTAAAAGAGCTTCAAAGCTCCAAGTAACGAGAAGACTCAAATTCCATTGAAAGAGCTTCGAAGCTCAAAATTCAATCTAAATTAAGAAAGCTTACTATAAAATAGTAAAGTAAAATTAGTAATTATTTTAAAAAATTAATAATAACTTAAATATAGAGTATTTGATTTATTTGATTTGATTAATGTTAGTCTAGAGAATTATATTAGTGGAAAAATGAAGTTGATGAAATCCAGATCTCACATATATCATTATACAAAATTATAATAAATGTATAATATTATATATTGAGTGTGTAAACATTGTTAGTAAGTCTAGGAAAGGCCAAATTTAGTTATAGTGCTAAAGTAAGTTTAACCAAATTTAAAGGAAATTTTATGTATTTTCTCTAGTTATAAAGTCTAGGAAAGGCCAAAGATGCGACCATTGCTGTGGAGTTAGCTGCTCTTTAAGGGGGTTAATTGGTACGATGTATAAGAATAATGTTAACTGAAGTGTATTTAATAATGCTTGCATTAGTAATGCATGTATTAGTTATACTTGCATTAATTATATATAAAATATTTTTATGTGTTATTTGGTTTGATGCGTTAAAAATCACATGTCTACACCCTGGACGTGGCCAACACTTGGAAACCATTTCTGGTCTCAAGTGAACCACTTGTCCTGGCTACTTACTCAATGGAAGACTTATTAATAGTGAAAAAAGGCTATTAAAACATCAATCTAACTCATGAATGGAATAAATAACTAAATGTAAAGGCATAAATACTGTCAGAAAAACTGAAAATTGAAATACTAAATACACGGTCTATGGAACCTCTACTAAAATGGTATGAAACGACTACTGAGACAGGCTCCATGTAGTCAGAAATGAAAATAAATACTGTAAAAAATCATAAACCATAGAGCCTCGGACAGAGAAGAGGCCTCACCAAGAGTCTGAAAGCTGGCAGATTCTGCTGAGGAACTTTGTCACCTGCGTCTGCATCATAAAATGATGCAGGTCCTAAGGATGTCAGTACGTGGAATGTACGGTATGTAAGATGACCAAAATATTTAATATGGATATCATAATGTATCTCAAAAGACATAATCATAGTTCATAAGAGAAATAACAATAATCATAATGATGGTAGTTGAAAATAACATGCTGAAAATTGATAAGTAAAACATAGTTTCTTAGCTTGGGGAGTTTCTCTAACTAACAACCATCACTATGAGTTTCGTAGTGATACAACGTCTTGCCCATGCTGCCATAGTTATCCCGTACTTTGCTGGGGTAGGGAACGAATAACTAGGGGAGTGGATCCATCCCAAAACTGGGTTATCTCAGTGGCTAATGAGGAAGGTACTGTAGTACAATCCTATCCTATGCTGGCTACATAGTTTATGAGTTTGGGTAATTTATTCTACCGTCACCCATATCGGTGTTCAAAACTCCCAAAATGTTTTATTTAGTTCATAACTTTTAAAGAATGAATTGTTGAAATCTTGATATTCGGGGTATTAGCCTAGCTTTAACTTCTCTTGGCTTTCTCACTGAAATCTTTAACTTACTGATAATTAGAATCAACTCAGTGACCCAAAATATGCTAGATTTCTTGACTAACATGCAAGGGTAAATATTTAAAACACATTCTTAAACTTAGCTTAAAGGATGCTCAAAGTAGTCTTTCTTTTCTTGACTTAATATCAAGATTTTCAAGAAAACTCAATAAATACAAACCTTGATCATAATTGAATACAAACTTAATAACAACTCTCCAATTGGATTATATAGGGACCAAAAATTTTAATATTCATAAAAAATTTATGCATACGTAAAGAAACTCTACTAAAATTCCATATACTTCTTTCATGAATATGATCTCAACCAAACTTGAATTTCTGGAATGAAAACTAGATTAAAGTTTCTAAAATATTCTGAAAATAATACTTTTAGAGTGGTCTTACATACCTTGGAGAGTGTCCTTGAGGAATTGGAAGGAAAAATCTAAGCAATACAACCGTTTCTTGAATTTCCTAAGGCGTAGGTTCTTGAGAGGGTTTGCTTGAACGTATGAATGTGACTAAGAAAAATACGTTTTGGACTTAATTCAACTTAAAAACCAACTTAGTTTAGGATATGAGATGTCGAAAAAGTCAGAAATATCCCTCCCCTTTTTAAAACGAAAATTTCTCCTGAATTACATTAGTGCGCGACGCGCACTAGTGTAAATTCTGACTTTTTCGCAAAAATCAGACTTCGTCGAAAATTTTTGGAAAATTCTAAGTTTGGTTCTGCGTTCCCTCCACGTCGCGGAGCGGATGCGGAAACCTCACTGTTTCTGAATTTTTTTGGAAAAAGTTAATTCGCATTTTTTCGAGTTTTTATCGAGTCGAGACCATTTTTCGACTCGATTTTTCGTACTGATAGTAAATCCAGTCTTGGATTTGCAAACTGAGCAAGGGAAGGCAAGTTATGCGTAAGGTCAAATCTAGGAGTATTTTTGTCATTTCACGGGGATGTTACATCACACACATTGCATAAAAAATTTTATTTATAAAAATAACCTCCACATTTATGGTGAAAAAGATGTAAAAAAAATTTGAGGAGCAATTAAATTGAACCATGCTAATGCAAGAAAAAATTTATACCAAACATGGTTCTACTAATACATCAATTTAGTGCATGCGTTGAGAGTCATGTTATTCATGTATAAAAAGTTATATCATTTTTACCATGTTTGGTAGAAGTTTTGTATTAGGTATAAAAGTCAACATAACTTGTACTATGTTTGGTTAGTAGTTTCTAAATGTTGTATAAAAGTTATTGATGTATTAACTTTATACGGTGTTTGGTTGAGTTTTAATAATTCTACATAACTAATACTCACATCACTTATGAGGAAATCTTTGTATAATTTTATGCGGGATAGAAAATTGAATAAGTTATGTGGGTATTAGTTATACATGGATTAAAATTATAAAATTACATGTCTACCCCTATTAATTTATTTTCAATTTTTTGTTATTTTTTTAATTTCTTTTTTTGATAGCATCCAAGAAAGATTTAGATTCAAATTACCCATTTACAATATAAAATATTTCATCATTTTTCTTTTTCTTAATATAATTTAAGTACGCAATCAATATTAAATGTATATCAATATTAAATGTATACCAAAATTGAAGGATGTTACCCGAGAATTCTAATAAAAACGACGGTCTCAATACAAATATTAACTATCTTATATTTTACTTTCAAAATTATTTTTATTATGTGTCTTTTTATTTATAAATTATACTATTTGTTTTTTTCTTTTTACAGAAGTTAGAATTTTTTCCACCTAATCAAATCACTGATTAATTTAAATTATATAATACCTGTGCAGATATTAGTTACATATTTTTGCATGTTGTACATTGATAATAATCGATTGAAATAGTCAAATTTATTTACTTATTCATTTATTAAAAATGTATAATAATTTATTAGCTCATAAATAATTAAGAAATGAGAATTAGCTTACTAATTTCTTTTAAACTTAGCATAACTAAACCTTACATAATTAAAACTTACATAACTAAACCTAGCATAATTAAATTCTACATAATTAATATCTGCATAATTCCAACCAGTAACCCAATGACCCCTTAATACACTCTGGCAAACGATTCCTAAGTATATTGATTTGATTGTTAATGATAATAATTACAATTGTTAACCAAAAAAGATTACTTGAATAAGGAATTTTTTTATTTATCCCTACATCTATAAGTCATTAATATTAATTATCAATTTGATAATTCAACAATAAGTCAAAAAATAAATCTTATTATATAAAATTTGTATATTTTATTAAAAATAGTTCTAATAGATCACAACCTGCAAGTTTCCTTCGTTCAGTCTTGTGAGTCCTCTGTGTGAGAAGAAGGGAAAATGCACGGAAGACCCCGCAAAGCTCCAACTCCAGAAGAGCAAGAAGCTTTTACTGTCAAAGCTTCCAAATTACGGTCTCTTCAATCACAATTTCTCCAATTTCATCACACCAAAATGTAATTTTTTTAAAATTTTTTTTGGTGTTCTTGATTTTTTTTACCAAGATGATTAATTTTGATGTTGGTTGCTAATTTGCTTGTGGGGTTGTTTCAGATATACAAAGGAAGCCTTAGATGTAAGTGCAAAGTTGTTAGAGTCAAATCCTGAGTTTTATACTGCTTGGAATTACAGAAAACTTGCTGTCCAGCATAATCTGAATCTACCTGAGGCTGAGAACAATGAGGAGTTTGTTAAGTCAATTATTGATGAAGAACTCAGATTGGTAAGTTGTTTTTTGGAATAAAAATGATATCTTTCCAAATGGGTTGAATTGGGTTTGAGGATTCATGTATGTGGGAAAAGAAAGGAATGCTCAATTTTCTATTCTGAAAAGGGGCTGCTTGTTCTGTTTCTTTTTTCTTTCTCCACACCTTTGCCTTTTCTGCTAAGTGCTTAAACCCAAATAAGTTCTAGTTTGTTTTTTGGCATACTTCCTCTTGCTATGAATGATGTTATATGTTGTTACTTTAAAGAGTGTTGAGTAACAATGCTAAAGTCATAGACAAAACCTAATTTGGCTCTTTATGTGAGTGAGTAAGAAGATTGGACCTATGATAGGACGGAATAGCTCTAGGAGATTTGTACCTCAACTTTGAATCTTCTACCAAATGGATCTGCGTCGAATGGATAATGAAACTTCAAGTATATTTTAACTTATATGTTGTTGTGTTTTGTCTTCCATCAATCTTGGATAGAGCCAAAGATTCACTATTTTTTGGCTTTGGGGTATGATGGAATAAAGCAAAATGACTCTTTAAACTGTCTGTGCTTCTTTCAGTTGTGAAGTAGCAGTTAGTCAATGCAACTTTAGACGCTCATCATGGGTCGTTCGGAAATATTCGCGCTATGTTTTTAAACATAGGGGTCAGGCTACGTACACTCGACCCCCCCTTACCCCGCAATGGGCGGGAGCCTTCGAGGCATTGGGGTAATGTTGTTGTTGTTGTTGTTGTTGTTGTGCTTTGTGTTGTCAAAGGCGCGATTAACTTCTGAAGCAAGGTGCAAAACATGTTGGCACTTTAGTGTCATCATCCATATACTAAGGCATACTTTTCCTTTCCATTGAGTGTAATGATGAAGAAGCGACATTGAACAATGAATATTTCCCTTTATCGCAATTTTTTTCTTCATTTTTATTGTCCATATATTTGTTATTCATGCTTATAATTAGTCTACACATATATATTTGTATTTTTTTTAATCTGTTTGCATCTTTCTTTGTTAAAGGCCACACAATATTTGCTTTTGGCTTAAAACCCCAACGGATCTTACAATTTTTTTGCTTTCGCCTTCGTTAAAACTGCTTAGGTGGTTTGACGAAGAATAAAGCTTTTTATCATCTGCAATTATTTTTTTGTGGTTTTATCTGTGATTCAGCTAAAGTTTTGCCTGTTGATTAGGTCGAGAATGCATTGAAGAGGAATTACAAGTCTTACGGAGCATGGCATCACCGTAAATGGGTGCTGAGCAAAGGGCATTCTTCCACAGACCGGGAATTGTTGCTTCTGGGTAAGTTCCAGAAGGCAGACTCCCGCAACTTTCATGCATGGAATTATAGAAGGTGATGACCTGGATTAAGCTGAACATAAATTACTGGATTGTTGCATCTGCCTAACACTGCTTTTTTGGCATCTCTTTAAGGTTCATCACAACATTGAAGAACATACCAAATGAGAAGGAACTAGAATACACTACTGACATGATATATGATAATTTCAGCAACTATTCTGCTTGGCACAACCGCAGGTATGGTGATATCTATTACCATTTCTTGTTGGTTCAGTCTTGTTAAGATCTATTTCTTGAGTAGAAAAGGTTCTCTAGGTTGAGATACTGTTAATCATGCTAATAACATACTAAGAAAGGAAGAACACAGTCATACCCTCGAAGAAAAAGTTAATGTTATTTTTAACAAATGGAATATGTTGCTCTATCTCAGTTATCCAATCTCTTTATTTAGACAGGTCATTGTCACATATTCATGCCCTTATCACATGTTGCAAAAGTGTGGACAAGACTTCTTCTTTTGGCGTATACAAATATACAACATGATGTGTTATAGCATGGCTCTAGTAAGCACATGGATATGAAAATTATATTGGTTTAAGAGCTCATAGTGTCATAACCATGTTATTTTTTATGGGCTTCAAGATTCACTAATCGCTTAAAAGTAAGTTATTAAGTATCACATACCATTTTAGCTCATGAGGAATCTCATTCTGACCTATATTCTACTATGTTGCATCTCTTATCGCTTCGAAAGGTTCATCTCCCCATACTGACTCGTATACAGTGTTCTTCTTTCTCATTTGCTGAAGGAAAAAGCAAAAGGATATTTTCCCAAGGACAATGTATTTACAGCAGAGTATGAATTTGTGCGCCATGCTCTTTTCACTGATCCAGATGATCAAAGTGGTTGGTTTTATCATCTGTGGCTTCTTGATCAGACAGTTAAACTAGAAACATTGATGGTTTCTTCATGGCCACCACATGGAAGTAATCTTTCCTTATCTGTGGATGGATCATTTGGAGATTGCTCTTTATCACCTTTTACCAGTCCTCAGACTAATACTAGAATACTTCCATTCATTCTCTATTTCAGCAAAGCTGTTGAGAATATATGCTCATCTACGGTAGTAATTGAATGTGAAAATATTGCGAGTAATGAGCTTGTTTGGAGGTCACTCTCAGGAGATGGAGCTGAGTCTGCTCAAGCTTGGTTGACATATCTTAATTTTCCAGAGGAACATGCACATTCTGAAAAGGCTTACCTAGTAAAGGTCAGCCTTGCTCATTCTCAAGGCATTATCTCTTCAACTGGTGTTCATCATGGAAAAGATTCTTCTCATATTGAATTTTCAGTGTCTGTACCACCTCATCGTTCAGAACATGTTGATTTGAAAACTGAAGGGAAGATCTCTTGGAGCAATGAAAGTTTCTGCACTCATGATGCACAGTTTCTTGAGTCAGTTCTGGTTAACTTGTTCCGTCTAAATAGAACCAAGATAGATGAAACAGAGGTGGACTATCAGTGGAATATTACAACCATCAATAATGAGATATCACACTGTAGGGAGTTGTTATCGACGATGAACTGGTAGGAAATTTGTTTACACACTGAGTAGTTCATCTATGGCAGCTGTATTTTCCATCCTGTTCTCTCTCATTAGTTCTTTGTCTGTTTCAGTAAAATTGGGAAGTTGACACTTGCCAGACTGCTGATAGCCGATGACACCTTAATGTCATATGCTGGCACTAGTCATAGAAATGTTAACTATCATACAGAAATTCTTCAACTATATGACGATTTAAAGAAAATGGACCCAGCACATGTCCACTACTACCAGGATGAGTACAGTATAGTACTTCTGAAACAGGTATGTGTTTCTGTTGTATTTTCTGCGCACCTAGTCTTCTAATGGATAGCTCATAACTACTTCTTCTTTCCGAACAAATCTTCTACAAGACCTACTCTTTTAATATAGTTTTTGTCTTACTGATAATTTGGAAAAACTAAAGAAAGAATTTGGAGACCTTGTGGTTTATTCTTTCATGATGCGAGCAACAACTTGGATTCGAAACACGAAGACCTGTATTATAATTCAATTTCAGCGTGGAGATTTTGTGATATGTGCTGAATCTTACCTAGACTGCACAAGCTTAATCATCTGATATTGCAGATAATCTCCAATAAAGAAATGTTGCTGAAGCATTGCCATAAATATAGGGATCCAGCTTTTCCAGGAACCAATAATTTCTGTCTGCGGCTTAATAATCTTTCGCTTTCACATATTGGGTCTATGGAGCAACTTTTGTGGGTCCAAGTATTAGATCTCAGATACAACCAACTTAAGACACTTGAAGGTAATTTCTCTAGCTCTTTCTAGTTTGTCTTTCTTGGTTATTCAAGTTATCTGAAACTAAGGAGCTTCATAGAGCTTGCATAGCATTTGCGTTGTCTATCTATTGAAATGTTCACTCAGAAGATTGTTCCAGCTTTCTCTCCGAGTTAAGACATTCTTTAATTGAAACAAAATGTGCCAAGATTAGATCACAACCATCATGAAAAGGTAAAAAGAAGAAATTTCGTTTATGCCCCTTAGAAGGGGCATATGTTTTAGTTAGTTCGGTAATATCCGATGCAACTTTTGAAATTGTAATAGTTAAACTTGCATGCCTTATCACACACCCAATCCATCTGCACTGTAACCTTTACCTGGTTCCTTTTCGTGGGTGGTGAAGGAGGTCAGGTCATTAACTCTCAAAGATTCCGGAATAGTGTGTATTCTCTCATTTATTTGCAATGGCTTTCATCTGATTGTGAAAACACTATGAGGACTAGATGGTGGGTCTTTTGCAAGTCGAAGTTTTTCCTAAAGAATCAAGGAAAGAATCACTACTATATTTACCACTTAGCAAAATCAGAGGTTCTCTTTCAGTCTTTTCATTCTTCTGGATGATTAGTGCTCTCTCTGAGTTTTTTCAATTTTATTTAAGTTTTCTAGGAAAAATACAATCTATTGATTGGGAAGGATTGCACATAGGAATCGTCAAGCTAACAAACTAATCAAGTACATAGATTTCACCAATATTTTTGAGGATTTTCATTAAAAGCCTTTTATCTACACCACATATAGGTAAGATCTCACCCTTATCCTTACCTTGTATTCATTCTTCTTAGTAGCTTTTTAGTTACAGGTGGTGCTCTAAGAAAATTTTGTTGCATTTTGTCAACCATCTTGTTGTCAACCATCTTGATTTATAGATTAGGAGAATGAGAGGGATAAAAGATTCTTCCATGATAAGGCATGAATATAACAGATGCTTTGAATCTCTCCTATGTCACATATTTGTTATAAAGAGATAATATCATGGTATGTAGCTTATTTGGATAGCTTGATAGATAAAGACTGGTGTCACTCATGCAAATTATAAATAATTTAGACATCATGTTTGTCTGATATTCAATGACTAGATCTTGACTTTAAAAAAGCATCTTGATCTTTTATGATCTTCATAATGACTCGGAACGAAAAAGAGTTTAAAGAGATAAGTAATAACTTGTTAAAAAGCCTAAAACACTTTTGATTTGCTGAGTAGCTGGGAGATAATTGGAAGAAGAAATTCTGAGAGGACTGGTGGAAACTAATTCTAGCCTGTATTTGATGGACCTTATGGAAGGAAAGAAATGCAAGGTGTTTTGAAGGCAAAATCAACAACATCCAGAGGATCAGAATGAACTGCATTAGCCTTCTTTTTATTTTATTTTATTTTTTGGTGTAAACAAGATAATGGTGGGGAATATAGATTTGTTAGTTGACTTCATAGGAAAAGTGTAATTCCCTAGACCTGACTGGTTGTTTCTTCTTTGCATTGCCTTGTAAAAACCATATCATCGTTTTTGGATGATGTTTTTATATGAATACAACTTACCTTTATTTAAAAAAAAAAAAAACAGAACTTGTAAAAAAGCATCTAAGTGATGGCCTGGTAAATAAATTGACTAGCCAAAGTTAGTCTTGTTTGGATTTTCTGTCTCAATATGTGTGAAATTATATTTTTCAAATGCATGGAGGTGCCATTAGTTTCATGGGAACAAGCGTGCATTCCTAAGATGCTTCGCAGTCTGAACATCAAAGGCAGTAAGTTATGGTATATGGCCTCGTTGGTAAACTGCTCTGGGAACTAGCTGTGAAGGAAGATCTGTTATGGAGTATATATGGAAAACAATGATAACATATGGATTCGTACCCCACCATTGGACTCAAGTTGGTACTGGAAGAAGGTTAATACCTTGAAAGCAGAGATGCAGGGTTGGTATTTCATCTGGTGTTTACTTGCTCACTCCTGTGGGGAAGTACTCACTCACACAGAGTTACAGTACACTATCGGGGCAATATGCTATACTTAAAGAGTGTCTAACTTAATCCGGACTAAATTTGCTCAGCCTAAGCATAGGTTTTGTGGCTAGCTATGCAAGACAAATTACTAACCAAAGAGAGACTTGAGATAAATATTCCAGTGGAGGATGACACCTGCTGCTTGTGTGATAAATCACTCAGGGAGACTAATATCCATCTGTTTTCGACTTGTGAATGGATAGTAGAGTTCAAACTGAATGCAACAATGTTCTGGGACACTTATTCCCACTGGAACTTTCAAACATATCTTGAATAGACACAAAAGGAAGCATTGACAGCAATTTCACAAGGAATTTGTTGCTGCATTATGTGGAGCAGTGATATACCAGGTTTGGAGAGCAAAGAACTGGAAATTGTTTAAAGCTGTTAACACAGATACAACCATGATGCTGATTTAGAAGGAATTTGTAGATAGGTTTGAGGTAGTTGAACTGTCTAGAAAGGCAAATAGGTATAGCTGGTTGTTGCAGAAATTTTGTGTAACTAGAATTCTGTAGGAGGCTTAACTCTCTTAGTACCCTTCTTAGAAGGTGATGAGGAGATGAGTGCTCTTAGGTGTATTTTTTGTCTCTTTTTAATGGTAATTTACATTTTTTATCCCCCAAAAAATGCATGGAGGTCAGATGTAATTACCCAGTAAAGGTGACCATGTGATAAAAAGTTACAGGTCATCTAGCTTTTTTTTTTTTAAATGATGAAGTAAAGGATTTCATTAAAGAGCATCAGGTTGATGCTAAAGGCAAAAGCGTACAAAGAAAGAGAGTTAAATCCCTTACAAGAGTATTAAGCTATGATCAAAGAGCTAAAAATCCAAAAAGCTGTAAACACTACTAACTGGAGACAAAAAGTTCCAACTAAACAGATTGATTAGGCATCTAGCTTTTTATATTTTGGCTTGGAGTTGAGACCCCATCAAAACATCTGCAGTTTCTTTCATTCTAGACGCACCAAAAAATTACTGCTGGAATCAGTCTCCAGGCCTTAACGATTTTATCGACTTTCTATATAATCCAACTAGAGTAGGCTTCCTTGATGTTCCTAGGAAAGACCAACCTAGACCAAATATATTGAGGAAGAAGTTCCAGATGTCTGCCACAAGAGGGCAGTGCAAAAGAAGGTGGTTGACATTTTCAGATGACTAATAGCATAAAAGGCATCTATTGACGAGAACAAGCCACGTGAAGCATGTTACTTTAGGAGGAGTCCTAATTTTACGCTTCCATGGCCAGTTGTCCAGCTATCCATCCTGAGAGCTCATGAGGCAGTAGTTGCCTTTGACAGTGTATTTCCCCTCTTTGGAATTGCCCCATATCATTTTGTCTGCGTGTAACCCTTCACTTCTTTATTCTGCTAGGGTGGCTAGGAGTTTGAGGAGATCATGAATTTCTGAGTCTTGAAGGTTTCTTCTGAATTGAGGGCAAAATAAATTGTTGTCTCTGTATTGGCTGACAAAAGAGTCTTGGTTGCTGGCAATTTGGTAGAGTCGAGGATAAGAGACTTGCAGAGTAGTGTTCCAATGCACCTTCCTTTTTGGGACTAAGGCAATAAAAGAGGCATTGAAAAACCTCATCATACTGCCATGTTGATGAAATAATTTCAGGGCAGCCATAACATCAGTTTTTATAAACTCCCATGACTTCTGAAAAAACCTCATTGTGTACCCGTCAGAGCCAGGTGCTTTGTCAGGTCCACATGAATTTAATGGTGGCAACACTTCTTCTTCGTCAAAAGGAAGTTCCATGTCCTTGCTTTCCTCTGCAGATAGGGATGGCAACCCTACAAAGGTTGCAGTTGGTCTCCAGGTCTCCTTTTCCTTATATAACTCTTGATAGAAGTTTAGAACTTTTGTCTGATTTGTACGTTGTCTTCAAAAGTAGTATCCCCACTTGGAACTTCTTGTCTCGCATTTCTTGTGGAATGGTCTATTATGTTTCTGAATCATGTTGACTTAAAAAGATTGCTTTTAATTTTCTGTTACATTAAATTCTTTGCCTGAGTTCTTGATTTATTCGTGACCATCTTCGTGTGGGAGCTTTATCATACTTAAACCGAGAAGATTGTTTCATTCCCTTTTTTGTTAAATTGATGCAGGCTTGGAGGTGATGCAACTTCTCTCCTGCTTGAACGTTAGCTACAATAAACTCTGCAGTTTTACTGCATTGGAGCCTTTGAAACTGCTAAGGTTGTTGAAAGTCTTGGATATATCTTACAATGAGATTGGGGCACACTCTATTGACACGAGGAGGTATTTGTGCTCTTCCCCTCTTAACCATAGAAGTGGAGGTGACTGGAAAACCGAGGAATCTGAGATGCATTGCACTGAGGTGGCTGGTTATTGGGAAGCTTACACGATTTTTAAAGACTTGAAGTTGATACAATTGGATGTTATAGGAAATGCAGCTTCCAATGAAAAGATAAAATCGCTTCTAATTAAGCTATTACCATCACTAAAGTGGCTTGATGGTGAAAGTTGCTGATAGTTAAAAGTTAGATCTCCTTCACTGTTACTGAATTTCTATACAGAACAGATAAGGGTAATTCTTTGTTACTATTGGAAATGTTTTTGTACCATGTAGTTGTTGCAAGACTTGCTTGTAATCATTTGGTGTTCTTTGGATAATCTATATTTATCAGCACCTGAACAAAGGCTTTGTTTTCTGAATATTGAAGTGAGTTGCTACCAAATTAATCCAAGCATGAAAACATTTTTTTCCATTATACTTGTCATGTCATTCAAATATATATATGAATTATACAGGGGGAAAATATTACATGTCTAGTATTCTGCATTGCAACAGAGGCCCAGGAATGGGACTGAAAATGGCTTGAGATTTTCATTTTCAGTAGTACTAATGTACTGAGGAGGATTTACAAGATCTAAAAGCCAAAGATTCAAGAATACAATGAAGAGACTGAACGAGTTAACGTTACCCAGAAAACCAGAGACATAATAGTGGAAGGAGCAGCAGTTTGCAATGGCGCGAGGTATCTGAATTGCATCATCTTAGCAATGCAGAAATTCAGATATTTGATCATTAAGGTAACAGTCTTTCTTGACAGCTGTGGAAGTAGCTTATTTTCAGCTGCATCTCTTAGTACTAGCTTTGTCTTCTCAGGAACCAAATTCAAGCATAACACATCAGTAGTATTTAGTAGCACAGCTAGAATCATGATACACCATATTGCCTTGTTCATGTTGTTTGGTATCCAGGATACTTGTACTTTTGACTCCATCATTGGTTTAAGACGGCTATTGTTCACTTGCCTCGAGTAGGTTGAAAAAGCTAATAAGAAGAATAGTTTTCTTTTCTCTTGCGTTCCGTCTGTTGTTTGGATAAGATGGTGGACACAAGACTATTTATAGGAAAGTTTTATTGAGATAAGTGTCAAGCAAGCTAATTCCTTGGTCAACAATCCTATGATCAAAGGTTGTAAAGATTCTCTATTTTTTAAAAATAAAAATAAAAAATCCTCCTCAACTCCCTTAATCATTGTTAAAAAAATTCCCAACTTGAATGAATAATGACAGCTATCACCTTGATAAAGTTGAAAAATTGTGATGATTAATTGATTATGGTGTGTTTGGTACGACGATAGTTTTTTGATTGGTGAGTTATAAATTTTTTAGAAAAGAATGCTTTTATTAAAAAAAAATAGAAAATGATACAACAGTAACTTTGTGGCAACCAAAACAGTAGAAAATAGGATAAATTACGGAACTAGGTAAATTACGTAGAAAATAGGGTAAATTATATTATATGATTATAGTTTAGAAAAAATTACAATTTATAGCTATGGTTAAAGTTTTATTGCTATTTTCTCTCTCCTTCCTTCCTCTCTCTTGCTTCTCTCCTCTCTGCAATCTCTTGTCAGATATAGAAATACATATGTATACCAGTTGCATATATAAATATGTATATACAGTTTGCCTCCCTCCCCTCTCTAACCTCTCTCACTCGAATCTCTCCTCCAT
>JAOTQR010000079.1:21354137-21367846 GCA_025774065.1 Solanum ossicruentum
AGTTTTAATGTATTTCGATGTTGCTATATTTTCTACACTATTTTCTTCATTTTTGTACATGAATATGCTGCACTCGAGCCAATAGTCTTTTGAAAACAGTTGTGCTCGACCTTCTCTAGACCTCACTTATGAAATTTCACTAAGTTTGTTGATGATATTATTGTCATCTTTAATATAGATCTGGTATTCTTCATCATATAAGTTTCGAGAGTCTATTAGGAACAACCTTTCCACAAATAAGAGGTACGTACATCCTATCTCCCCAAACTCCGAAATTACACCGGGCATTTTGTTTCGCCCAGAATATTTGTAATACATCAACTCTTTAAGTTAATCATTGTTAACATAAATTAAAAAAGAAAAACCTATAAGTTCTCCAAATGTTGAATTTCAGGGTGAACAATAATTGCTTTTATATTGAACTATGTAATGAACAAAACCAAAAAAATACTCCATTTGTTCATTTGTACTTACTACAGTTTTCATTTTTAAGATTAATTTGACTAAACTTCAAAATTAAATTGAAGTAACTAAATTTAATTTTTGAAATATAAAATTGAGATGAATGAAAACTATACCAAAAATGTTAGAAGTCGTAATCCTTCTCATAATATGATGAAAAATACATCAAGTAATGATCAAAATTAATAACAAGAAACAATTATAGTTCTAAGACTCGGAATTCAAACGTTCAAGTGCCTCTCGAGCAGGAGCATAATTGGGCTGAACTTTTTGGGCTTCCTGATAAGCCTTTTGGGCCTCCTCCTTCAAGCCCTTTTTCTCATAACATTCGCCCAACAAGCAAAACGCCTTGACATTATCGCCTTTCAACCTAACCGACCGAGTCAAATCGTCGATCACCGAGTCAACTTGTCCACGCTGGCTCGCCGCTAGTCTCAGCTGAGCTCGCTTAAACAACGCATCCGCTCTCTCCGGCTCCGACAACGACTTCACGGCGAGCGGCGAAAGCGCGACATCGATGGAATCAAGAGCCGACGTCTTGAAACCCTGTAAATCAAGAGCCAAAGCCTTGAGTATGTGAGCTGCAGCGTCTTTAGGGTCTAAACCGATGGCTAGATCAGCTTGTGCTTCAGCTGATTTAGCTAGAGAAGTAGCGTCAGATCGATCCTTAGCTGCTGCTAATTTAGCTTGAGAAAGAAGCTGAGCTCCTTGAACGAAGTGACGCTTCGATTGCATATCGGCACGGTTCCGGAGACGAAGCTTCGAGAAGTATTTCTGGGGAACGTTGTACATGAAAAGGAACATGAAGATTGTGACGAGAATTAGGATTGCTTGAAGAAGAAGATCACGCCACATGTGGTTGTCGGAGAAAACATCCATGGCGGTTTTCCGGTCGTCTGAGGAGTTTCTGATTTGGTGTTTTAAGCGTACTAGTAGCTTTAGTTTTTATCTGTCCATGGAAGTAAAAGTTTAGTTAATATTTATTAATAATAAATGAATTCCAGGCTAGTTTTTATATAGTAGTTAGCATTTGTCCCAATTTAAAATTTTTTCAGCGAAGTTTGTATTTTTGGATTAGGATCCGATGCCGATTGATTTGATTTTAAAATTTATCAATTTGATTTATCGATTATTAATTTATAGTTATATTAAATTATTATAAAATCATTAAGATATTAATTTACTAGTTATTGATTTTTCTATATTATCGATTCAGTTATTGATTTAATCATTAAAATTTGATTAAAAAATTCTTTATTAAAAATTACTTAGAAATCAAGTAATAAATCAAATGCACCCTATTCATTCATGAGTTGACAAATTGCATTTTGCACAAAATCAAACATTATTATATTGTAGAATAACTGATAACATGAGACAATAAAAAATAAAAGTATGAAACTATCAAAAATTTTATATATCAAATAGTACAAATATAATTATTTAGTTTACTATCGGGTTATCAATTAACTCGCTAAAAAAAATTTAAAACCGTTAAGAATCGAGAGGCCAATAAAAAAAAAGAATTGTTATCGAATTGCTAAACCAATAATCCATTATCAACAAAGCAATAACTTTTTCTCGATTCGAGTAATCGATTTCGATTCGATTTTAAAGTCCTATTTTGGATACAAAATTTTTTAAGAATAATTATTTATTGCTGACGACACCATTTGGCTTTATCAAATATTGTACTGGAAGATAACAATCCATCAAATATAATAGAAAAATTATCTAATTGTATAAATATTTTCACCATAAATACAATTTATTCTATATTTTAAAATAATTACATACTATCTCATTAATTAATAATTTTGTGTCAGATTTCAAGTCAAATACATCACTCCTTCAGAACATCAAGTCAATACTTGTATCAAAGATACTATGTCTAAATACATTATGAAATATATATATATATATTTGATATCATATATATTCTCAAATACATATACATAAGGAGACAGATGAGCAAGTGAAGACGAGAGACGAACAAGATAGGAGAGATGCAAATTTGTGCTTTAGGATGTTGAAAGTATAGTTGTCAGATGTTAAAACTTTCAGTTTTCGTAAAATATTAATCACATTCTATTCATTGAAAAAGAAGATCGTGTTACATTTGGTTGTCCGAGAAAATATCCAGGACATTTTTTATTTTTGGGGTTTTCTAAGGAGTTTCAATTGGGTGTTTTAAGATTTGTTGTTATCTAATTTCCATCATCATCCCACCATATCTTGTTTATTAAAAATTATAAGATAATATCCTATGAATTTCTTTGTAACCAACAAAGCATGAAGACTAATGTAACAGCACAACCACCACCTCGTGATACTATTCGTTTTGGGTCTAGACTCGCACGATTTTAAACGTGTCATTAGTAGGTAAGGCATGATGACTTATACGTTCACAGGAGTGGCTCTGATACTATTTGTAATGGCGTAGATCGCTAGTGATATTGTTCGATTTGGGTTTAGACCCGTACGACTTTAAAATGCATCATTAGTAGGTAAGGCCAACTGACTTATACACTCACATGAGTGACTCTACTACCATTTGTAACGGCTCAGATCACTAGTGAGATTGTCCCTTTGGGCGTAGGCCAGCAAGACTTTAAATGCGTCATTAGTAGGTAAGACTTGCTTACTTATGTAACCCATCATTTTTCTTATGTTTTGTCGATATGAAACTTCTTATCTTAAGATGAGTTGTTATAATTAGACTTTATTATATTAAAAATAAATAACTAGTCAAAAAACAATCAAATATATGAAGTATCTAGAGACCTCCAATATAATATGCACACAACAGACCTTTAAAAATACAACCAGGTAAAGGTGCAAAGAAAAAAAGGATGATTTTTTGTCATTGACCACACCAATGATCGAAGATAACAATCTATCAAAAATAATAGAAAGAACTATCTAATTATATAAATATATCTATCCATAAATACTAATTTACTCAACTGTTTGAAATAATTACATATTATCTCATTAATTAATAATTTTGTATCAGATTTCAAATGAAATACACCACTCCTTCAGGACATAAAGTAATATACATGTATTTTTGGTACGATGTATTATGAAATACAGATACATAAAAACAAGTGCGAGAGTCAATATGCATTTTTTATCTTAGATACATATATTTTTAATAATATATATTTTGAAATACGTATGCATAGGGAGAGAAGTGAGTAAGTGAAGACGAGATAAGAGAGAGGTGAGTAGAAGAGTCAATGTATCAGAGGTAAATGTGAACTACGCTTATATACAATTAAAATTCAAAATATGCATAATTTGATTCACATATATTTAAAATGTATGTATTTGAGTATGTCGGATATATATATGTTTAGGATGTTGAAAGTATGCTTGTCAAATATTTATACTTTCTGTCTCCATAAATATTTATCGAATTCTAGAGCTTGAAGAAGCACCACATAGGTTGTTTGAGAAAATATCCATGACATTTTCTAAATTCTTAGCTACTTGAGGTGTTTCTGATCCGATGTTTTGAGCTTTGTTTTACTACTGGCTTTAGTTTAATTATTATCAGTAAAAGTTTAATTAATACACTTTATCAAGAGCTTGTGCGAAAAATGCCCCTTATAATTGAGTTTGATATAATTGAAATGTAATTACATTATCTGACATATATGATTAGCAAAGTAATTTACCTACTCACGACTGAAATAAACTCTCTAGTTGTGCGAGTGCCTATTTCGCCTTAAGAGTGGAGTTTCAATAAATTTTTCAAAGATAAAAATAATTGACTTAGCACTTCGTTTTATATTCTCGAGACGGTGATATTCTTGAACTAGGGTAGTGATTCTATAGCAAATTTACAATTTATGAGAACTACCAAAAATTTTCCAAATTACCATAGAGAATTCTACCACGAAATTTACCCACAAATTACCATAGAGAATTCTACCACGAAATTTACCCCGCATCATATACCCAATATCCCTACAACCTTTATGGACTCGTTGATTCAGCAAAATATTAATCAACTGTAGAACATATTAGTTTTAGGGTAATACATTTAGTAGTATAAATAAATTACAAACAGTCCATTAAAATAAGAGACAAATACCAAAGGATAACTATAACTGAGCCTTTTCTCTATTATTTTATTGCTGTTGCAGTACAATTTATGCTAAACATTGTAGAGGAATCAGAATGATAAGGGACTTTGGCAAGGATACCTTCCCCAGGGACTACATAATTTTAGACTTACTACAAGGAATACTTCCCCAAAATACTACAACATAATTATAATTTCAGCCTCTAATTATTTCACATTTGCGAGGATAATTGGCTGTTAAAAGTTCAGGGTTTTTTCTGGCAAGAAATTAAACAGGTCTAGAAATGCCTCCTATCTAATTTTAACTAACAGAGGCTTGTTTACCATTCAAAAAGTTAAAAAGATTGCCAACATATTTGCAGTTGTTGGGCAAAGTTCTCCAGATTTCGTCAGCATTGAGTTAAATTATGTATCTTTGAACTATGATGAATTTATTCTTCTCCAACACAAGTGGAGAGTATCTAACTCTTCATGGTTCCGCCCATCTGAATCAACTGTAGTGGAGACTTTAGTAGTTTCTTTAATGTATCCACAATGCTAGCGAAGGATGGGCGTTGTACCGGGTCGCTGCAAGAAAATGTAGAACTATTAACGAATGGAAATAGAGAGCAGAGGCAAAAATGTAGAACTATTAACCGAATGGACATAGAGAGCAGAGCCAGAATATTCTTGGACATGATCAACTTACTCATTCCAGCAGGCTTCCATAAGAGATGCCAACATTGGAGAAGTGTTCTGTGGAACAGTGAGCCTCCTGTTCTGGAAAGCTACAGCACCAACTACCTGAAAGCTCACCATTAACATGTCAAATACATCGTGTTTTTTGATATTCAAATCCAGGAGGAATATGAAGTTTTGAGGTGCAGAGCAAGGAAGAAGTAAACCTGCGCAGGGCTCAGTCCATTCCAAGGCTGTTGCATGGTGACAAGCTCCCATAATATTACACCAAAGCTGTAAACATCAGACTTCTCATTAGAGGGCTCCCCACGAAGAAATTCAGGAGCCATCCATTCAGGCTGAAACAAAAAGCAACAGAGTTACCGCTGATTGGAGGAGGTAAGAGGATATGTAGAACTCTCAACTATATCCATACTCCTCACATACTTCGCTTGCCAATTTTCAACGAAGAACAGGGTTTGTCCACATCAGAACGTTGACTAAAACATAGATAATAAGACTGGTTTTCAATATTAGAACTTGAGTAAAATGTAGATAATAGAAAGAAATAGTTGTATCCAGAAGTCATCATGGCACAAAAATAACTGTTGCCAGTATTAGAGGCCCTACAGTAACCAATTTGCGTATTTTTGCAATCCTGGTGGCTAAAACACTTGGCATCTAATATCAGCAAATGGAGCCAAGCAGCTCATAATTCTCTAGTTGCTCGGACTCGGTCGCAGGTGCCGGATAGGGGCGCAAATCTAGAGATAGGATTCTCCATGAAATAAATTTAAAGATTAGGTGGTACGTATACAAGTATGGATACAGGTAAAGGGATTCAAGTGAAAATAATACAATTATCTAAAAATATAGTTATAAAAATATCCCTATTATAGTGGACTACTTGGAAGGAAAGGAATGCATGAATCTATGAGAGCAAGTTTAAATCTGTAGTTATTAGAAAGTACAAATGCGTCTCTTTGCTGTCTTTTTTGGTGTTAACATGACAATTGCAAATGATATAGAGGTCAAGGTAGACTTCAGTTCATTGCACATTCAATGATGCTAGGCCTGCAAAAATCTCTAAAGAACCTTCTGGTTCGGACTTTTTAATACAAATAACTTTTGATGATAAAAAAACATATGCCTAAATTGTATCCCTCTCAAATTTCTTGATTGATTTTTGGTCAAAGTACCCAAAATCGCTTGACCATATCTGGTACGAATACATTAACCATGTTGTGTCGACAAGCATGCAGCACCGAACAGATGAAGGATAAGCACCTCAGCACAAGTATTCCCTTGCTCGTTGTTTATTTGTGTAAAGATACATATGCTACCTATTCTTGCATATGAAAGATAGTTTGTGTATTGGAAGGTACTTACAGTTCCAGCAACTGATTTTGATGATATGAACGTATTAGCTTTAAATCTCGACAGACCAAAATCACACACCTGGAAGAAACATTTCGGAATATCAAAACTGCAAATTTCACCTTTAAACTCGAAGGTAAGTAGGCAACCCTTTACCTTTACATTCCAGTTTTTATCAACCAACAGGTTAGGAGATTTCAAATCCCAATGCACAATGGGTGGGTTCAGACAATGAAGATAATTGATACCCTTGGCCTGTATTTCAAGTTAATAAGAAACTTTTCACAAGCATCAAAAGCATGAAATTGAGAAAATGTGAAATTGGAACAAACCACATCCAAAGCCATACGGATACGTCGCCTCTGGTCCAACAATTCCCCACCAGCTGGCCTGTGAATCAGGCGGTAAAGGCTTCCTCTATCATCACAATCAAGGCACAGAAACTTTAGGCCCCCCAAGTACTTGTAGTTAGAAAGGAAGAATGTTATGCAGCCACTTAAACACAAGTTACCTAGGCAAATACTCTGTCACAATTGATAGATGAGGGCGTTTTGTAACAGCCCCCATGAACAACACCACATTTGGATGACGGACGCGTTTCATTATTGCAACCTTCAGAAAACATGAATACTGAGTTTACCATCAAACAAAAAGACACCAATACAATGACCATAATGACAATGGAACACAAGAAAATGTGAAGGGCTGCAGGATCGCTCTATTCAACACAGGAAACCTTCTTCCCACAAAATCCATGAACTAGATTTAAGAATCTCACAAGCATAGATAAGAATGCAATCAGAACAAATTGAGACTAGATTACGAAAAGCCAAGATTAAACTACAACAACTACTACTATGTCTCAATCCCAAGCTAGTCAGGTCAGATACTGCATCGATTAAACTTTAACCTTAAAACAAAAAACAAGTACACTATTTCTTTCTGTACATCTGCCTTTTGTGCTTACACTTGCCATACAGGCAAAACAAGAAAAAGAAGAAAAAGATCAGCTGCAAAAAGTAGGCTTCTTTATCCGAAACCTAAAACATTCTATAGTAGTCAGCATATAACAGTTCAACCAACAATAATATACTCTCACCTCCCTTAGAAACTCCTTCAACTGATCATCATGAAAATCCTGGACAGTTAGAAGCTTGACTGCAACATCCTGCAGTAGTTAGTACCGTACCTGATCAGTAAGGGGAAAAAAAAAGGCACAATATTTCTGAAACTAAAAATAGTTTCCACACAAAGCATCTTCTAGAAATGTTTAGAACTTCAACACATGCATTTGTTGTCAATCCTATTTCTCATAGTAATATATATAAGTTGAGAGGAAACATGTAATCTAGAACCCACAAAGTAAAGAACAAATTGGACTACCTCATGCAGGGAAGAGGTCAGCAATAACGAGATACCACTACTATCATCAAGCAATGATCTGAACATTACAATTCTATTGACACGGAGCTACACAAACGTCCTACTTCAATGTGATCTACACCTTTGCCTTAACAATTGACACGACATCATCCCTACACCTTTGATGTGTAATGCAGTCAATATAGGTACAAACACGCAAAGTTATGATAATTTTTTTTTGTTAGGTTTGAACAGAATCTTCTAATCTTGTAAATTATCATGAACACTACAACACAAATAAATAACACTCACCGATCCATTCCATTCAGCACGATGTACTGTTCCAAATGAACCTGCATGAAAGAAGAGTAGTAAATCAAGATACACTGATGTCAAACAAGGTCCAATAAATGACGATTAATTTACAATCAGTAGATATATTTACAAAGACACACCAGCACCAACACGCTCTTTTATATGTAATTCATCCCATGAGATCTCAAGCCAGTCCATTGCAAGAAAAGGCTCAAGATGCAGATATCTTGGATTTGTTGCGGTTGGATGTTTCTCATTGTTCCCAGTTCTACCTCCAAGCTCCATTATATCTCTTTTACCTATTAAAGTAGCTTTTGGCGGTCTTCCAGGTTGCAATGGTGAGTTTTTTGACAGAACAACCTCCTCCTTGTAAGTCTGCCTGATAATAATTTTGTCTTCTCTAGGTCTAGAATTCTCGACTCCTGCTGTTTCAGCAGCAACAAGAAATTCACGCGGTTTAACTTCCAAAGCTTGATAAGGTTGGTAAAGTGGATCATTTGGAAATTTTGACTTATCATTGACGACAATTTCCTCCACGGGTTTATTCTCAACATGGGGGTCTGCAAGAATAGAAATCACAAACTTATTAACTCTGATGGTGACAATTAAGATTCTGAACTTCAAAAATTACCAACTGCTGATTCTAACAAAATTAAGCAAATGCATCAAACAAGCTCTTTCAATAAGGTCTAGAAGAGAACTTCCACATAAGCCGTTTCCTATGCTGCAAGCAGGGTACTTTGTAATAGAGATAAAACATATATAGTGACCATATAAGAAGGCCAATTGTCTATCCTTTACGATATATAACTACTTCATGTTCAACCAGTGACATTCCTTTTCTCCTATCAATAGGAGCACCAATTAAAACTACAGAGCGCTACGCAAATAATACCACACCTGCATGCAAAGCATTTTCCGGAGGAGCAAATGTGTCATTTGAAAGCAGTAACTGATTGCTTATGTCACTATCCATATAAGGTTGTTGAAACTCTGTCAAATGAGATACTTGAAGTGGTGAAGGCACAGGAGACAATACACCTCCATTGATAGAGGAATCTGGACCATGTATGTTTCCCGGATCCCCAACAAGATCAACCACAAATTCTCTGATAAAATAAACAAACAAGTCAATAACAATGAACTAAAAATTACTTAAAACAAGTATCAAATCTCCTGATTGTTGGACTTGGGCCTTTCAACAATGTGCCAGACCTTACAGAAGATTATAATGCAAAATCAAAGCAGCAAAGGTCCACTACTTCAATCGCAATAATGCCCATGAAAGCACATTTAAAGATGGTGAAAGAAATGTTCAAGTATGAAGTAAATAAGTAATAAGGAGGTCTCAAACATTATATCACATCAAAATTTAGAAATACATCTGTAAATATGAAACAAAAACCAAATCCACTAAGGAACAAATACTTGTTGAAAGTAGATAAGATAACTGCTCTGATTGAAGAGATAGTGGATAAGATGATTTACCTTGACAATCTTCTGTCATCCTCAATTATCACCAGACAAGAAGACCGGTGATCTGCAACACAATACTTGCAACCTCGAGCTATCCTACAAGGCAAACCTACATAATCCGCCAATTTCTGTATATCATAAAATCACCAGTTAAATTTCTGTCTTCATAAAGCTTCCTTTCAATAATCAACTAATTGTAAGAATGCTGAATGAAAGAGCAAGTCAGAACCCTATCTCACCCTACCCACTAAACAATTACACAGAGAGAAGATGCTCCAAAACAAAGAATATGACGTGCCTTAAGTTCACATATTCCTTATTTCTCCACTACTTCCAGTGGTATTTTTCTATGTGATACCTCCTTATTGTCCATGGTCAGTGCCAAGCAGAACCTTTACATTTTTTTCTTTTTGGGTCGCTCAAAAGTTTTTAAAACTAGCTAGGTAAATCTGACAAACAAAAACTCCTCCATCAAACATCATACTGCGTTCAGTAATGAAGTATATAACTTGTCAAATCTGATTGCAGCAATGAGGAAGCAAACAAACCATGGAAATTTTGGAGGCAAGACAAATTGCTCAAAATGATTACAGATCGATCGCATTACCCAAGATTACTATTTCTTTTTTAACAATCAGAATTTATTTGTTTACACTCTTTCAGTGCCAATGCTGCAGCGTTTTAGTTAGCATCTACTAGTTGTTTCCTTAATGTGGTTACCACATTAAATTTTGAAGAATATATAATACTGACATATTCATTGAAAGGGGCAATTGATCACCCTCCCAATTAATCACAAACTTCCCCTTGTATGGCATAGTCAATTTTGCACTGTAACCAGCTTCTTTTCAGTCGCTTCGCGTAAGTCTTTTAACACTTAAATCGGAAAATTATTCGCGGTACATTACTTCTCAGGTTTCGGACTGAAAGATTCAACAGTTTCCGAATATGTAATTTCTTACTTGTTTTTCTGCGACGATACCACCCAATGCGCAGATAAAGTTGAACCATGAAAAGCACCATGAGAGAGGGAGGAGGGAAACACAATGCCTAGATAGATCTTATAGCAAAGCATGTAAAAAAGATGATTGAGACTTTGAACATATGAAAAAGAGGTCTCTCACTAACCTTGAACAGAATAGCTCTGTGCCTGCAAAGTCCTGAGGAAAAACTGCCAATTGGTAGCACAATGCACTTCTGCAGATCTTTTAAACTCTTGCTAACAGCTTCCCACCGCTGATGAAGATCACCTTGCTCCACCGGAAAAGAGCCCCTTAAATTTCAAGGAACTCAATTTTACACAGAAGAATATAAAGTCCCAAAGAGCATACTTTGCAGAAAATTAATAAACCTACCCCATATAGACAGCCACAAGCTTGCCAAGTTTTTCTGCTAAAACTACCGTATTCTCAGCAGCAAAGTAAATTTCTTGAGCTTTATCTTCTAATTCCCTGAGCCTTGAATCCCCACGCCTATCAATAAGAACAACCTCCATTGATGTCTCACTAGGTTCAATTCCTTTTAATTCCATTAGAGATGGTATCTTTTTACCATCCTCTGGCGCGTTACACATAACCCACAAGTATGGATTCATTCCTAATATGCTATAAAACCCATCCGATATCTTATCAGCATAGGACAACGAACCACTCACCTGAAATTTTTCACGGACTTCACAGTTAGATAATCAAAGATTACACGGGAAAAATAAAATGACAAATGCTTAGAGCTAAACTAACAGGCAATAGAATTATTCCCCCCATAAGAATAACTACCAGGCATGCTCTTCCAGCGAAATCTCAGTAGCTCAGTTGGTTGGCTGTTGGCTACCTGAATTTCCAGGTCATTGGTAAGGATTCGATTCCAATGTTGTAATCCCCTTCCTCATTTCCCCTACCCAAATTTTCGGGACAAGAAAAAATTGGCATGCATTTTCCCCCAAAACTATAGTGTGAGCGAGACAGAGAAGGAGGGAGGAAGAAGAGAGAGGGATATTTATACCCATAAACGATAAGATACAGTTTGAGCATCAGAAGATCCACCAAGGCCCTTGATGCTTTTGCACTCCTGCAGAAGTATAGGCTCTCCAGAAGCAAGCATTGCTTGCTCTACAAGCTTTTTAGCGAGTGTGAGCTGCAAGTAATAACTCTCCTTCGCCTTCTGCACCAATGTATCCTCCCTATCAACTCTCTCCTCTTCCTCCGCCGGCACTACCACTTCCTCCTCCACTTCCCTTGTCGTCGACGTCTGTGTGTCTTTAACTCCTGTACTCGGCCCGTTCCCATCAACTGTTGTTCCTGAAAACAAGCTCCCCGCATAACTAGTACTTCCCCAACTCGACAGCCTTTGCAACGAAGTTTGTCTCTCGACTTGCTTCCCCACATAACTGTAATTGCTTCCACTACTCGATAACCTCTGCAACGACACTTTCCGATCAAATGTCCCCTGATGTTTCTGCTCCGGCGGTGACACGTTGCTATCAACCTGCAGTTCATGTATCGGTACAGCCTCAGGTGGAACAGGAAGCAAAAGTTCATTTTCATCCTCTGTATCTCCATCATCCAATTTGATCTTCACGTGATTCTGTATTGATTTCCCTTTCTTATTTTTCTCCGTCAGCCAGTTCACAAAAGCAGCCAATTGCTTCCCGTGAATCTTATCACGGTTCCCGTACGAGAACGCACCATCATTATTGGTATTAGTCTCTTTCACAATATTATGATCACCTGTGAGCTGTTTCGATGTGACATCCCCCTCCTTTGAAAAAGATTTTCGATCTTCAACGTCACTGATCTTCTTCTCGTGATCACTAACAAACTTTGCAGATGCATCGAATCCACGGTCAGGAAATTGCCTCGGAAAGAAGTAAGTCGTTCTATGCGGCATTTTTTCACAATCCTCACGGGAACAAAAATCTCAAAACAACAACCACGAAAAAAGCCCAACCGCACGCTTCAATCACCCCTCTCCTACTTCTTCCTCAACTACTTTCACCTTTAACTCCGATCCACCGTACAAACGCCGGACAAAAAAACCGATCACCACCAACTAGCAGTAATCGACATTTTACTTCACCACAACTTCCGCGCTATTCTTACCTTTCAACTCCTCCGGAAAATATATACCCAGTAGTAGTTTGTTATTGTATAACAACAAAAACAAACACAAACACGATTTCACACAAGCTCAAACATCACCATGTGCATATACATAACCAGAAAACTTCTAAGTAATCAGAAACTTCTATGAATGCTCTTTTTTCTTGAAGATATCAAAAGAAAACCATGGAAACTTGCAACAGAGCAGAAGCTAGCAGACAAATAGCTTTAAGCAAATGGATTTTCGCTTCTGCAGAGAGAGAGGAGAGGAGGAAGAAAGACCACAGAGAGAGACGAATCAGTTGTTAAGGGATGTAAATTTTAAGCGTGGAGTAAAAAGGACTAAAAATTGGGTGGGAAATTAGAAAAAATTAAATTAAAAGAATAGGACAAGCTAATGTACGCTGAGGGGCAATAGTGCGCGCATTTTTATGTAAAATGAACACGTCAGAGTTAAGGGGGACATGCAGACGACACGTGGAAAAAGTGACGGTGAGTGCGCATTGGGCGCAAGTTAGAGAGCAGTAAAGTTATAAAATTGGTTGCGAAGGGGTTTATGAATTGCGGAAAACAATGAGGGACGTCAGAGGTTGTAAGACATTATAATTTATTATAACCATCTTTTTGAAAAAGATTTAATTAGAAGTACGGTCTCAGTTGGTATGTTCGATCAAATTTTAGCAGGCATATGAGTTATGTTCAAAAATATTCTTCATAAGAGTTTTAAATTTAAAAGTGTGTAAAAATTAAATTGATGAAATTAGTTTTTGTTATTGAGTTATTAGGTTATTAAATTTTTAATTATTTTAAAAAATAAATTATTACATTATTGGATATGTTCGATCAAATTTTAGTAGGTATATGAGTTA
>JAOTQR010000079.1:21391044-21401191 GCA_025774065.1 Solanum ossicruentum
TATGTCCAGTTTTGCAGAAGGTGTTTCTTAAGAAAAAAAAAAAATACAATGGCATACAAGGCAGGGGAATTTCCTTTTCCCCAGCCCCCCCCCCCCCCCCCCCCAAAAAAAAAAAAAGAGAAAAGAAAAAAAAGTACAGGCGTCTTCTGAAGCAGGAAATTCAAATGAATGTGATACCTTCTTAATTAACAGTATTTCATATTTTGCACCATCTTGTAATGTTTTCTTAGTCGGTTTTAAGATCATTTCTGAGACTAGATACCCTTAGTTACTCATTCCTAAAATACATTAGACTTTTATACTTGCAATGTGCCTTTATCCTGTCAACTCTTCCCCTGACGTTAGTATCATTATATTATTGTCTAGCATTTTTAGTTAAGAGGTTTATTTATTTCAGCTGCTGTTGTCCAACTGAAGGCTATTGCTAGTGCTCTTTCGGCAGATGAAGCTTCGTTGAACCCTGTTGGAGAGAAGACTGCAATTCTCCAGAATATTCTTTTATATGTGGTGTCTATAATTGGTAGCTTTATTAACTTGCATTTCAGCACACCCGAAAAGGCTTGGTTGGATAGTGGTTGCATGGAGATTTTTGGTCCTAGAAGAGTTGAAATACATGATGTTGTTACTGGAGTAGATGTATCTGATTCTGAAACAATGATGAGGTGGCGTCAAAAGGCAATTGTCTCTGTTATGGAAGCTGGTGGTCTTAACTGGTTAGTAGGTAAGGTAGGCAGTCTCAATTTTCTTTTCTAGCATTGAACCTCTTTAAGTGTTAGATCTTATTTTTAAAATATATTTTATACAGCTCAGTTTGTATTTTTTCCTTCTCTACCTCACCTTTGAGGTAGAGATAAGGTCCACGTACATTGTACCCTCCCAGATCCAGACTACATTGGATATGTTGTTGTAGTAGTAGTTTGTATTGGATATGTTGTTGTAGTAGTAGTTTGTATTTTTTTCTTACACAAAGAAGTTAAGTGAAGGGTATTGATCCTACTACCCTAAGGGACTTTCTGACTAATGACTTCACCCTTTTCTTGCATGCTTAAGCTTGTTGAGAACCAATATCCTTATACTTCCCGTCCCATTTTAGTGTCAGGATAAGGTTTGACATAACCCTTTAGAATAATTTAATAGGGGTGCAATTTTTGACTAATATAAACCTATTAAAATGGTTGTTACTTTCTGAAAATTGTTGTAATAGAGTTTTTCGCATTTAATAATGACTTAGTTACTAAGGGTAGAGTTGGAAAAAAGTGACTAATTGTTTCTTGATTGTTTAAATTGACAATTAATTTAGAACAACTATTTTTAGTATCTTGACCACTAAAATGAGATGGAGGGAGTACTTGGTAGGGTGATGCAGAACATAATGTTGTAGATAATTTATTATGTAAGAGTATCCAACAGGAATGCAACCTGACATCTTTTTGTGACAGTGGACAGCTGGCTCGGACACCACCTTCATAGCAAGAAAAAGAATTACTAAACTAACTATATATCAGCCCATTAACTAGAAGCGTATAAACTTTTCTAAGTTGAATTTCCCCTCAGTAGAGTCAAGTAACTTTGAGATATGCACTTCACACCTCTCCATGCAGCACAAAATTATTAAGATGGGTTGTGTTTCTATCAGGTTTCACCTTTTGCTTTTTCTCTAATTTTACTATGGTCATTTCACACAGTTTTTTTAATTTCAGAGCTGTTGCGTGTTATGAAGAGGTTGAATATGAAGGAACAGGATACAGATATTTCACTTCATTATCTAACTCTTAGAGCTCTTCAATTAGCATTAGTTGATAACTCTCGTGGTCAGAATCATTTTCGAAGTATTGGAGGACTGGAAGTTCTGTTGGATGGACTGGGAGTTGCATGTAATAGTGCTTTTAGATTGAAAAACCTCTCATCTTCAGATACAGCAAGGTAACTGACTTAATCAAAAAACTTTTGGTTAAATTATATATTTATTCTTTCAAGCCATGCACATGAATCAAAGAAGTCCCTAGATGGTGGTGTGATATTGTTGGTTTGATCCTGCTATTACATGTGATGGTAGATAATATTTTTCTTAATTCTGGACTAGATTATTTAGTTCTTGTTTGGCTATAACAGAGTGTCATGTCCTCTTCTTTTCACAATCAATGTGCCGCCAAAAGTACAAGTATATCTAATCTTTTTTCTTATAATTGCATGAAGGCAAATCTATTTTAGCTCAAAACATTCTAGTTGAATCAAATTAAATGCTAATCTAATCTAATTTATTATACTGTTATTGTCATTTGGAAAGCTAAAATTTAATTAGTGAGGGTTGACGTATGTCAAACTAAGATTCAAAACTAGTTTTAAGTTTGCTTGTCGATCTCGGTGATCATATGTACTTCTGATGTTATGAAGAGAAATTGGAATAAAATTGATATGCAGTGGATAGTTTCCCTTACTATTTGCACATTTCTTATGTGGAATGAGTAATTGAAGGTTTAGGTTTGGCATATATGTCAAATGGGGTGAACTTTACATTTTGTAAATTATTTTACAAACATCAATTGCCTTAAAATTCAATTTGAATCTTAATATCTCAGCCGCTTTAGTTCTGAACCGTAGAATTTGAGTTTGGACTTGTATCTGGTCCTATATCCAGCAAATTTAGTAATGCCTAGCTGCATCATGATATCTTGTTTTTCCTTTTCTTCCTGTTGCTTAAAGCTAGTTTCTCTACATAAGGTGTTTCATGTTTGTCCTTCCCTGCTATTGCTAGGATTATATTTATGCTATATTATGTTTTTTAGTATGGGCTCTAGCCTTTTTTTTGTTTGATGAACATTAATTGAATTGGTTTGGAAACTTTCATTAAGCAACTGCAAAAAGTTTATAACCATGCTTCTGATAATCCACTAAAAAAAGAAATATTAGTTAATTTCTTTTCTAAGGTTACATTTACATCCTTGCAGGAATGCCAATGTTTTAACGTGTACGTTCCAGCTCCATCTTCTCTCGTTGGAGGTTCTTAGAGAGGCAGTGTATCCTTTTTACTACTTTCATGTTCCCACTAGTTTCATCCCAGTAAACTTGTTTGCCTAAACGTTTGGTTCATTTTGAACAATTATACATTATGCAGTACCCTTTGGTTAAGCTACTGATAGTTGAGCACAGGAATGTTGACTCCTATCTTACTGCTCTATTTTGGGGAATAATTTTTCTTCCAAATGATTGTTGGTTTCCTTATCCTGGTCTCAGCTTTGGTAATTTGAATAATTTGCAATTTTTATCTGAAAATGGACGAGTGCAGAAGTTTGCAAATAGCTTTTGTTCACTTGCATTCATGCTTCAAGAATTCAAGGAGAAAAGTAACAACTTGTTTGCCCAGGATGACATTGAAATTACTGTTTCTAATGATAGATATACAACTGGGGGAGAAGTTCTACAAAAAATACTTTCTAGTAAATCCAGTACACCTTGCTTAAAGAATTGGCAAGATTATGTTTCCAAGCTTAGTGCTGTTCTTTTCGCTTTCCTTCTTTCACCAGAAGATGCAAAGGTAGATAAAAGCCAAGCATCCACTGTCAAAAGTAGCTTGCCAGTCTCTTCAGCATATGGAGAACTTTCTGTAAAGTGGATCATTAGGGTTCTCCTCACAGTCTTTCCATGCATAAAAGCATGCTCAAATCAGAAGGAGCTGCCTGGTCACTTAAGGTAAATCAGCAAGTATTTTAGATCTTCTGATCTTTTTATTTTCCATCTTTCGTCAGTCTTGTTTTTGAATTTGTGGAGATATTTTTGGGTGCTGTATTTGATTTTTGGAGTTACTGAGGTACCTATCTTTTTAGCTGTTGTTCCCCTGCTCTCATTAGTCATTATATTTTTGGGGTTCTCCTTGTATCTCTTGTTTCTGATTTGTTCTTCTCATTTCTACAGGATGTTCATGTACACCCTTCAGCATCATGTTCTGTCCGCCTTCAAGAAAATTCTGTTTTTGTTGCCATCTTTGCTACACGTATTCCGGGCAGAAGGAGCTTGGGACTTTATCTTCTCGGAGAATTTTTTTTATTTTGGCCTAGAATCGCTAGGTTCTTCTGACGATTCCTTGTCAAAAAAAGATTCTTCTGATGATTGTAATGAACATTGTTGTGATTCAGATGGCAGAACCACTAGCCTAAATCTTCATGAGATTGAAGCTCTCCAGACACAGGTGGTTTCATTTATGGAGTTTGCAGCAACTTTATCTGGAAGTTCTCACAACTTGGTTAGTCATTTGATCTTTCATTCTTTCAGATACATTTATTAACACTATGGCTATGTGTTTTGCTCTTGTTTTTGTCATAATGGTAGCTGTATTTTGTCTCTATCATTTTAATGTCGCTGTTCTCCATCCTTTTTCTGGATAGTCACTTTCCTATAAAGATTATCTATGACATAAATAGGTTTACTGGAAAGTTTATCATAAAACAATATCTATGTCCTGATTTATTGCCTTTTGCTTATCAAATAAAAGAAAATGTCCCTTTTCTAGTCTAAAGTCTAGAATGGATACATGGTGCAATTTTGTGGTTGTGTATAATTATTCATTAATTGGCATTAAGTGCCATCCGCCCCCCAATTGTCATATTATGATAAAATTTATCTTTTCTGAATAGTCTCTGTACTTGCTTTGTGCATGGACCCCTTTCTTTGCATATAATTTTGTGAAATTATCCAGTAGAGGGTCATTCTCCGTCAAATCTGCTTACTGTAATACAAGTAGGAGAAACTTTGTGACAGTGTTCTGACCCTGGAAATTTATTTGGAAGCTCAAAATTCTTTCCAGGGTATCTTGTGTTGTGTGGCTGGTAGTTTAAAGAGCTTGTTTAACTTGAGAAATTACAAAGAAGAGGTCTTCATATTTGCTCGAGATGTTCATGTTGTGGACAGGAAGCTGAAACCAATGAGCATTTCTTCTGCTAGTTAATTGTAAATCTGTGGCACACGTTTTTTGTATGTTGGGGGTGAATTCGGCAATGCCAAGAACAACTCTGGAACTATTGAAGAACCGGAAGAGTGCATGAAGAAGAGGCAGAGGAAGTTTGGTGGCATAGTATTCCAACATGCACATGGTGGACATTATAGAAAGAGAGACATTTTGAGAATAAAAGCAACTTCATCATGAAAATTAAGATGAACCGCCTCAATCTTTTTTATTTTTGGTGTAAACAGTCTCTAATGGGGGAGATACGAGATTTAGTAGATTTTATCGGAGAAGTGTAAGATAGTTGATTACAAAGGAACCTCTTATGCTCCTTTTTTTTTCTGAATGCAACCTTTTCCTTTAGCATCTGTTTTGATGGTGCCGAGTGTTTCTGGGTAATGAAATATAAGTTACCCTTTTTAAAAAACAACAAAAGAAATGTGTATTTATTTACATGGTGAGCTACTTGAGGGTGATTTTGACTGGAAAACCTTAGGAAAAGAAAGGTTGTTTGTATTAGCTGGTTTTATTTATTCACGGAGGCGGGCAAAGATGTAGATCACCTTCTACTACATTGCACATGTTCACGAGAATGTGGTGGCATATATTCAGGTGGTTTGGTATGTCCTGGGTGATGCCTAGGTTTGTGGCCATGTTGTTTTTCTGGCAAGCTGGAAGAACTAGGAGAAAGTTCAAGGCATGGAATATTGTTCCTCTGGCTTTAATATGTTGTTGTTGTTGTTGTTGGCTTTAATATGGATTATTTGGAGAGAGAAATAGGAAGGCTTTTGGGTATAAAATTTAGCTTTCAACATAATATTTCATTCTTGAGTTTCAAATGGCTTATTCATGCCTAATTCTTCTTTGTCACCCTTTCTTCAGAAGATACAAAATGTTATTTTGTACCTTTTTAATGACCGAGAAATCCGTCTGCGGCGAACTCTTAGGACCCCATGCAGCCTTCTCTCCTTGAATACCAGGCTTAGTTCGCATGCGGCAAAACTTGACATGTGACCTAAGTCACAAGTCCCTTAATCTGTCACTTGAACTAAGCCGTGGTGGCTGGTACTGGTACTTTTCTTAGACTTATTATCTTGCAAGTGTAACATTTTTTCTCCTCAGTTTGCATATTGGGTGAAATTTGTCAGTTTTGACTCAATTTAGGATTCTGGATAGAATTCTTCCCTTGTTTATGTTAGGTTTCTGTGGTGTTCAGCATTTTATTTCAATGACGGTCAATTATGTGTTGGGGGCCTGTTTTGATGCTTCACCTTCCCAGTTGTTTACTGAGCTTTCTTCCATGCTCTTCCGTTCAGATTAAAAGATTTAGTAATAGTAAATAAAGACATAAACGCTTGTTTGTACTAGTATTGCAATGTTTTTTTCTCATAAGATGTGATCTTACTCAATTCAGTTTCTCTTTTATCCTGAAACTTATTCTTCTTATGGTGCAGCCTGAGTGCTCCATTTTGCTGGAGGCTCTTGAACAATCTGCTTGTAATCCTGGGGTTGCAAATCTTCTTGCGAAGGGCCTACTACAAATAATGCGGTCTTCATCAGAAAAAACTCTTTCTTCTTTTAAAACACTCGATGCAGTTCCTCGTGTCCTCAAAGTTGCCTGCATTCAGGCCCAAGAGTCTAAAGGGCATGGGATTCACACTGAGAATGATCCTGAAGACATGGTGAATTATTTCGAGATGATTCATAGTTGGCAGAACAGCATGGAAACTTTTATTGAACTCTTCACAGAATTTTTCTCTCTTACGAATGATGCGAAAAACTCTACTTTGCACAGTGCTTCCTGCGTTGATTGTTTGTTTGATTTGTTTTGGGAAGAAAAATTGAGAAATCGCATGCTTCCTCTTATTCTTGATTTGATGAAGGTAGAATGAATAACCTTAAATATATTTATCCTATTTATATTTTTTATTTTTTGGTGTTTTTGCATTGATTACTACTATTCTTTCATTTATTTACCTCTTTCATGTGAAATCTTTGCTGGGGGAACAGATTATTCCATCTTCTGAGGAGGACCAGACAGCTAAATTATATTTATGTTCCAAGTATCTGGAAACATTTACTCATGTTAAGGACCGGGAGAACTTTGTAGAATTGTCTATTGATCTATTGGTTGGGATGATTGATTTACTTTTGACAGATATAGAGGTATACTTGATAAATCTATGCTTTTCTACTATTCTGTAGCTATTTGTTGTCTGCTAGTCATATTCTGTTAACATATTGACAGAGAGTGTTTTCTATGTTGTCAGTATTATCAGGCTTTATTTCGCGATGGCGAGTGTTTTTTACATGTTGTATCCTTGCTAAATGGGAACCTTGACGTGCCCAAAGGTGAAGAGCTGGTTCTGAATGTCCTCCAAACACTTACCTGCTTGCTTTCTGGGAACGAGGTGTCAAAGGTGCGTTTATTTCTGCCGGTTAGAATTTTTCTCTTTTGTGCAATGTAATTGTTTGTAATGGTTACGATCCCCCGATTGAATCGAGGACAAATGCATACAAAAAGATCGCTTGAAGAATTATGGAGAACATGAAAACTGATGTACTTTTAACTTCCTCCTGAATGAGCAGGCTGTCTAAGTATGTTTTCACATTTTTTCATCCTTTCGGATGATTTGGATCATCTAGTACGGTGTTGCATTTCTTCTTTCTTGTTGCCTAGCTTTGGCCTCATTTCCATTGTAGTGCCAACTCGAAGTTGTTTACCATTTCTGTTGTCACTATTTAATTCCCAGGGAACCTTGTAAAGTTATGTAACAAAGAACATGCATCACTCTAGTATGTTGCCATCTTGTGTTATTCTAAAATTTCACATGGAAGAAGTTTATGTATTTCCTTTATGGTAAGGGATCACAGTCCTAGGTCTCTGTCTTTTTCTTTGTAAAGTTGAGTATGTGTGAAAGCTTCTGTTAACCGTTCTAGAATGGCCTTTCATACTCTACTTCTAGTTAGGCATTTTAGGTCTGGTACTTCGTAAAGGTTAGACATAAATTTCTGTATATAGGAATAAAAAAAAAGTTTCTGGATGTATGCGTCAGTATATTTAAAATTGGACATAATGGGTAAAACAAGCAGGAAATTCTTTAGTGTGGATGAACTGAAGTTGGTGCCGAAGACTCAGATCAAGTGCTGCAGGGTACTTGGGGCATGCCTTTATGCAATTAAATATTGAGCTATATCTTGAAGGGAATTAGGACCATGTTTTCACAATAATTCTTGGGGAAGACAGAAAGCAACTGTTAGTTGACAGGCAGCAGCAACATTACTCCCCACTGAAAAGCTTAATCCTATGGGATCCACTTTAGTCTCACGAGTCAATTCTGTGTTTAATCAAAACTAAAAATGGCTTGGGTTATCTAGATCGAAAAGTAGATTGAACCCTATCTTACTACATTATTTCGATATTTTTTCTAATTTATGTGATCAGGTTCAGTTTCTCAATCCATCATAGTGTTCCTTATCCCAGACATATCTCTCTTTTACCATGATTTCTTGGTCCTTCTCTGAAACAGTATATGTTTTCTAAGTCCGAATTGTGGAGAATATCTTTGCCTTCTAGTTCATGATTTAAAATGAGAAGCTGGTTCATTTTTGTTACTTATTTGTTTCTTATTCTTTTGGTCTCAAAGGCTGCGTTTCAAGCTCTTGTGGGCACAGGTTATCAGACTTTGCGTAGCTTGCTGTTGGATTTCTGCCAATGGCAACCAAGTGAGGCGCTTTTAGATGCTTTGCTTGATATGTTGGTTGATGGGAAGTTTGATCTCAAGGCAAGCCCTATGATAAAGGTTTGTAGTCTGAAATCTTGTATTTATGTCAACAGTAATAGCATCTTTTGTACTTGTTAGGGAAAAAATGCATAGCAGCTTTTGTTTCCCCATGGTTTAGTAAATTATTTCATCTTTTCATATTTCAGAATGAAGATGTCATCTTGCTATATCTCAGTGTCCTGCAAAAGGTTGGTATCAGTTTCACTTTCTTTAATTTTTTTCTATTATGAGTTTGGCTGATGTGCTTGTTCTTTTACGATGTGCTTGTTCTTTTACTCTTCTGCAACCATCTCCTTTGTATTTTTTTGGAAATGCAGTATTCTGAATAATGATATTCTGTTTGCTAACTGGGCAGAGCAGTGACTCATTGCGGAATCAGGGACTTGATGTTTTTCTTCAGCTTATAAGAGATTCAATGTCCAATCAAGCTTCTTGTGTCAAATCAGGGATGCTAAATTTTCTTCTTGATTGGTTTCCCCAAGAGGGGAAGGACACTGTAGTCTTGAAAATTGCCCAATTAATTCAGGTCATTGGTGGGCATAGCATTTCTGGAAAAGATATACGCAAAATCTTTGCTCTACTGCGGAGTGAGAAAGTAGGGTCACATCAGCAGTATAGCTCATTGCTTTTGACCAGCATGCTGTCAATGCTCAACGAGAAGGGACCAACTGCCTTCTTTGATCTCAATGGGGTGGAATCGGTAACTGAAACCATGGCCCTTTTATCAATCTGATATATGTTCAACTGAATTATCTTGTTTTTCCTTTCTCTACTTGCTCCGAGTAACTTCACGTTGCAAATTATGTGATGCTTCCCCTTCCCTCATGCAGGGAATTTTGATTAAGTCTCCAATTCAGTGGCCATTGAATAAGGGATTCTCTTTTACTTGTTGGCTAAGGGTAGAAAGCTTTCCCAGAGGTGGTGGAACAATGGGACTTTTCAGCTTTCTTACTGAAAGTGGGAGAGGATGCATTGGTGTTCTTGGAAAAGATAAGCTTATATATGAGGTGATAAAAGTTGTAATTTGTTTTTATTTTGCATGGGGCTTGTCTTCATTTTTGTGAATCTTGTGTTTGGATTGCAATATGATATTTGCTTAGGTTACAACAGCCTTCTTTGTCAAGCCACTTTAGCCTGATTTCTTTGTTAGTAATATCTGTCTGTTACTTTTACAGTCAATTAATCAGAAAAGGCAATCTGTGGTGCTGCAAGTCAATCTTGCTAGAAAGAAGTGGCATTTTTTGTGTTTAACACATACAATAGGTAGGACATTTTCTGGAGGTAGCCAATTGAAGTGTTATTTGGATGGAACTCTTGTATCCTCTGAAAAATGCAAGTATGTTTCTCTCTCTCTCTCTCTCCCCCCCTTCCTCCCTCCCTCCCTCTCGTCCTCTCCCTCCTTCCCCTCCCCCTCCCCCCCTCT
>JAOTQR010000079.1:21404365-21415201 GCA_025774065.1 Solanum ossicruentum
AGGTAGCGGTAAGGTCTGCGTACGATCTACCCTCCCCAGACCCCACTTGTGGGATACTACTGGGTATGTTGTTGTTAGGGTGTGTGTTGGCCAATCAATAACTCACATTCAAAAGATGAAACTTGTAGAAATGAGGATGATGCAATAGATGTGTTGGCGTACTGGGAGGGATGAGATTAAAAATGAAGATATTCGAAACAAGGTAAGAGTGACTTTGGTGGAGGACAAGATGCGGTCAGCGAGGCTGAGATGGTTTAAGTATGTAAGAGGAGATGCACGGATGCCCCTATATGGAGATGTGAGGTTGACTATGGATGGTTTCAGGAGATGTAGATTTAGGTTGAATAAGTCTTGAGATGATTAGACAATACATGACATAGTTTCAACTTACCGAGGAGTGAAGACATGACTATAAAACAAAGGTTATGGAGGACACATATTAGTAGACGGTTAGTAGGTAATAGAATGTTGTCTCGTTTATCCTTCCATACTAGTAGTATTATTCTTGTACCGAAGGCGTTGATTAGGGAAGTAATAAAAGATATTAAAGGTAATTCTAGAAGGGTCTTCCCGCAAAAAAATTGAGTCTTGCCAGTTCAAGTGAAAGTTTTTTAGACTAGTCCCACTAAGGTGGTGAGGAAACTTACTTCCAAGAGAGTAACATTCAACTCGATAATTACCTAACGAGAGAGAACCGATGCAAAAGTAGTCCTTTATGCGAGGAAATGCCATACAGAGTGACCTCTGTTAGCTACGTTTTATATTAGAGTAGAAGCTAGAGAGACACTAAGGTATAGTGTTGCTACTAGAGAGGGCTCTTTCATGCTAGGCGTCCAAACCTACTATACCCTAGCCGTATCCCCGGCACACATGCTATATCTACTAACACTAAGTTTCTTGTCCTACAATTTCTATTGCTATTTTTTGTTTCTTGCACTTTGATTATCGTATTGTTTTGTTGTGATTATTGTTCAAAATGATTTGCCATGCTTTCTATAGTATTTTGTCATGACTTCTTTACTTCTTATTTCTTTTCCCACTGCTTTGAATTATTTTTCCTTGAGTCGAGGCTTTATCAGAAACAACCTCTCTACATCCAAGGTATGGATAAGGTCTATACGTACTTCGCCTTTACTAGACTTCACTTTGTGGTATTACATTGCATATGTTGTTGTTGGTAAGATTCTTTACCTTTATATATAAAAAGATAAACAAGAATGTCTCGGTCATCTATGCAATGAACCAGGTGATCAACTTATAATAGGATTGTGGATGATTTTAAGCCACACTATGAAGGTCTAGGAGAGGGTGGTGGAGATGAGGGTGAGAAAAGGAGTGTCTATTTCAAAGAATTAGTTTGGATTCATTTTGGGGCAGTTGACTATTGAAGCACATCTTGTTCGGAGATTATTGGAGAAATATAGGGAGAGAGGACCTTCATATGGTATTCATTGATCTCGAGAAGGCCTACGACAAAGTTCCGAGTGATGTCCTTTGGAGGTGTCTAGAGGTAAAAGGTGTTCCAATGGGGTATATTAGGGTGATAAAAGACATGTATGACAAAGTCAAAACTCGGGTAAGAACGGTGGGAGGAGACTCGGAGTATTTTCCTTTTAGATGGGACTTCATCAAGGATCTTTGTTGAGCCTTTTTCTGTTTGCTTTGGTGATGGATGAGCTGACATGGTCTATTCAAGAGGAGGTTCCATGGTGTATGCTATTTGCAGATAACATAGTACTAATTGATGAGACGCTGGCTAAAGTTAATGATAGATTGGAGGTTTGGAGACATGCTTTGAAATTCATAGGGTTCAAACTGAGCAGAATCATAACAGAATACTTGGAGTGCAAGTTCAGTGGCGCGAGAGATGAAACAGAAACTGATGTGAGGCTTGCCACTCAACCTATTCCCAAGAGAGAAAATTTTAAATATCTTGGGTCAATCATCCAGAGTAGTGGCGGTATTGACGATGATGTCACACACTGTATTGGGGCAGCATGGACGAAATGGAGGCTTGCCTTTGGATTTTTTTGCGATAAGAAGATACCACCTAAACTCAAAGGTAAGTTTTACAGGATGGTGGTTAGCCTGTCTGCTGTATGGGGTGGAGTGTTGGCCAACCAAAAACTCACATGTGCAGAAGATGCAGGTCGCAGAGATGAGGATGTTGAGATGGATGTGTGGATATATTAGGAGTGATAAGATTAGGAATGATATCATTTGGGAGAAGCTAGAGGTGGCTCCTGTGGCTGACAAGATGGGGGAAGCGAGATTGCGGTGGTTTGGACATGTGCAGAGAAGTACCGATGCTCCTATTAGGAGGTGCGAGAGCATGGATTTAGGAGTTACACGGAAGGGTAAAAGCAGACCGAAGAAGTATTTGGGGGAGGTGATCAGACAAGATATGGTGAAACTTCATCTCGCCGAGGACATGACCTTAGATAGGAAGGAGTGGAAGTTGCGAATTAGAGTAGCAGGCTGATAGTTTAGTAGGGTTAGATTGATGTCTGGCCGTGGGGTATAATAAGGTAGGAGGTTTAGTTGTGCCTTTATATCTTGGGGAGCCAATTTTCTCAAGTTCCAGTAAGCTGCTGGAAAGTCAGCTCAGGTATGACTAAAACACCTGAAAATTTTTGCCAGAAAATAAAGTTCGTGGTGGTTGGCAGGATTTGAAACTTATGTAATCCTTTATGCTGGTGCTTAGAATCCAGAGATTTTCACGTGGATGGGGTTGGAAAAGAGAATGCAAGCCCTGAGAATAGAGGCTTTCACCTGAAGGTGCCGGACAACTGTAAAACTGGCTGGAAAAGTTGATTAGACTTGCCAGAACCCTAATCCAGTGGTTGGAATCGAGCACGAGATGGATTGATTGGGATACAACGAAATGACACCTAAGAGCCAAGCCTTCTCGCGGGAAAATATCTAGAAATGGCTCACACACTCGGCCGTGAAGAATTGCCACCAGAAATAGTAGGATTTGATTGGAGCATTAGATCTGTATGTGTTACCATTTCAAATTCTTTTAATTGTAACAACATAATCTTTATGTGTTACCATTTTAATTTCTTTTTATCGGAACAACATAGTCTGTATTGTTTGTAATTACTTAGTAATTCTTTGCATTATATTTATGTTTTTTTGTATATTGCTGTAGTGAATTTGTGAATGTGCCTTCTGAATTAATTCGTTGGAATCATTAAAAAGTACAGTCTGTTTCATATGTCTGTGATGTGCTATATTTTTTGCAGGGATTTTGAGCCCATCAGACTACTAGGCCTGCAGTTCCTTGGACGACTGCTGGTTGGTCTTCCGTTAGAGAAGAAAGGATCAAAATTTTTCAGTATTGCTGTTGGCAGATCTAAATCTCTTCCAGAGGGCCTTAGGAAAGTTGGTTCAAGGACGCAACCCATTTTCTCTGTTATATCTGACAGACTGTTTAAATTTCCTCAGACAGATCTCTTGTGCGCGACATTGTTTGATGTTCTGCTTGGAGGTGCCAGCCCTAAACAGGTGATGCATGTAAATTGGTACTCATGTTTATCTTTTCCTGATACCAGTCTCACTTAGCAAGTCCATGCGGCTATACCATGTACTAGCTGCTGGTCGCCTTGTGAAGTTCGCTTTATTTGATTAATTTTACAAATAGTCTGTGCACATGCAGAAATTCATTGAACCATTTGGATCTTTTGTTTCAGGTTCTACAGAAGCATAATCAACTCGACCGTCAAAAAAGTAGCAGAAGTAGCTCTCAGTTTTTCCTTCCTCAGATTTTAGCCATTATTTTCAGATTCTTGTCAGTTTGTAAGGACGCTTCTACAAGAATAAAAATTATTAGCGATCTACTTGATCTTCTCGATTCAAATACTACAAACATCGAAGCTCTGATGGTAGAAATGTGATCTTACTGTTTTCGAATTGCTCTCTTTAACTTTGTTTATCAGACATAATGACTGTTCTCATTACTTGAACGTTGTAGGAACACGGTTGGAATGCATGGCTGGATGCCTCAGTGAAGCTTAATGCATTGAAAAACTATAAATTGGAGTCGAAAATTAATGATGACACCAAAACGAGTGAGCAAAATCTTTTGAGGAGTTTCTACTGTGTTGTTCTTTGTCATTATATGTATTCTATAAAAGGTGGCTGGCAGCACTTGGAGGAGACTGTGAACTTTCTCCTTGTACAATGTGAACAAGTATGTCCTTACCTCTACTTCGTGACACAACCCTTTTACAACTTGAGTTTTAGTGTCAACAATTTGACTATTGCAAGCTTTTGTTCCTAGGGTGGCATTGCTTATAGGCACTTTCTTCGTGATATGTATGAGGACTTGGTCCGCAAGTTGTTAGACTTATCTGCTGTGGAGAATGTTCTTGTCACTCAGCCTTGCCGAGACAATATGCTGTATCTTTTAAAACTTGTTGATGAGATGCTTCTTTCTGAAATGAAGTTTAATCTGCCGGTACATGTCTTGTTTTACATTCTAGCTTCTCTACCTGTTTATTTATCTCTATTCTCGTTCACCTGAAATATATTTTTGCTAAATGCGCAAGTGAGTGTTGTAATTTTTTCTTATCCTCCAAACCATATCTATTATTGGCCGGTCCACTAGCCACTTGTGCAGTATTTTTGGTATTATTCCCAAATAATAAATGTCATGTCATAATAAGTAAATGCAAGTAGTTTGAGTGGATGGAGGACTAATAACATTGTAACCCCGTTTGGGCATTGTTTGTGGAGGAGTATCATGAAGGGGTTGGAGGATTTTTCTTGATGTATTTCGTTTAATTTTGGAAACGGAAGCAAGATTAGTTTTTGGAAGCACAAACGGGTGCAGGGAGGTCGAGTTGAAGGAAGCCTTACCTAATTTATATTGCATTTCATGCCAAAGAGAGATGAAAGTCTAACCAATTTGTAGGTGTCATGAGAGCGTGATCCATTTCTGTTTGCAACCCAGCAGCACTGTTGGCTCAATATAAGATGGCAGTCATTGGTAGAGAACATGGAATCATTTTTTTAATACATGGAAGGCTTTACGAATTTGTTTAATCGAAGTTGAATGTATTTTTTGTTGTTTCATTTCAAATTACAAGTGCATTAAACTTTATTTCTCTCTATTGGCCACAGTATCCATCCAGCAACACGGAATTTTCTTCAGAGTTCTTAGAACTAGAACAGCTGAAAGACCTTGGTTCTGCTTTACTTGATGCCCTCCAAGGAGAACCTGATGAGAAGCTATCGAGGTACTGCAGATGTTGTTTGGCATTTTTTTATAGAAACCTGATGTTGCAGCAGTTTCTTGGTGGTTGGCCTAGCCAAATTAATGAAGTTACTGCAGCGTTTCCACTGCTTTCATTTCTGTAAAGCTAAGACTGATTCTTTCTTTCCAGGAATCATGTTTTCAAGCTGCCTGACAGTAATGAAGTTGAGAAAATTGACGACGAGTGGTGGAATTTATGTGACAATATTTGGAATGCTATTAGTGAGATGAATGGCAAGGGACCAAGCAAGATGTTACCCAGATCCTCACAGTCAGTAGCACCATCACTTAGCCAAAGAGCCCGTGGTTTGGTAGAATCATTGAATATACCAGCTGCAGAAATGGCTGCAGTTGTTGTGTCAGGGGGAATTAGCAATGCTTTGGCTGGAAAAACCAACAAGCCTGTTGATAAGGCTATGCTTTTAAGAGGGGAAAAGTGTCCAAGAATTGTATTTCGGTTGATTATCCTATATCTTTGTAAATCATCGCTTGAACGAGCATCTCGATGTGTACAACAGATTATCCCTCTTCTACCTTGCCTTCTGACTGCTGATGATGAGCAAAGCAAGAGCCGCTTGCAGCTTTTCATTTGGTAATGTTTCATAATTCATTGATCCTTCCTATGTCTCTTAAATCATGTAGCACCGTCTGACTTCTCATTTATATTGACAAGATATAACATTCAATTCAATAAATGTTCAGGGCATTACTCGCAGTTAGGAGTCATTACGGGGCACTGGATGATGGAGCTAGATTTCATGTTATAGCTCACATAATTCGGGAAACTGTCAATTGCGGGAAACTGATACTGGCTACAAGTATCGTGAGCAGAGATGATTCTTTGGAATCGGGGAGCAGTACTAAAGAGGGAAGCACCATTCACAATCTGATTCAAAAGGATCGTGTGCTTTCTGCGGTGCGTCTTGGAATAGTTAACCTTGTGCTATGTCACTTCATATTTTGTACTTCTCCATAAATAATTTTATTATATGTATGTTTTCCCGTTGCAATTAGGGCATTTTGGTGAGTGCATGCATGGGAATCGTGAGTTTCTATTATTTCTCCCATCATGACCAATTCGTAGTCTATGAAATCTCGTCCCATTTTTCTGTAGTCTACCTGACTTCCTTTTTCGTATCTCCAATTCCATGGGTTGGCCTATAGTCTGGATTCCATTTATGTATTTTGTTACCAGGAGTTGCCATGCTTGCTGTTTGTTACCAATAGATTGTTGTCTAACCTTGCTGTTTTGTTACCAATATAGATTGTTGTCTTACCTTGCTTGCTTTTGTTACCAATACTGTTTTCTAACCTTTTTTCAAATGAAAGCTTAATAAGTTATTGATGAAACGGGACACAATCCCTATATCCAAATTCTACACATAAAGTAGGAGCACTTACAAATGAATGTGGTTTTCTACAGAGAGCAAATAATCAACACTGAAAGGAATCATATATTCTCCAAAAATGTACAGAAAACAAGTTCAGAGGAATGAGCTATAATAACATATAATAAGTTGGGACACTGGATTTTGAGAAGTCGGAATGCTGGATAAAGTACTCCTAATTGATTTCTCTTTCCCTCCTTTTGATAAGATACCTCTTTGCCATCCTGCTAATCTCTTCTCAAGTCTCAATTGCTATTAACCTTATTGCTTGGCCTTTTTGCCTCAAAGGGGTAAGTCTAAAAAGGTGATTGAAGAAGGTCACTTTTCAGCTGAGGACTGCTGCCGAGTACTAAACATTACTCACCTTGTCCCGTGGAATCTTTCAACGTTTTTTTTAAGGGTTATTCTTACTCTTAGACTAATTGAAACAATTACAATGTGTTCCTTGGTCGAAGGACCTGATTTGTTCTGTGTAAATAACAAATGAGACACCTGAATGATTGCTGGAAACCCCTGAAAGAACTTCCAATAACTATTCTATCCTTTGTTTTGCTGAGTACCTCAATTATTCTTTAGAACTCCTCTGTCGACAACCTTTGTTCTAACGCTTAAAATGTTGGGGCTTAATGAAACATGAAGTTCCTCATCTATGTTAGTCTAACATTGTAAGGATAGTACGTGGTTAGATTTTTATATTTCATGAGCTTGTTTGCAGATTTATGTTTTGTCTTTTTTCTTTTCCAATTTTGTTTCTTCACTTATACCTACTGCAATTTTGTTCATCCTGTCCAGTTTGCTGATGAAGTAAAATATATCAAGAATTCAACAACAGATAGAACCACACAGTTGCATGAGCTTCGTGCAAGGTTGGATGAAACGACAATCACAGATTCCAACCAAAAGAAAGCTTTTGAAGAAGAAATACAGAGTAGTTTAAATGCTATTCTTGCCTCTGATGACAACAGGAGGAGTTCTTTCCAACTAGCATATGATGAGCAACAGCAAATTGTTGCTGTGAGTATACAAATATATTGTCTCTGGTTTGTTACTTCTCTCATATCGAGCTTTTCCTTATAATCCTTTTTTTGCTCTTATAGGGCAAGTGGATTCACACTTTTCGCTCTCTCATCGATGAAAGGGGTCCTTGGTCAGCTGACCCTTTCCCAAACAGCACGTTAACACACTGGAAACTTGATAAAACAGAGGACGCATGGCGTCGCCGACAAAAGTTGAGAAGGAATTATCATTTTGATGAAAAGCTTTGTCGTCCTACCTCTACCACACCTAGTGTTGAGGTTCTTAATCCTTCCAATGATGCCAAATCTGGTTTTGCGGCACATATTCCTGAGCAAATGAAGAGATTCTTGCTGAAAGGAATTAGGAGGATTACTGAAGAGGCTTCATCTGAATTGAATGAAAGCGAGAGTGAACTTAGTGGGCAAAAGCCTGGGTCCGAAGACTTGTCAGATAGACAGTATTTGGAGGTCGTAAAAGAAAGTAGTGATCTGAAGGACATCGCTAAGGAAGACTTAGATTGCTCCACCCAGATGGAATCAGAGGATAGCGAGGTACAAATTTTCCTCTTATATCTAAATAGAGAAAAGAACTTATTCAGCATTAATCATGCTTGAATTTATTTTCAGGTTCTCATGTCAGTCCCTTGTGTCCTTGTTACACCAAAGAGAAAGTTGGCCGGGCATTTAGCAGTGAAAAAGAAATTTTTGCATTTCTTTGGTGAGTGTCTTGTTGAAGGTACAGGAGGGTCATCTGTCTTCAGAAACTTCGACTCTTCTGGGAAGTTTGATATCAACAAGTTGGAACAGTTAGGGGGACTCCAAAATCACAAATTTCCCAAGTGGCCCATGAGTTATGATTTAGATTGCGAGAGAGGGAGAGGCATAAATAGCATTGGTGCTGTCAATAATGATGAGCAGCAAAAACATCCTAACAATATAAATCGGCACAGGAGATGGACAATCTTCAAGGTACTGGAGCTGAAGCTTTTCTGCATGATTAAGTCTCATATTCTTTATCAAAATGTTATCCTTCCAAACATTTCTCATTGTAGGTAAAGGCTGTCCATTGGACTAGATATTTGCTAAGATATACAGCGATTGAAATTTTCTTCAGTGATTCCACAGCTCCTGTATTTTTTAACTTTGCTTCACAAAAGGTTGCCAAAGATGTTGGAAGCTTAATAGTTCTAAATAGAAATGAAAGTATGTTTCCCAAGGGTTACAGGGACAAGGCTGGAGTTATTTCTTTTGTGGACAGACGTGTGGCATTGGAGATGGCAGAAAATGCTAGAGAACGTTGGAAGAGGAGGGAGATAACAAACTTTGAGTATTTGATGGTTCTTAACACTCTAGCTGGGAGATCTTACAATGATTTGACCCAGTATCCCGTGTTCCCTTGGGTTCTGGCTGATTATTCCTCAGAAACTCTGGATTTTAACAAATCTTCTACCTTTAGGGATCTATCAAAACCTGTTGGAGCACTGGATGCTAAAAGGTTCGAGGTTAGTCAATACCTATCTGTTGGCTAATTTCACACATAGTATATAGCTGTCTCTATTTGTGATGCAATCTGAGTTGACCTCTTCAGGTTTTTGAGGATAGATATCGCAACTTCTGTGACCCTGATATTCCCAGGTAATACTTGAATTTACATTTTGGTATGTCCTCCAAAACTTTACCTTTGATACGTTGCATGATGTGCTGTTATTCTTGTTTTCAACAGTTTCTACTATGGTTCTCATTACTCAAGCATGGGAATTGTGCTTTTTTACCTCCTGAGACTGGAACCTTTTACATCCCTTCACCGTAATCTTCAGGTACTTGGAGATTGCTCATACTATTGTCTACTGGTTTCACTAGTTATTGTTAAAGTTGTCTAATTCTGTAGTGATTCATCTAGTTGGCAGGGTTGAGTTTGATTGTGTGTGATTTTGCGTCTTCTACCTAGACCAAAGTTCTTATGCCTAATAAAATTTGTTGTATTCTTTGTTTTCTCAATTTTTAGGGTGGCAAATTCGATCATGCTGACCGGCTTTTCCATAGCATTGGGGGAACATATCGGAATTGCCTTTCTAATACAAGTGATGTGAAAGAGTTGATTCCTGAATTCTTTTACATGCCAGAATTTCTGATAAACTCGAACTCATATCATTTTGGTGTCAAACAAGACGGAGAACCAATAGGTGATGTTTGCCTACCTCCATGGGCTAAGGTATGGTTTTTCTGCTTATTTAAACTGTAAGCGCTAGTTTAAGTTTTTCTTCATCCCATATGATGTGTTTGTATTCCACTTGAGTGAAAATATGAAAAAGTTCCTAAGAAAGGGAACCAGGAGCAAATTATAAACGGTTCTTTATGCCTGTAACAGAATCTAGCCTAACAGATGATTTCTACTGCATGTTTGGGTGCAGTCTACTGTAACTTTGACATGTAATCAAACCAAAATATGGTCAAATATGCTCTGCGATGAATTCAACTCTGATGAGCATTGCATTCATTTAGGCGTCAGATCATTTGGGGGAGAAGGAAGTGTATTGCATTACCTATTTATTTTGTTGCCACATAAAATTAATATGTAAAGGAGGCGTTGAGTACATTCAAGCTGATATTTTAAATATCCGAATTGCCCTTCTTAGTATTTAACTACAGTTTGTTTCTTTAAGTTCCATTAGTGATGAGACCATAAACCCTCTCATTGTTTAACTAAAAGTTAAATGTGCTTCGCCTAATATCACAAGGATTGAAACTGGAATTATGCAATTATACAAGGACCGAAAGTCCTATGTTCTCATTATTTTATGTGTTTTTAGTTACTCTGTTGTTGCATTACATCTTTTTTCTTCATTAGTTTTTGATTTGCTCCTTAAAGCCCCAAAAGACTTTGGAGCTTTTCAGTTTTGACAACAGAGTTGGGGTGGCAAAATGGATAAGTTATACGGGTCCCTATCCGGATTTACTCATTTTAAACGAGGTTGGGTACCCAACCCATTGAAGATGGATAAAAAATGGATCAAACTCATATTGCTTATTTAAAAATCGGTAATTTAATGGGTAATATAGGTAAAGGAACTCATTCATAAAAGAAAGAAGACGGTTTTAATTTTTTTTTTTTTGGTGTAGACAATATGGGTGGGGGGGGGTGGGGTTGGGGTCGGGGGGGGGGTGGGGGGTT
>JAOTQR010000079.1:21439119-21496597 GCA_025774065.1 Solanum ossicruentum
TCGGGTTCACATTTTCACTTCGAGAAGGTTTTAAGCACTCGAAATGGCCGTTAAATACGGTTATCCGGCGATTAAGTAAGTTGACTAACTGTTGACTTGACAAAATTATTTTTTTCTAAAAAAAAAGGATCTTGACTTGACTTAAAAAAGGGTTAACTAGACTCAATTAAACTAAAAGCATTCGACTAAACCTAACATAACATTCCAAATCGACTAAATTTAAAAATCGAATTAGTATGGTAAAATCACATTCTTCTTTTTTTTATTTATTTACTTTTAAATTTTATTTATTTATTTTTTAATACAAAACCTTTCAAAATGAAACAAACAAAATAACATAACTGTTCGACATGTCGGGAAATTTAATTAGATTAAAACCAATAAAATAAATGTTAGCATCCAAATATACACATATATAAATAAAATAAAATAAAGAAACAAAAGAGTTGACGCAATCCTTATCCCATTTATTTGTACTGCAACTTTGTGGCCATTCCAAGATCTGTATATCAACTCCTTTCTCTTGGGATTTGGCTTGACCCGAAGAAGAGGAGATTTGGGCCTCCATGGCCCAGAGAATGCAAGATGGAGAGTCCAAAATGGACTCGGGGCATAGTTCATGCAAAGAGATAAAATAAAGATTAGTAAGGGACTTAAAATAGTACTAACAAACAGCTATCCCGACTCTCGTGAAACAAAACATCAATCAAGACATTTAACCCCAAAATCAGTAGCAGGGCCATATAACTCATAACAGTTTTGAACTCAAAATGTGTCATGCGAACTTGAGTATAGAATTTGAATCCAACAATGTTTGAATGAGAAAACAAACGGATAGCAGCAACCACAAATAAACCATATTCATGGCAGTGGTGTGAAGTCATGGAACCATCGGTAAAAGAAGCATATAACAGGCTGAAACATGCATGTTGTTTTACAGACAAGCTCAAGTAAAACTGAGTCGGCAAGGATTTAGAGCTTGAACATCACAGTGAATTTGAGGATCCAAGATCACTTTTTGGGAGCTGCGAACTGAGACGACGAGCTTGACGAAGATGCTTACACCACTACGAATCGAATTTCGAACGAACTGACTTCAAAACTGTTCTGGTTTCTAGGCTCAGATGTATGTTATGACAAGGCAAAAGAGAAAACCTACCCCCGGCATGGCTGCGAACATCATGGCGGCGAACATCGGTTGCACAAGAGGGTCTCAATTTAGGCCATCCGTGTTGCCACGCCAAGATACGATTTGGCCATCCCCTAGGCCTGAATTCATTAGCCCAGATATAGAAACATCATCATCGCCCTCGAATTTGAATTCGTCTCCCTTTCCCTTTTCCTTTTTCGATTCCCGATTTCAAATTCCTCTTCGACTTAACCCTTTTCCCCGCCCTCGTGATTTCGAAAATTCCCCTTTGTCTCGGCGAAGAACAGAGACTATAAAGGGATTCAAATGGGGCCAAAAACCGTCAAAAGAGTATGGGTCTTGATTTTTCTATAAACATGCGTGCGAGAGTGGGACAATGGGGAATGGGCTGGTGGACTTGTCGGTGAACGTTGTGGGAGAAAGAAATCATGGGGAGAGCGGGGTTGTCAATCAAAGGGAGAGGGAATGGGGCGGCTAGGGTTGGGATAAGGGGAAAGATGAAAAAAGGAAGAAAAGGATATGGAGGATAAAAGGGTATTGGGGGCGCGTGGCCCCCACGCGCTCGATTTAATTTTTTTTAAATGGTTCAAAATCGTTAAAAATAAAAATAAAACTCGGTGACCAATTTGACACTGATTTATGAAAAAGGCCGGGCAAAATTGGGTGTCAACACTTTTAATACGGATTAAATCGTTTTTATTTTATTTTTACTTCGCATCGAAAACCCGTTTTATAAACACCAAAATAAACTAATCAAAGTTGAAAAAATCGAACCGAATCGATCTAGTTTGGTGCAGAGTAAGATGCTCATTTTTAAAAAAATTGAATTTCAACAACATCGAACCAAAGAATCGAACGCCCGCATGTATTATTAAACATATATGATTGATGGGATAAAAGGAAAAAAAAGAAAAGGTTTAATCAAATTAGTAAACTAGTAAAAAGCAGAAAGAAAAAAAATATTCTGTAAACAAACTTCTAAAAATTACATTTAATATTCTAAAGTATTCTATCGAAATTTTAATAAAAAAATGCGCGAAAAGGCACTCTGTCCTTTCCGGTACGGACAAGAATTTTCCGTTCAGGCATTCTCGGCGAATTTCCAAAAATATCCCCACTTTCCCACTCTTAACAAGCTGGTAAATCACGTAATTATCACCAACTTGGAGGCGCAAATTCTCTCCGCTCACTCCTCACACCCTTCTCTTCTTCCATTCCCCTGTTTCCATACAGCAGAAAAATGTCAGTTCGAAATCGAAATTTCTATATGGTAAATGATTCCACAAAAGCGTTATTGTAAAGTGCAAAAAATGAACAGTCAAATGCAAGTGATGAATGTTGATAACCACTTTTCCGGCGCCGGCGAGGAAGTTCCGGTGGGAAATGAGGTGGTTGGGAATTTTCCGGTTGGGTATGGAGGTGGGGTGGATGGTGTTAAGGTCACGATGCCGCATTACACAGTTTGTAGTGCTTCTAATGTGGCTCTGCATAATGGAGAGGCTAATTTTGACCAACTCACTCTGTCGTTTCGTGGGAAAATTTATGTTTTTGGTGGTGTTACTACTCATAAGGTGAGGACTTTTAATTGTTTTATTGGACTTTAATTACTGTTCTTATACGTTTAATTTGTGAAGTGTTGTGTATAAGTTGAGGGTTAGTATAAAAATGCTTAAGATTACTTTTTTATTATAATTGTGGAGTTCGAGCTAGCTTTTGTGCATCTTTAACTAATTCAATCGGATACCTGTCATTTCCTGCCTGCACAAGGTACTATGAATGTAACTTTGTCCATCGAGGCTAGAACAAGTTAGGAAGAATTTACCTAGATTTTAACCTGAGACCTCACGTTTCTCAACGACTTGTAATAAGGGTTGTTTGTTGTAATAGCTTTTATATGAAATCAACTTATTTGTAATTGAGGTGCAGTTAGATTGATATTGATTGATTTTATTATTCTTTTTCCCTTTATTGTTTTTTTCGTAGAGATTGAGCTAGTGTTAATGTGTTTGGCATGCTTAATTGTGTTGAAATCGGTCTAATTTTTATCAATCAGATTCAAGAAAGCCAACACATGAGAGCGATGATCAGTGTTTACGACTTATCCTTGAAGTTTGTAGCTTGATCGTCTCAAGGTTCAGGGCTTTTCTTTTCTTTGATGCAATAAATGAAGTATCTTTAGGGGTTTAGTAAGCGTTGAGGATTCATATAGATGACTTCAATTAGTTTGGATTAAGCTGTAGTAGTAGTAGTAGTAATTGTTGCGTGGGGTGGAGAGGGAGGACGTTGTATGAACAAGAAACTTTCTTGATGAGCCTGTAACAATAATGTAACTAATTGTGTCTCTATTGGCTTGTTTCTTGGCTTTAGTCTTTAATGAAATTGGAAACTCACTGTTGCGTTTGGCTAGATATTTCTCTAATTTGATCATGAAGCATTAGGCTAATGATGATCTATTGTCATAGGTCCAATCGCTTTTTCAACTTTTGGGTGGATATGAGTATTCTCCAGGCACACAAGCTTTAGGTTTGTCGAATGCAATCCAAAAGGTATCCTTTTCTATGCAAGTTTCTTCTTATTGTTTGCATCTGTATCCTCGTAATATTTGGTTTCTTTTGCCTTAGGACTATGTGAACCATCCGGTGCACTGTTCAGATCCGAAAAGACTTGAATCCCTCATTAGATTTTATGAAAAAAGGAAAAAGAGATGCTATGAAAAGAAAATCAGATATGGTGTCCGCCAAGAAGTTGCGTTCAGGTAAAACTGACTGATCTACTGCCTAAACGGAACCTTTATGAACTGATCTGCTGCCGAAAATCAATGGTAAAACCTTCGTTTTGTAACACTCCTGATCAATGATGACCTTTCATTCATTATTTATGGCTTTAGTATAAAAAATGATGTGCAATAGTTTCATTGTTCGAAGAAGTGAAATGCTGCGAGTCAAGGCACCCGCACACACCATATTTGCCACCTTCCGCAGTTTCTTGTTCCTGTTTTAGAAGGTTGTGGAATGGAAACAAAATATGCATGGAAGGTTTAATAGTTGTTCTTCTATTCCAGTTTTTGTTTTCTTCTGCTAATTATTCACATTTGTAAATAATCAGAATGAAGCGTAAGAATGGCCTATTTGCTCGAAAAGGTTCGACTGAACCAAAACAGGAGGACACCCCTCCAGAAGAAACTTGGTATGTTTTCAAATATGAGCAATAGTTCTGTTTCTTTCCTTGAAGAAATAATATGTTCAAAACTACTTTCATATGCAAGAAATAATTGGTTGAAGTTGGACGCGTAAGCAAATGTTAATTCTATCTCTCTATCTTGTTTCCTAGGTGCATCCATTGTGGAACTAGTTCAAAGGCCACCCCTATGATGAGGCGTGGTCCTAACGGCCCAAGGAGTCTTTGCAATGCATGTGGCCTCACTTGGGCAAATAAGGTTGGCATGTCCAGCATCAATTGTTTACTCGAAGGATTCCTTCTTCGTTTAGATGTTATTTTCTTTTGAAGATAATTTCACCTTTATACACCTGAACAACTAGACATATGTTAAATAGTTGGATCTGGTCTATATGGAAAGAATGGTGTCCATAAGTTGTAGTACTTGGAACTACAAAGTGACTTGTCTTCCAAATACCAAGTCTGAAAGTATCATAAATCAAATACAGCAACGCATGCATATGTAAATTACTGTTACAAATTACCAAATACTGTTTGCTGTCCTATTTGATCCTATTTCTACCAGCGTTTTGTGTCTTTCATACACGGTATCCTTTAGCATTCTTTAAAATAACCTCTTGTAGGCAGAAAAAAGTCGTAAACTCTTGGTTCCTTACTTCATATCGTATCACACTACAGGGGACAATGAGGACTCTCTATAGGGCATCCTATGATAATAGTGAGCTCACAGAACTAGAGGTAACTGGTTTATTTTGTTGCTGAAGAACAGTTCTATGATGGTGTAAGAATTGAATCTTTTCACGTAACCTACTTCTTAATCCATGTAGGATGTAGATCATTATAACACTGACGATGGAGCTCCCCCATGTTCCGCCTCTTATCAAGTTTCTTCATCAGCCTGCCAGTGATTCCTCGGTTCTGGTAACTCGACAAAGACATTGATGCCTTAGAAAAAGCCATAATACATCAACATATTTTCTTTTCATCCTGACTGAAAGATTTAACATACTTACATAGGTATATTTCATCACTAAAACTTTCTAAACAGCTTGGTGACACGCTTAAGAACTCTCACAGATTTTGTTCATTTCTTTTGAAGTTTATATCAACAGATTGACAACTTAGCTACAATTTTTTTGTATCCTCCGCTCCCTCTTTGGGGGAGCCTTGAAGCAACGCTCAAATTAGAACATCTTGATCATTGCTTTGAACCGTGAAATTTGATGCTTGCATTAGGTTGACTAAGTTACACCCCTTTGAGTGTGGCTCTTCCTCGAACCTTGCATGAACATGGCCACATGGATGGTTCTTATTTGTTTTTCAGTTTCAGCTTAGAAATGCTAGACAATGTATTAAATCAAAAATCAACATGTTTAGGCATAAAAATAAAATGAATAAAAATAAAAAAATGTATTTACGAGTATGTCCACATATAAAAACTCACGTGACCTTAAATTATTATTTAAACAATCAATTAGTATTATAGTTTAGCATAAGCTTCGATACCATAAAGAGTATTATAATTTCCAGAAACATGGGACCAGGCCACTTTCCCCATACCTAATTTAATCAAATAGCAACTTATGCTTCCAAATCTAATCCAAGATTTTCTCCAGATATAATCATATAATATATTATCCACTACAATCCAATCAAGATATTTTTCGGATATAATCTTATAATTTAATATTTGGACATGGCATATGTAATTATATAACTTATCGATAGCATGATCCTGGACATGAAGATGTAGAATATGAGGATTAGGCTAGAATGTCAGTAGATAGTAAAAATATTGTTATATTTATTTTTTACATTTAATTTTTATTATGCTTTACTTAACCCGAAAGTCTATAAAAAACAATCTCTTTTACAAGATAGAATAAGATTGCTTTTCATATCATCCAGTATTTTGGACAGCAAAAGGTGACAAGGAGACACCTAGCTACAAGGCTTGACGCTCGCCTTTTTGAAGTGTGGTGTCAACATTAAAAAAATAAAATTTTTAGTCGTAGATATAAATCATCAAAATCTCAATATGAATAACATATTAATAAATATTCAATTCAAAAATTGAAAATATGCAGTAGATACTAAATATTTTAGAAATGGAATGAGAAAAAAAAACAAAAGTCGATAAAGTAAGACAAACAAAGATAGAACTAACTTTGAAGTGAAAAAGAAGAAAGAGAAAGAAACGCAAGAAGAAGAAAGAAGAAATACATATTAGTTGGCTTTGAAAACTTTGGAAAAGTCTATCGGGTTGTCGGAAAAGTCTAGTCGAGTTGACTACTTGGTTCGCATTCTAAGTCTAAAAAAACACTATGCAAATTTGAAAAGAAAATCTTACAATTATCTGTAAATTTTAAAATCTAAATTAATTATCCTTTTTAAAGAAAAATATAAAAACTATGTTTTTTTGTTATTATTATTGACATGATAGTATTTTTTAAAATCGTCTCATTACAAATTAAAAGACAATGAACGCCTTGGTTCGGCTCGCCTCTTGCCATCGACGTTAATGCAATCACTTTTTATAACACTCCACCATCCAATATCGAGATTATACGGGATATGTTTTTTTTATTAGTGAATATTATCCACTACAAGTGTACAACGTAGATCACCTACACGCTCCCGTAGAACTTCACTGGATCACCGCCCCTTAAATAGTTCTCATAATATTTAGTCAATGCAAAGACGGCTATAGATCAACTAAATATTAAACTAACCTACACCTCGCTGTACTGGATCATACCTTAAATTTAACCAATATTCAAAATGGAGATTTTAAAAATTGCCAAATGGAATTAATCTCTTTGAGGAAATTAAACACGAATGGCAGAATCTGTAAATTTGACCATTTTCAGGGTGTTTTTTGTTAAAAGAAGCTTTGCCTCCTTCACACTTTCCTCGTCATCCTTATTATCACCATTCTTTTGCTCTCTCCATCTCTCTCCAAAAACTCCAAAAAGTTTGATCATGAAATTCAAACGAGTAATTCATCGCAAATCAATTTACGTGTTCATATTTTGCTAGTTTACGAACAAATTTGGAGTTTTTCAATATTTATTTGTTGTTGTGAAAAGTGATATTTGTGATGAAATTAGCGTGATTTTGAAGGATTAGGTTTTCGATTTCATGGTGTTTATACATTAGATCAGATTATCATGATGCCGGAGAATCCACGGCCACTGCAGGCGCGTCCGTACGAGGATCACGCGCCGCTGCAATTGATACGGACGGCGGAAGAGGAGGAGGAGGAGGATGACGATGAAGACGGCGCATATGAGGATGATGGAGGGGAAGAGACTATGGATGAGGCGGAGGATGTAAGCATGAAGGTTTTGAATCACCATAAATATGGAGGACAGAGACAACAGTTGTACGGAGGAGGAAGTGGAGTTGTGGAAGTTTCTAGAACTAGTGAGCTTACTCTTGCTTTTGAAGGTGAAGTCTATGTTTTCCCTGCAGTCACTCCTGATAAGGTAGTTTCTATTTTTAGAAAGCTATTTAATTGCTTTTTCTATTTTCTATTTTCTGTTTTTGGATGTTCTCATCAAATCATAGATTAGATGCATCAACTTACATCTTGTTTGGACTTTTGTTACCTATTGGATTGTATGCTTTTGTAGTTCAAATGCAACTTTTGTTTTGATTGCTACGTAAAATTTATGGTATATTATTGCTAAATCTATCCTTTTACCTAACGATGAAAAGTCCCGTTACATTGTTTTATGTAATGACCTATTTGGGTGTGATCGCATTGCTGCCTTGTTTTTTGGGTAATAATCATATTTTTATCTTTTACTCTACCATTTACAATATAGCTCTATCCTGTATAATACTTTTTTATAGGTTTGTGTTTTAGCTGACGTTTGACATTACATAGCTACTAAAATGATACAATTCTATTTTGATGTTGTATTCATCAATACAATATGGTACAATATGATATGATGCATTATGACTTTATATATTTTGCTCTCAGTGAATATTTTGATTATTGTAGTACTGCTATTTATTGATTAGTCAAAGCCGCGGAAATTGTTGAATTCTGGATTAAAGAATGATTTAGGACTAATTTTTTACCCTGTATTTAACTCTTATATATTATTTTTGGAGGATTTTGGTGGTTGACTAACTTGGACGTACCTTGATAATCCACCAAACAGCCTACTACAGCACATGAGTGTAACTTTTGCTCAAGTGTTGTAGCTGGAATCAAACATTGGATCTTGTATACCTCAACATCAGCCACCCTCTTCAGGACATATTTATGTCTTGTTTCCTTTATGAGCATATTGTCTTTAAAAGTGTCTACTTTATTCTACTACTTTTTTGCACATCAAGGGCTTTTGATAAGGCATCTGAGTTAAGTGTTACTTGGTCATTTTTGCTCTTTACTTCTGATTCTCTGCCACAAGAGTCATTTTTGTTCGATTCGTCTCATAAAAGCAGCCTACTAGTTGGAAAAAAATCGTTGTTATCATATTTCTAATGAAATTTTGTGATTCTTTTAAGCTTTTCATCCCCCTTTTAGTCCGTTAGCCCTTGCCAGTCCAACTAAGAATAACATAATTTACAGAAATGGTGTCTAGCTAAATCTACACTCTACACCCTATAATAAATTTGGATGTAGTAGTAACTTGGTTGAGAATGTCCTACTGTGCCCGTTTACTAGATATTACTCCAAAAAATATTTCTAAAGAATATAGTTCGGAATTTTCTGTCATTGCACCTTTTCTCCTGCTATATAAAGTTATAAACAGCTGCTTCCTGCAATATGCCCCTATACTCAGCTTCTCAGATTCTGTAGAAAAAAAATCAGAAATAGCCGAGAAATATTGGGGTTCCATTTTTATAAATGTTGCCTCTTATCCAGGAGGCATGTTTAGTGAAATATGATGCCATCTGCATCTTACATGGTATGGTGTTTTCCTTCTGTTATATATGTGATATAAATCATGGTTCTTTTTCTGTATTCGGACTGAGTTAATCGAGCGAACCAAGTACCTGTGTTTCATGGAAGGGGCAAAAAATGACATTATATGTATATATATACTATTGTTGTCAATCATGTGGTCTTGTTGCATTGTGACTGGCAATGCTCTGGAGATTGACTCTGGCTTTCTTTTGGTAAAACCAGGTGCAAGCAGTGCTCTTACTGTTGGGGGGATGTGACATTCCTACTGCTGTGCCCACTGTTAAACTTCCATTCGACAACAAGGTATTGTTTACAAATTCTATAATTTGCACTACATAGTTTGATTGTACTCTTGGATGACCAGTATTATTTTTAGGTTGAGGATTTGCCAAAGCAAGTTAATCTTTCAAAAAGAATTGCCTCCTTGGTTAGGTTCCGAGAGAAGCGAAAGGAGAGATGTTTTGACAAGAAAATTAGATATAGTGTCAGGAAAGAGGTTGCTCAAAGGTAAGCTGGCATGCTTTGTTTCCATTTCTGGTTTTCTTGGAGACTTTAATCTGGCAATGATACTTGTTTATGTGAATTTGTCACTTACAAACAAATAAATAAAAGATGACATTGCTAATAGAAATTGCTTAGCATGCTTTCTTTGATATTTATTCAACACACTCTTTCATCTCCAAGTGTTATTACCATCGTATCAATGTCATTTGCTGACCAATTTAACATGATGCTTGTTTGTCCTCAATTTTCATTCATCTTTAAATATGTTAGGGATACTTCTTTGATAGAATTCATCTAACAGTGTATTTGCAGTATTGGTCTTGCATTTTGTGTAAGGATTCTGTCTGTATCATTGGTTCCTCATGCAAGGATTTTGCATATATTAGATGGTATAGTATTCATCCAAACTGAAAATGAGGACAATATTTTGATTCGAACTGGTTGTTAGTTTTGAGAAAAGAAGAAATATGGACTTGATCGATTTGTTTTGTAAAAGTAGAATTTAATGAATTTACCCTGCAAGTTTATGTCGAAGTGAAAACCAGAGTCTGATTTCTGTTAACCATGTTCTGAAGGACTGAAACATTAGCTTCTTTCTTTCCTATTTACAAACAAATAAATAATGAGTTCCGGCAAAAGTTAGAGCAATTTATTTCTAAATTTAGTCAGAAGCATTTTTCTGATACAAATATCGAGGTTTTGAGTAATGAACTTACTTGTCCATGTATATTAGGATGCATAGGAAGAATGGTCAATTTGCATCCTTGAAGGCAACTTCTGGATCTTCTAGTTGTGATTCAGCCAAGAGTAGCCTTGAAGGAGATGGCACACAACATTCTGAAATTATGTGAGTTTACATTTTTCATTTTTAGTGCTTCAGCCTTTAGTAACTGCAACTGCTTCTGCTGTTACTGTTAAAGACCAATGCTTTTTCCTGCTTGATTTCTTTTTTGGATTATTAGTCCTGGAAAGTGTCACCATTGTGGTGTGAGTGAAAATTGTACACCAGCAATGCGTCGTGGGCCAGATGGACCAAGGACACTCTGCAATGCATGTGGACTTAAGTGGGCAAACAAGGTATATGCACGACATCCTTTTCTTTTTCTGTGTTTTAATTGTCATGAAGTTTCCTGATCTTTTTTCGTCTTCACGTGAAAGCATATCTGCATTCTCTTCACCTTTCTCCTTCCCCCTCCCCCTCCCCCACCTCTTCTTGATGCTCCACTTGAAGATTATCCTCTCATTTCTTTTGGGAGAGGTCTGAATAAACTTGCTATCATCTATGTTCCGGGTCTGCTCTCAAAAATTGCACTGATCACCAAAGTAGCTTTGGCTTTGCCAAATCATGTCAGCTGATTTGTACATTCTATTTCTTTTAACCAATATTTTTACATTCTATTTTCTTGGACTTAAAAATTCTTCAAGCTTTTAACGCCCCCGTGTTGTTGGATGTATAGGGAACATTGAGAGATCTAAGCAAGGCAGGGAGAAAATTTTCAGCTGAACCAAACGAACTGGTATGTTTCATCAGCAAGAACGAGGAATATGTTAGTAGTCTGAAGAACTTAATCCTCTATGTTTTATGTAGTATTCTGTTATTTAGCTGTATACATAATATTTCTCCTTCACCAAAAGGACCGCCTGAAAATTTTCAACTTATCCATTCATCTTAGTGTTCGTGATACATGAGAAGATCAAAGTTTTGCATTGTCCTCAGGGGAAGACATCCACGGATGTCGAACGTTCAATTTTAAAGGTGTAAACTTCTCCAATTGCCAGGATGGCCATATATGGAAGCACTTTCTTACAAAATACTCCACCAAAATATGAGCTTAATAATCTCTCAGGCATCTTATGTTGCATGCAGGGAACTCCTGACAATTCCGTGAAGGCATTTGCTGAAGGATCCGTTGATCATGGTGCCAATGTGGAAAAGGTAATGTTTTAGTTTTGTAAGACTCTGTATCAATGATTAAATATTTCCTTGTATGTTATATTGTACCATACTTTTCAATAGTAAGATCGAAATGTGTCGTATAGGTTATATTGTAGTACACAATGAAATCTAATTGAAATAACACTGAAATATAATGATTAAAAGACGGTGAACGAGAAAGAATAGACACCAAAACATAACAGTTCTCTTTTTTTTTGGGAGAAGGTAACATTTCCTTGTGTATATATAAACTTCACGATATTACATTTTACCTTATGGAGATTTCACTGGTTTGGTTCAGAATCTATTCAGCTCTGGTAGCAATCTTGCAAATGATATTCCCGTGGATATCATTAGTTCTTCTAGCAAACCTGTTGAGCAGGTGAGACTAGTTCATGATTACCTTTTTTAAATTATTGCACTGCTTTGTTATCACTTTTCTTCTTAATATATTATTTATGAGAGACTATTTGGATCTTTTGTCCAAAACTGTACATCTATAAAATGCATTTGTCACTGAAATTTTAGGGTCTGCAGGAAACTCTAGTTGATTTTGGAAATGCTTCCAAAGCTGAGCTCGTCGTTCCTGCAAACTTTGACTAGCAAGTTTTGATTCTTAAAGACACCATTTAGCTGAACAGAGTCTCTGGCTTGCTAACATTTTGAACCATGCACAGGTTGACTGCCAGTAAATTGTTGTTACATACCAAATTCAAGTGAACATTTCCTTTCTGGAGAGACTACTATTTCAAAGTGACCCTGTTAAATTTGGAATGGTTGCTGTTGATTTGTGTAAAATTTGATGCCTGTAAATAAGTCAATATTATTGGTGCCTAACTAATCCATACGAAGTGATTAATTGTGTCCTGTACATCGCGAGCTAGTCGGAATTCTACACTTTTTGGTTGTATATATTATGTATGTAGTTTGACTGTGTATATTGTAACAGCTTGCTAATAATGACAAGGTGTCTTTGGTTTTTAACCCAGGTCTCTTATACCCATCTAACCCACTCGGTTAGAAAATGGGTTTATTTATTTACTAAACAGAGAAACTAGCAAACCAATTATGTGCAATTGATACTGAATTTAGTACGAATAATATCAGTTAACTAGACACCGAATTATTAATGTTGAATTTTATACGTATTATTAGAGAGTCCAGAGCCTAGAAAGTCACCTTTTTAAAAATCTAAAAGACCTGTTGGGGTTAATAGGCTGAGTTCAATGGATGTTTGCTCATTACTGTTTCAGGGATTTGCAGTTGGTATTACAAACTACTTCTACTATTGGAGTAATATTTTTGCAGGTGTTGATTTTTTTAAGAAAATAAAATCTGTAATTATATTTTTACAATAAACAATTAACAGACTTGACCAAAATGGGAACTAGTGCAATTTAATGTGCATTCGTGCTCTCCTCTCTATAAACATTTGGAATAGACTCAAATCTTTTTATTATTGTCGGCCCTATTGGGACATTCCCTGTGAGCCAATGCATATAAGCTTTTGACTTTCTTAATGTAGCTCATTTGACGATTACTGATGAGAAAATTAGTTTAATTTGAGAAATAAGCATCAGTATCAAGATAATATTGAGGTTAAAGCGATGTTTTTCAAGATCAGTATTATCGAGCGATCTCAATAATTTTTCACTAAATATAAAATGAGAGAAGTACTACAAATACTCTCGAACTTGACACGAATTATTAATTTCATCCCTAAACTATTGATAGGCTTAAGAATATATTTTAACTTGGCGAACTAAGCTTAAATATACCATCGAATTTAGTATAAACTATTAGTTTCATTCCTAAACTATTGATAAATTTAAAAATATTCCTTAACTTGACAAACTAAGCTTAGATACACATCTCGCATACTACATGGCATAACAAGTGAATGCATTTTAATTATTTAAAGCGCATCAAAGGTTAAAAATAACCACATTAGCCTTAATTTTCTCTTTTTTTTTTTAAAAAAAAAGAAAGTAAATTTCCCTTTAATTTTTAATTACTAACTATTCAAATACTCTTCTTCTTCCCATTTAACCTTTCCTCCATTAATGGTGATCTCAAAGTAAGATCTATTTTTTCCCATTCTCATTTTTAATTGTTTGATTCTTTTTCTTTTCCTATTTTATTTATGATTATTTTTGTTTTCAATGTGGATTTCCTACAACGTCAAAAATTTCATGATTAGATAACAATCTCATAAGAAGATTTTAGGATTGTAAAAATAATACAACAAATGAAGCTCCACAAAATTTCAAATCAAAATTTACCAAGTTACAGAAACATGAAGCTGAGAAGTGATTTTAAACCTATCAATAGTTTAGGAATAAAATTATTAATTCGTACCAAATTTGAGGGCGTATTTAAACTTAGTTTTCCAAGTTGATGAATGGTTTTAAACATATTAATAGTTAGGAACAAAACTAATAATTCGTATCAAGTTCGAAGGTAATATTGAAACTTAGTTCGTCAAGTAAAGGGGTGTTTTTAAATCTATCAATAGTTTAGAGATGAAACTAATAATTTGTGCCAAATTCGAGGAGCTTTTAGTGCTTCTCTCATATAAAATCATAAATATTTTTTATAGCTTAATTAATACTTCAGTTAAAAAAATATCGATAAAAATAAGGACTTGGTTCATCATATATTTTATCTTGTCAAACTTTTTCTCGACTAATTGTAAACCTGGACGATCCGAAGATCGTTATAAGCTTATGTTATTACTGCAAACATGGCATGGGGACTGGAATTCTGGCAGACAATTAACGATTGCTTTGAGAACCCCCGATGACTTCTTTTGGCACGGAATTTGACCAGCAGATGACGCAGAAATTTCAGTAACGTCACATTTCACGGAAGACAATTACAACATTAATATATACCCAGTGCAATCTCACATCCCACAAATAGGATTTGGGGAGAGTACAGAGTACGCAGACCTTACCACTACCTTGTGGAGGTAGAGAGAGTGTTTTATGAAAGACGATTCTCATGATAAAATGGTGAGCTCATCTTTGTTTCTAGCTCGTGTATCCCCAACTTCACCCCTCTGCTGGAAACGAATAACTATACAATCGCACAGAACAAAGAAAAGTAGACAAAACTGAGAAATATTTTCTTTTAAAAGTCGTTAATGAAGGAGCCCAATCAGAATTTCTAACTCGTGATACTGTAGCTAGAACTGTGACCAAATTTTGACCACTGAGTTGTTCATGCCAGAGAAAACTGATAGAAACTCAACAGTAGAAGAATCAGTCAGCAGAATTACACAGCAAACGAAGCATGTTTATCGTAACTGTAGTATATAACAAAAAGAAAATTATCCAGAGGTAGACCTGCAGATAAAGAAACGATTATAGCAGATAGACCATAGAGCTAGAACTAAACGTAAGCTGGTCGTTAAGGCACAACAGGTATTCATTCTTTTCTCTTGACTTGATAGTTCAAAAGCAGAACTGGTAAGTGCCTTTGAACAATGAAGATAGTAACGTCAAAATCACATTGCGGAAAAAAGAATCTAAATATGGTAATGTCACATCAAGAAACCACCTCAATCACATGATTTTGCACCGACCAAATTATTATTGTTTTGTTGTATTCAGATGATGCATCTTAGAAGCTGTAACCACAATTGACGATCTAATTCTCTCTAACATCAAAGTGGTGTTTGACATGTTTTTTTTAAAACACAACTGATAGCTTGTACTAACATTTTTTTTTTTGTTGACCACATGAAGAACATAAATCAGTATAAATAATAGAAGCAAAGCACAGGCAGTGTAGAAATCATGCAGTATTACTTTGCTTTGGTGATGAGACCGAAGAGTTGGACTTTCATTTCCATTTTTTTTCACTGTTACAATGCAGAACCCTTTTTCAGGGAACACATTCTAATTCTATTCTGTGTCTACTGTACATGTAGTAGAAACTATAAACCTTATCTCTCTTGCTAAAGATAGTTATGTAGTTACAAAAATTATGGACTCATACAAGTCCTAATGACGTCTGTGTTGGATAATACAATAAATACAAGGTTGAAGAAGAAAATAATTGACTGCAACGAAAGGGACTCACCTTTGCTCGTTTCCAGGATGAGTCCAGAGCTCTAAGAAGGCAATGAAATGTTATTAGTTGTAGACTTCTGTCTGCATGTTCTGGCAATTCTCGCCCAAGGATTTTGGAACAACATGTGAGCATCTCCTACCGTCTTAAGCAGGAGATACGATGTCACCAAATCCTGATCAATTGGAATTGCTATCATAGCAGAGTATTATATATAACCAAGGATTGGTCCAGTCCACTTTGGACCCCATAACAGACGTCCTTGCAATGTCTTCAAGTTCATCTACTCATGGAAATCCTCATAAGGCGAAGATTCACTCGATGAATCACTTTCAAATGGGGTGGTCTCTCTTGGCGATAAAGGAAGTGATTCTCTTTGTTGAGAAGATAAACCTGAAAAGGTCTTGTGTCAGCAACAATCTTTCAATAGATAGCAAGAGTCAGATCAGGAAAAAAAAAAGTGCTTGGAAGCATAGCTTAAAAAGTAACAGACCACACTGTCAGCCCGAACTAGGGACTGTAATATCAACTGTGACTAAGCAACCTAGACATCATAAAATTGTGTGTATTGAACAAACTATTAATGCGGGATCTGCTGGCTAGGAGAGAGAGAAGAATGGCATTCGACATTAGATCTTCTCAAGAGGAAAGTAATAGGACTCCAAAGAGAGAACAGGATACTTTCAACATCGAAAAAGCTTCACCAACCTTTTGGTCCTCTTGAACGGAACTTCTTTGTATGCCGTCTAATCAGCTTCTTGGCTTTTGTTATAGTTAGTTGTCTTGCAAATGGAGAGAATTCTCCCTCACTTTCACTCCAGTCACCAGTTATCTCATTTTCTGCTTCACCTCTCATTGTCCGAAGCATGAAAGCCTTGGCCTTCCGACGCTGTGAATTGAAAAGGCCTTTTATAGAGGTGACAAAACCATCACCTGCACCCTCAGCTGGACGCTTAGGCCAGGATAAAGGATTCTGCTCAGATTTTCCAGCTGAACCACCATCACTATCACTGAGATTAAGATCAATATCAGGTACGCCAGAAGCACAAGTTTCCTTTTGATTATGTGCTTTATCTTTAAACTTCTTTCCCTGCATTAATATATGAGGAAATGGTTACTGAAGTGTTCAATTCTCATAAGGTAACCTAAGAGTCTGCAGACACTTAATACAACAACAGGAAAATATATTTGATGTGGTGAGATATTGAATATTACAGATCATGAAACTTAGATGAAGATAACTTCAAAATAATCAACCTGCATTCCTGTTACTGATTTGAGGACTCCCCAGATGATGTGCTTCTTAACTCTTGAGAATAGCCTACGCCAGGTTCCCGTAAATTCAACACGATGGAATGTATCCATCAGCAATCTTAAATCACTCACTGCAAATCTTGATCCTTCATATGTAACAAGTAACTCAACCTAGCCCATGCATATTAAACATGTATTAGTTCTGAAACAGAGAACTGATGGAACTATAATTAGTTATTAGAAATATAATTAGTTATGAGCCCACAAAACGGACTGACCTGACTAATCTTGATATTATGAAACTCTCTCATTCTACGAGGCCTAGATTTTTTCTCATCCTGCGCCTTGCCCACCTTTTTCTCTTCATGAGAAGAGCGGCCAGATTTGATTAGTTTTGATTCTTTGGATTTGTTTCTGCTACCTTCATCTGGCTGCTCAATACCAGCAAAGGGCCCACTTGTTGAAGTAGAAGCACTTGAGGAGTGCATCTGCAGCATAAGTTCATCAGCAACAGATTCAGCTACCTTTTCTTCCCATGTTCTATCATAGGATGATGTCCGTCTTAGCTCAGGGGTTGATCCACAAACGATATTAGCTTTTAAGTTCTGCAACTTTGACACCTGCAATGTTCAGGCAATTGAATTCATGCTTATTAAGAAGAAATATGTAAGAGTAATGATAAAGAAAATCAGACTAAGCATAAATACTGAAGAACTTGCTGATCTGTAAGATAAACTTTACATCAAAAGCCACTCTTCACCTATCTAGATATGAAGCAACCCACAATCAACCAAGGATCAGGGACTCACTTGGGAGGAATCAGCCGACAATTGATTTGCCGATGTAACTGGTAATACAGAATTGCTTGATTTGGTAGAGACTTGAGGATCTTTTGTTAGATAGCTACTTGACATTGGTGCTTCCTGTATTGATGAGCCTTTCCTTGCACGCCTGGAACCAACAGTAGTGGAAAACTTCCAAACTTCCTGTAAACACAAAAACATTAGGGACAATATCTTGTCAATTCATTAATCTTCACCTGAAATACTTATTACCAATATATTTCTGATACATGGACATTACACACACCTGCCTGCGCTGGGAGTCCTGTTCTTCTTCTGGAAAAAAGTACTCCCACATCATTCTATACATCGTCTCAGTCAAATGTATCTTTAATGGGTAGATCTCCACCTGTGAAATGGAGGAATCTAAATAGGTTATAGAATCATATAAGAAGCCAAAATTAGAGAAACGGTTTCTCACTCAACAGCCAAGGAGAAAAGTTTGGCATGTTATTCAGTGTGAAGAATGCCATGATCAACACCACAGAAGTGTAAAGTTCCAGACTATGAAAAGTTAGCCCAGTCAAAACAAGAGGTTTAAAATCCTACGCATTAGTACCTGGAATAGTTCAAGAGGATAGTTTCCATCTTTTGGAGCCCCCTGCTTAGCATCTACTCGAAGCATCACTTTTCTGTAAACATGAAAGCCAAACTACATGGTCAGGATTCAACAGTACAAAATCAAGCAAATTGTGGTTTCGAAAATACTTGCAAAACCTTGAGGCCACAGATTAACATTCCTAAAACATATATTCCGTATTGAGGCACATCAAAAAGTAACTAGAGACAAAACAGTTTGCAATTTTACAAAATCTTGCTCCGCCCCATCAAAAGCCCTCCTATTCCTCTCTTTCCAAATGACTCACATGATTGCTAATGGGACAATACTCCATGCCCTTGGGCTTCTTTTACCCTTCCTATGAATCCAACATTGCAGGCTCCTTCACTGTACTCAGTATCACCCATTACATCTGAAGCAAATTGAGGGTCACCCTCCATAACCGATTAGCCACATTACAGTGCAAAAGAAGATGACTAATATTTTCACCACACTGTTACACAAGAACAACTGACAACTAACCCACAACAGCGCACCCCTAACCATCAACCATACAAAGAACATTCCTATTTCATCAGTAGTTTCTTATTAAAAAAAAGCTAAACCTGAATAGACCATCTCTGCTCTTCTTCCAACTCCATACATCCGACAAGTTGTTGGGTGTCTCTAGCCCACACATACACTCTATCAAATTGTAAAACTTTTCCATCTCCCAGTCGCGAGATTCCTTCTGAATGTGAAGTCCCAGTGAAACCCCCTCGGGAGACCTAAAAATTTGTTGGACTGGCATCTCTCTTTGGCTAGATACACAATACAAATTAGGGAAGGCATCCTTCAACATGTTCTCCGGACACCACTTATGTGCCAAAAGAACTAATCATCTTACCAGCCCCAGCCTTAATGGATATGTGTCCACAAAAATCTTCCCACTCCTTTATAATACTCCTCCACAAACCACACCCAATCAGTGTTGTAATGTTACTAGTCCTCCATCATCCTTCCATTAGGCCATACCTCTTTCCTACCAATCCCCCTCCAAAAAAAACTCTCCTGTACCTCAAATCACCATATCCCTTTTGTATAATAAAGCTTCATTGAACGTTGAGATCTCTAACTCCGGACCTCCACATTCCTTTGGAGATGTGAAAACTCTCCTGTTCATGAGGTGATGTTTCTTACTACCTTCAGTTGTGTCCCACAAAAAGTTACAGTGAAGTATTTCCAACCTTTTATCACTTTGCCAGGAGCCTGCAACAGTGACATGAAATAAGTAGGAATGCTGGGAAGAGTATTTCTGATCAATCGTTATTTTCTCCTTTTCGATAAATACCTATCTGCCAACCGATGCTCCACTCTCTTGATCACTGAATTCCACACTGCAATTTTGCTAGAAGCACCCAAGCTGGGAACAGTACCCACCTTGCAACTCAAAACCTATGCCATCTCCTTAACGCTATCCACTAACCCCACTAGAATAATCAAACATTTATTTATTGAGATAAATCTTAAGGCTTGACATAACCTGGAACCAAATAAGGATCTGTCACCAATGATCTAGCTGGACCACCTCTGCATCACAGAAAACTAATGTATCATCTGTGAGATGTTTAGCTGTGGTGTTGCTATGACCTCTAAAGGAAGTATCAGAACTCTTCAAAAAAATCCACTGACTGCCCAATCCATCATTTTTCTCAACGCTTCCATAACCAACATGAATAACATAGGAGATAAAGGATACCCTTGTCTCAATCCCTTGGAGCTCCCAAATAAACCACATGGACTTACATTCACAATAAAAGAGAATCTGGCAGTAGAATCTAAATTGATTCATCTTCTCAACTTGTCCACAAAACCCATCTTTGACATGATGTAGTCCCAGAAATCCCAATTCATATGATTGTAAACTTTCTTAAGATCCAGCTTACATAAAATTCCTGGCTCACCTTTCCTTTTTATGGAATTAACCATTTTATTTGTCACCATGGCTGCATCCATTATTTGTCTCCATTTAGATATCTTGGCACAGCAATCCCATCTAGTCTCACCTCAACTTCTCTTCTAATGTTTGGCTAAACCTGCAATGCATGTATTCAGTATTACTTCACCTAAAATCTTGCACTCTAAAGTGATTCTCCATAGTTCAATTTTTTAGTTGATACCTTCACTAGTTTTGTCAACTAACACCATGTCATCGTCGAATAGCAAACACCATGGACCTCATCTTATATGGTGTTGGTTACCTCATCCATAACTAGGATAAACAAGTAGGGGCTCAATGATGATCTCCAGTGTAAATCTACTGCTATGGGGAACTCCTTTGTATCACCTGCTGTTTTCACGCTAGTGATGCTTTACGGCATCTGTATATTTAATATGGATTCCTTTCTTCTCCATCATCCACCAAAGGACCTTGTCTGGTCCTCTATAATATGTTTTCTCTAGATCAATAAACAGAAAGTCTAGATCTTTCAAATTTTTGGGACAGATTTCCATCAATCTTAGCAAAATATTAGCCTCTGTTGTAGATCTACCAGGGATAAATAGCCTCTGTTGTAGATCTACCAGGGATAAAACAATCTGTTTCTCATTCACTCTTATCGTGTTATCACTCTTTCCAAGAGTTACACCATATGACTGAGGAGTTAATACCACAATAGTTTGTACAACTTTGGATATCCCCCTTGTTCTTATAAAGAAGAATCAAGGTAATCTTCCTCCACTCATTGGGCGTCCTACCATTTGTTAGTAAAACATTGAATTACTCAGTGACCCATCCAACCTCTCCAATACACTTCCAAACCTATAATGGGATACTACCATCACCGTAAGATTTTCTAATCCTCATATTTTTCATGACATCCTAATTCTATGAGTGTAGCTAAAGTTACAGTCGTTCACAGACATGTAGAGGTCTAAAATGATGTTATTATAATTATTATTTTGATAAAGTAATTAAAAGATATTAGTAAGCATCAAGAAGATGCAAAGTTACAAAAGCACAATGTGCAAGAAAGGTGTTCCAAACATATACATATGGAGCTAGCTTGGCAAGTCTAAAAAACAGTCAAAAGGGAACCCTACTACTCTACTATACTAGGGATAGGGAACTAACAAACTCCAAAAAGTTATCCACACTATTTACATTAGCAAAAAAGTGCCAGCTAAATAAATGGACTAGACATTTGGCTTTAAGAGTGCAAAAAGAGGTTGAAATTCCATTATAACATCTATTGTTTCTCTCCTTCCGTAGGCTCCAAAAAATGGCTGCTGGGATCATTCTCCAGATCTTTCTAATGGATTTGTCAACTCTCCACAATATCCAGCTAGCATAAGCATCCTTGATTTTGTAGGGCATTACCCATCGTAGACCAAGCATGGAGTAGAAAAAATACCATAGGCTAGCCAGCTGCTGCAGGACAGTGCAAAGCACAAAAGGATTAATGCTCTCATTGGTCTGCTTGCACATGACACATCTGTTGATGAGAATAACACCTCTTTTCCTGAGGTTGCCTTGTGTAAGGCATGCTTCCTTCAGGGCTGTCCAGGTGAACCAAGAAACTCTGAGAGGTTGTCTAGTTTTCCAGACATGTTTCCAAGCCATCTTAGTAGAATGCCACTGTAGGAGCTCGTATTTCTATAGCATTCTTTCACGGTGTAGGTCTTCACCTTAAAATTACCCCAAAGAATCTTGTCTTGATCTTCAACCACCAGTCTAATGTTCTGTAGAGTTTCTAAGAGGGAAAAGAAGTCATTAATCTCCCAATCTTGAAAGTTCCATCTAAAGATAGGGGTCCAAAAGTTGTTGTCTCTGTACTGGGCTATAGTTGCTTCTTAGTTGGAGGCTAACTGGAACAAGGGAGCGAAATGGTCTTTTAACCTAGAATCTGTAGTGTTTTGTAGAGTTTCTAAGAGGGAAAGGAAGTCATTAATCTCCCAATCGTGAACGTTCCGTGAAGATAGGGGTCCAAAAGAAGTTGTCGCTGTACTAGGCTATAGTTGCTTCTTAGTTGGGAGGCTCACTGGAACAAGGGAGGGAAATAGTCTTTTAACCTTGAGTTCCCTAGCCATTTGTCTTGCTAAAATCTGATCTTGAGCCCATTGCCAACCTTAAAGGATACTTCCTTGAAGAAATCATCTTGGAAACTGCTTATGTGTTTCCAGACCCCAACGCCGCAGGGTTCAGTGCTTCTCGTTGGATGCAAGTGATCTTGAATGCGATATTTTGCCTTGATGATGTCTCTCCAAACCCAGCCTCAATTTGTCCATACCTCCAGAGCCATTTCATAAGTAAACTGTAGTTGTGAAGTTTGACATTTCTAATTCCCAAGCCTCCTTGAAACTTAGGCTGAGTTACTGATTGCCATTCCACTAAACAATACTTGTGAGTGAGGCTATTTCCTTCCCAAATGAATCTCTTTCTAAGCATATCCATTTGTTTTAGAATTGAACCCAATATCGGAAATAGAGACATACAATATGTAGGAATACTGTCTAGGACATTATTGATGAGAGTGAGCCTACCTCCCATGCAGAGATATTGCATTTGCCATGTAGCCAGTCTATTTTCTATTTTAACTCCATTCCAAATTCTAGAAGATTTGAAACTTGCCCCGAAGGGAAAACCTAGATAGATAGGTGGGGGGTGAGGGACCCAGTTTTGCAACTAAGTATACTAGCAAGCTCCTTTAGATTGATCACCTAATTAACCGGATATATGACACTTTTGAGCATGTTAATATGAAGTCCAAAGGTAACTTCAAAAATTATAAGGGTGGTGTTAAGATTGGAGACCTGTTGCCTGTCAGCTCCACAAAAAATGAGGGTGTCATCCGCATAAAGTAGGTGAGAGACATTGATAGTGCTGACTGCGTTGCTATCTAGTTGAAAACCTTGAATCCACTGAAGTTCTTTAGCCTTAGTTAGCAACTGAGATAGCCCTTCCATAGCCAGGATGAATAGAAAAGGGGAAAGTGGATGTTGATCAGAATTGAGAACTTCACTGTTTTTCTCTTGGTTCGAGTTCAACAATTGATCAAAGTAGTCTCTCCATCTCTCCTTAATCTCATTATCTCCTGTTAACACTCATTTCAACTAATCCTTGATACACTTCACATGCTTTAAGCCCTTACCCTTCTTCTCATCGTGCTACTTACACATTTCTTTCTCTTCTTCACGTCCCTAGCCTTTGATACAAGCCATCTAGAGCTTCCCCAAGCTTTATTATTACCTTCTTAGCTTTCCTCTTAGCTCTATTGCATTCTTCAAAAGATTTGTCATTTGCTTTTCAGAACTTCCTATAACACTCGACTTTAGCTTTAGAAGCTCATGTACCTCCTCATTCCACCATCAGGATTTCTGTGGTCAAGGTCCTAGACCTTTAAAAACAGCTAACACACCAGTTGCTACATTTTTAATGCAACCTAACATTTCCTTCCACATGATGTTTGCGTCTCCTCCCTCTAACAGCTTGTTTGGATGGTGATTTTGTGTGGTATGTTATGGTATGGTTAGTAAGAGAACCACATTTGTTTTGATTGTTTCTTTAATTAAATGGTATGGTACGGTTTGGTTTCATGATTTTGTAACCATGAAAATCGCCCACTCTTTGAAACCACCAATTTGGTGGTATCCCATTGTTTACTTATTTTTTTTTTCAATTATACCCCCAATTTTAAATATGATTAAACTTTACCCCAATATATCTACTTCTTTCACAGTCCTATTACTCATTCTCCTTCACATTAACTTTTGAAACTTCTCTTCTGCTTCGGTCTTCTCTCTTACGTTTCAGCCTGTTTTTTGAGGGTTTTTTTAAGAGTTTTAGCTACTTTGTTTTCCTAACTGATATACGTGAATATATCGTACAAGTTTTTTAATTATTACGTTTTTAACAAAAAAATTAAAAAATTGATAAATTAGTATTTATAATAATTAAGGGCATTTTCGTAAATTTGTCAGCTACGATACAAAACCGTACAATCAAACCAAACAACAAAATTATCATTAAACAATAGCAAACCATACCGTGTACCCAAACATTATATGGTACTGTAACCATACCGTCTATCTATACATTGTATGACATGTAACCATACAATCTATCCAAACATTGTATGGTACTGCAAACCATACAGTCTATCCAAACATTGTATGGTATACTACAGTACCATACCATACTATACGGTACCATACATTATGAAACCATGGCAAACCACCATCCAAACAGAGGGTAAGTCCCAAGCTCCCTTTTCCCGTAGTTTCTTCTTGAAACACCAACTGGTTAGCACCCCTTAATGCACACCACTAAGTCATGGTCATTTGCAAGTTGTCACCTTTCTCATTCTACTCTTAAGTTTACATCTAAGACTACTAACCAATTTTGGGTGGTCATCACTTCTCCCGAGATAAACTTATAGTCCTGCATGTACTGCTATCTCTTCTTCTTGTAAGGATAAAATTTATTTGCCTATGGTTACCCTTATTGTTATAAGTAATTTGGCGAGATACCTCTTCTCAAAATATGTGTTACCGACCACTAAATCATAAGCTGACGCGAATTTTAATATAGTCTTCCCTTGGTCACTCCACCATGGCACTAACCCATTGTAAATGGAAGCGTAAATGCTATACAGTGTAGATATGCAACACACAGAGCAGGACATAAACTGAAATTGCTGCATACTTTCCCCATTCGGCGGGAGCATTCCATGCTGATAGAAGCATATCAGATTTGGCATTTGGTAAGCAGTTCCTCACAACAAAGTACTTCGTCGTGAATTTAGCAACCCCAACATCTTTGTAGTCACGGTCAAAATCATAAATCTGCATAAAGAAACAGTAAATTATATTCCATTCCTTCTGATTCAAGCAATACCAATTTTAAAGGTGATAAATTAACGTCTGCAAAAAAGAGTGTAGGAACATTTCCATTCTAAAACAATAAAACAGTTTTTTTCTGGTCACAAGATAACTTATTAAACACCTTTGCATGATACTTTACAGTTCATAAACAATGAAACAGTTTCTGGTTGCAAGATAACTCTTTAGACACCTCGGGGGTTGCACAAAGGACACAGGAATTTAAAGTTCAAGTGTCAGGGTCCTAAATTGAATTTCACTAACACCACTTCAGTTTTTATCATGTAATTGTCTAGATAGAAGTATAGAATAAAGTTGCACACTGTGGTATTGGAATCTATTTCCATCTAAAGTGACTACAAATATCTGATAAACCCTAAATCTGACCCTAAATAAAAAGCTTTAAATGATGACACTGAATTAGTGAGATACAAAATTCATGGATTTACAGCTGATCTATTTCAGTGGGTGAAACTGTTCAATAAAAGTTCTCTAATTTAGGGAATTATACATTATTGTTTTCAACTTTGAACCCCTCAAAATAAATGAAAATTAGCTGTAGTTTACTTAAGTGAAATTGAGTAGACCTTTGAGTGTCTTGTTTTTCTTTTCATCTCTTCTTTTTTTGGGAGGAAATAGGGGTTATAAGAAACAATAATGAGACAGGTTAAAGAAAAGCTTAAACTCTAAACATTGCCAGACCTATAAGCCAGCAATACATGTATGTGTTATTTGTTTCCTGGGAGAATGACAGGAGTATCGCAGCCAGTTAGTTTGATATATGATCCAACTGATAATCATTATCCTTCAACTGGTATTACCCTGATCAAGAACTCTCTACAGAAATTTATCCAAGCAAGGTTAAAACTAATAGCACTGAAAGCCAATGTAGAGACTCACCATGTCATTTATCTCAGCTTCAGCAAATGATCTACCATCCACGAGCATGCTCCAAACCACTTTATTAATTTGCATAGAGATGCGCATAGCACAAGAAGGACTTTTGTTCTTTTCTTTCTCCATCAATCGGAGTTGTGCAGCTTTCTGTAGAGCCATCCTGAGAGAAGCAGACGCCGCTTTTCTAGATTTTTGAGCTATTACCAGCTCTTTCTTCAGTCTTTGCACCTGCAGAAAGTTGTTTTTTTAATGCCCATCAACTTAATGAACCTCTATTCCTATTACTGTAATGAATATATATTTCAAATCAGAACTCCGAGAAATATGTTAACTTCACAGGATTCACTACCAATGGACACAAGTTACCACATTCAAACTATAAGAAGCAGGTATGCTCGCCAAAATGGATTGCATATTTGGCACACATGCCAATTTTATTTAGCTGAAAAAGGTTAGGTTCAAGTGAGTAAAAATAACCCTTGAACCATTATGAAGAATATCTTTTACCTTTGTGCCACCAAGACTTCTACTTCACCAAAAATGACAGTAGAACTGTCAAAATTCTTTACCATCTTAAAGTAATTATTTTCTTTATAAATTACACTGGTAAGTGCACTCTCCAAAACAAAAGGAAACAGTACCTTGTGGAAACAACTATTTAAAGAGTGCATATCATAGGTAAGACTTAAGAAACCATTTCCGAATCAACTTCAGGAACAGAAAAAGAAATTACATCATACTTCATATCTAAACAATCTTAAAGTGCTTCAGAAAGTTCTTGTCTTACCAACATGGATCTTCCACAAGTAATAATCCAAAGATCATCTTCCTTTACCAAGTTCCTGTCGGCTGATTCATCATTATAAAGAGATAACTTCCTAATATCATCTTGGATCAACTTCTGCACTCTTTCTTTCTGTTCAAGGTTCACTCTTGCCAGTTCTACCTCTTCAACACCATCAGGCACAACTTCGTCAGCCTCCTCTTCAACATCTTCATCATCACCTGCCGAATATGACAGACTAACTTTTCGAGGCCTGATTCAGGAATTTCAAATTAATTCTGTCATAGATTTAAGATAAAAATATGGAGATGCAACTCATCACAACCAAGTACAATAATAGAGGCTTCTGGGGAACAAATGGCGAGTAGATTACAGTTATCCAAAAGCACGTTAAATACAATAATAAGTTTAGTCATGGTAATGATTAAAGATCTTAATAGCAGTCCTTACTTCGGAAGCCGGGCAAATAGAAGATTGGTCAAGACGTCTAGCATAACTTGGAACTGGCGAGATGTCATTGTTGCTGTTATATTATGAGAATTGAATGAAAGCTCCTTCAAAGGTTTCACCTGTGACAATAGTATCACATAATCATGATTGAGAATCAAGAGACGAAAAAATCAAGGAATGAAAAATATGATGTAACAAAGAATTGGTCTGATAAGTCGAATAAGGTTCTCACAACATAAGCCAACATGATTAGGTCATGAAAAACTTTAGAAACAGGGAATACCTTCAAGTCGGCGGTTCCACCTTTATGCCTAGTATAGCGGAAATACATATCACAAGGCATAAAAACTCTCTCCAATAAAGCTCCAGTGCGTTTCACTTTAGGTGAGCTTCTTCGAATTTTAGGAAGCCACTGCAGTCCAGCCCCTGGATCTACGTCAGTTGGGGCAACATGTGCCTGTACATGTTCTAACATCACAGAGTACTCCATGCGATTCCATGTCATTTCAGGTGGAGATTCACGAATTTGAACATTTCCTCCACCTAGAGCTTGTTTAATCACTTCATAGCCAATGGATAGAACTGAATGGAATGAGCGAGCCAAAACACGGCCACTCACAGCCGCCAACAGAAATCTACCCTGTTAAAACAATAAGGTGCAAATAGCATTAGCATCAATGAAAAATTAAAGTTTTGCAATAAAATGCAATAGAGTTATATTTGGTTTTCCCTTTCTTTTGTATTTAGAGTCATGATTTTGGCAACCACTTCCAATTGGGCATATTAGAGACACTTGCAGCCTGTTTGGATTGACTTATTTTAAGCACTTTTTTAGTGTTTGGGTAAATTTAAAAAGTGCTTATAAGCAGAGTTTTCGGCTAAAATTATCCCTCTTCTACGGGAGTAAGACTCATTTTGGTCCTTCAAATAACTTATGACTTTTACCCAGTCTCATGAATGGTAAACCACCTCAATGCAGATCTTCCTTCAAAAGAGAAAAGAATACTATAAGCAAGCAAAAGGATCAGAGGATTCCAATCAAAAAGGAAAAACAACAACAGCTGATGACATGACAGTGATTAAGGACACAGTAAACTAGGGAGCTATGACCCATAACCAATTCAATTAGTTAATACAGCTTTGAAATGTTAACTTACATTTGCATCTCCTGAGTGAAGATTGAATTGTGGTTCAATGACATTGACCATGAAATGGCGAGTGCCCTCTCCCTCATTGTCTTCAATGTCAGCAAGCTTCGCTGGTAATAGATAAAGGAAAAAGGGATAATTCGAAACAATTAACATCTTGCAGTGAGAAGGACAACAAGATTATGACCCATATCTCAAATATCATACAAACATTTCGATTGTGCAAATGCAGCCATATCTAGCTGCAACAATTAATTAATTGTCAAAAGAGGCTAATCCAGAAGGTAGATTGGATGTGTCAAACATTTGAACTAGCAAATATTGGTTTCCACCTATGTTGCTCAGACTCTTCAAAAGTGTCAGCTGGTGCGTGTAGGATACGCCAAAAATAGTGTATTTTCGGAGAGTCCGACACGGGTGCGGCATTGAAAGTGAAGAGTCCCCGCAACTTAGGTTTACACAGCCTAGGCAGTAAAAATTATATCAGAAATTAAAACTACTACTCCCTCCGGTCCATATTAATTGGTTTTTTTGCATTTTCATTTTAGGTTCAAAAAAGTGGTGTTTCACATAATCAAGAAGGTATTAATTGCTTTCTTCCAAATTTACCCCTATTTAGATAAATAGGGTTTATGTTAACCATGAAACTATATTAAATAGGTAAAGTTGGTAAAGACACTTCTTTCTAGGAGTGAGTAGATATCTTAAGGGGTATGTCCAAGCTAAAAGCAACACTTAATTTGGACTTGAGGTTGTAATGTATATAACTAACAACTATACAAGAGAGTGCAACCGGCTTAGAACTGTGTTAAGTTTCATGAATTCTCAAAGAAGAATACACACATGTAATGCTGTAAGTCAAGATACAGAGTTTAAGGTCCAGCTAGAGCTTACCAAAGGAACTCGATGGAAGAGTTTCTACTTTAACTTCACTTGATGGAGGTGATTCAACTTGTGCTTTTGATGGCCTGACATGCTGTGGAGAAGAGGAACTTGCACCATGACTAACTGGAGACTTCTGGTTATCATCTTTAGGTAATTCAGTTCTATCAATTACCTCACTATCCTCCAGCAACTTTCTTTGGGCATATTGCCTAGAAGGAGATGGTTTTGGAGATTCAAAAGCTTTAGATATTCCACCTACCCAAGACCAAACTGCATCCCTATTCTCAAGTGTCCACAGAAGCTTAAGACCATAGACAAAGATACGCTGACAATTATCAGCGATTACGACATTATATCCATCATCATCACTTGGGTCAGATCTTGTATGGTCATCACTTTCACTCCCATTTTCAAACTCGGATCTCACATATGTCATCTCGAGGTTTCTCCTACCAGCTTCTTGCCATGCTAACAACCTATCTGGGTCAGCTTTTGGGGCTTGCCTTCTGATTGTAAAGTAATCAGATGATAAAAGAAAACCATCATCACGCTGTCTCTCCGTGCTGCTGTCATTAGATGACCTTTCTGTTGATGCAGATTGTGATGTTTTCCTAGTCATTTTAACTACTTTTGCAACACTGCTATTATCATCTCTATTTATAAATGCCTTAGGCATGTGGAGGTCAAGACCCTGGTATACAAGATCAAGGGTGTCGCGTTTACTCTCAAATGTGTATTTTTGCTTCCCCCTGCCATAATAAAGTTCATATTTCAACTTATTCATAGAAAATGTCAGCCCCTTAGCTGGGTCATCATCATCTAAAGGCATATGCTTTATGCATGCTGGGGTTGCATCAACTCTGAACATAAATTCTGTCATCACCTTATCTAATGACAGATTGCCAGATCTAGGAACTCTTGGAATTCCAAAACGTGGCCACCTAGAAAAAGACCGCAATTTATGAGGTGGATAATAATTTAAGCTCCAGAATTTCAGTACCCATGCCAAATCATGAGGACCGAGTTTCAATGTTGGGAAAATTGACAAGCTATGAGCCTTCATTGCATCACAGCCAGCTGCATCCAAGACACCCTGATCACCCACAGAACATAAGTTTGATAAATTATCATGCATAGGAATCGATGGCCTAAGCAACAGATTCCACCTCAGTGACAGAGAGGTTGATCTAAACGGGTCATAGACTTTTTCACGGGGCACTCCTTCACTGGGAAGTGCAAATAGATAATGGTTTAGAGGGTTTCCAGAATCACATTCCCACTCCATAATCACTTCAAGACTAAAGGCCGGGGCCTCTATGAAAGTAGAGGAAAAACCAGATGGACACTTTAAATTGGAGTTCTTCAACAAGCTCTCCAAGCTGCTTAGTAGAATCTTGAAGTCCTTTGCAAAACAATAAACACGACCATCTGACTGCTGGAGTTCCATATACCCAGATCTTATCTGAAGCTTGTCAGACTTTTCATACGGATCAGTACTGGCAAGAATATTCCATTGGGACTCGGAAAAATATAAGGAGGTGTTTCCATGAATGTAGTTTCTCATTTCATCCCACCATGGCAAGCTCTTTTCCTTTTTCGGCTGCGGAGGATCCGGACTTGGATTTCTGATGCTCAAATTGGCCCTACGCAAAGCCACTGTGAAAGCATAGCTAATATCAGCAAGAGCTGGTTCAAAACCCACTCCATAGGAAATTTCTGCTTTCTGAAAATGTAAGGGTAAATCAGAGTATGTTTTCATTGGTGGAGTTGTCCCACTAGCAGAACGGAGCAAGCGGACCTTCCTCCATCTCCCAATGTATACATTTTGGTGGATTTGGGGCTGAAAACAAGTTGCCTGCACCCAATATTGACAAAAAGGTTAAGTTTATGTCAACAAATCTATTATTGAAATTCAAAGCATTTAAAACAAACTAAAATTGACTCTCAAGAGTCAAATACAATAGAATGAGGAATATAATATATCTGGCGCTTTAACACAATACTACAATACAAAGGAGCAAAGTTAAACGTAGATATTCAAATTGGCAATGCTCTCTCAAGTGGAGGCTTACCACATTGATTATGTTAAACTAAAACAGAACAGTTTTTAGCAACGGTAATAGATTTTGATTTTTAATAAGGAGCAATGCCGCAATGGTAAAAGATTCAATAGTTTTATTTGAACATATTGGATGTCTTGCCTTTTTTTTTTTTGATAAGCCCCAATTAGGTTCTCACATCCTTCAGAGAGAAATGATTTGTATAGACAAAACAACAACAACATACCCGGTGGAATCCAACAAGCGAGGTTTGGAGAGAGTAAAATGTACGTAAACCTTACCACTACCTCATAGAGATAGAGAGGCTCTTTAGGAAAAACCCTCATCTAAAAAATCAAGCCCCATAAGCAAAGGATATTAGATATGGAAAAAAAAAAAGAGAAATGATTTGGATAGGTTACACAAAAATGCAAATAGTTCGTGTGAACATATTTTCATTAAAACATTTGTTTAACAGTTCGAAGATGAAAAAAAAGAAAAAGAACAATGATCAAACCTGCTGAGCCAGTATTACACGTCCTTCACATCTTCCCGAAGTTGCAGCAAGAAGTGGATAGGTGTAATTTCTTATCCCAACAACAAGGGAACCCGTATGCAAATTGATATTACAACCATATAACCGTGAAAATGGGATGTTATGTGCACGACATACTGGATCAAGCTTTTGCAGAATCTCTATCATCCCAGAATCACCTCCTTCAATTCTTGTCAAACTTACATCCAACTCTGTAGCAAAAACTGAAAAGAGAGAACTCCTGGCAGTGCTAGGCTTGAAACCCCCTTGAAACCCTTCACTACAAGCCCCTGATCCTTGTGACTGCACAAGCTTTTGGCACGCCTGGTAATACGACCTGAATGACTGCTTATAGATCTCCTCTTGCAGTTTCTGAACGGTTGAAGTGTCCTCCAAATCAATCTCTTCTCCATTGAAACGGACTTTACCATCTTCAAGAGAATCCTTTCTTTCTGCAATACCACGAGATTTGCTACCTTTTGAAATGAGCTCATCAATAAAGTTTAATCTGACAGCTACTTCACAAGCCTCCTTCTTCAACAGCTGATAATGTTCGTCAAGCCATCCCTGTATAGGTTGTTCTTCAATATCAGCAGTGAGTTTCCTTATGCAAAATCTAACTCGTCCAATTTTTGAGGAACTAGTCTCTTTAGCTTTTGATTTCTCTTCCTTATTGGGAAACAAAAGTTTAGTTTTTGCAGCAGTAACAAGCTTTAAAGCTCGAAGCATTTCCTCAACAGAATCATCGATGGCCCGCAATTCCAACCTGTATGGCATGCATATGTGGACATCAAGGGCTTGAATGACCCAATCCCATGTTGTGCCTATCTCGTGTTTTGAAGTTGGTGTGCTTCTAGAAGCATTTGGAATGCGAGAGACTTGCATTCTGCTACTTCTAAATATTCTTGCATTATTTAATTTGAGCATTAACCCTTCAAGAAGCACACCTATCCGAGCATTTTCAGAAAAGATTGACTGCACCTGGACAGTCATCTCTACACCATCTCCAACTTCTGCAGATATGTTCAGCATTTCGACATCAATAGCAAAGATGGATTCCCTTTTCTTGCGTTTTTCCAGTGGTACTGACTCCATCGAAGTCTCATTTCCCTGTCCATTTACTTTTCGGTCACCTTTAGCAAGTTCCTGAAGCTTCAGATCAAGCAGGAGTAATTTTAAGTGTAGCCCAAGTTCAAACAAAGCTATATGCACATCAGGCTCCCATCTGACTGATATATCAGTGGCACTAAAGAGTGAGCACACTGCAATCTCTTTAAGACCACCTGATCGTCTCACAAACTTTGCATTCTGCATGTCAAGCAATGTAACTCTTGCTCCAGGGAAGTTACTGCCTTCCAAATGTTCTTGATAGATTGATCTTGCTCTTTCAAGCTCCATTTGTGTAGATTGTTTTTCCTTGTTCATGGATAGATTTAGGTGGAAAATATCAACGGACAGAGAATAATTGAGTTTCTTAAGTTCACCTGGAGTTGTAGGCGTTATAGTTGCAGTGCGGGGCGTACCATCAGCTGAAACACTAACTACAATTCGACCTCCCTGAGATCCATAATTTGCACGTTTGGGATCAGGAACAACAGAATTTTCCAAACCCACTTCTCCACAAACATTTAGAGAGCATTTTTCTAGATTGAATTTGATAAGTTGAATCCCCTTGCCTGATGGCTTGGACGATTTTGTCAACCGGTTGTGTGGTTTCTTACCGGAACCAGAAAGACTCTTCAATAAGTGCTTGAAAGACAAAGCTGAAGACATCAGAGACCCAATGCGCCTGAAGGTTAAGTGAACACCCATCCCAGTTACATCAACAGAGAGAACTGTTTTATACTTGAGACCATCTTCAGGTGAATCCATATCTTTCTTGCCCCAGTCAACACTGATTTTTGCTATATAAATAAGTGAACCCATGTTTGTTTCAACCCCAAATAGACTTTCCTTTAAGCATTCACGATATTCATCTGACATGTTCAGATTAAATTCACCAACTTCCATGTGCACCACTGTGCCTGTACTTGATATATTATTGGCAAAGACATGTGATGACTGTGAACAACCCTGCGATGTAAAAAGAATATGACACAACTATTAAAAACAAAAGGCTGAAGAATTACAGACACAAGCTGAACAGTTAACTATCTGTGATTATTCTGATGTCTAACTTTTAGAAATTCGCAGGGAAACAGAAATTCATTGCCAAAAGGGAAGAATGAAATTTAAGAGCATCATGCCCTGAATTGCATAGAAAATACCCAAAAATAATCAACTCGAGCAAAGTTCACCAGCTCCTTGTAAGTTGAGAAGACAAAGATACAGATGATTTTTGAAAAAGAAGAGAAATAGTCGGGAACCAATAAACAAGCAATTAAGAAGGGTAAAAGATGTGGATACAATGTAAAAGGGATGTACATGATAGATTGGAGAGCCATTCAAATCATAGAGCACTACAGTCATTTCAGGGGCTGAAATAGTGGAGGTCCACATGAATGCTTTATAATCAAATGAGTGAGATCTTTCAGATTTAGTACTTTCTCCTCGAACAACTGTTTTCTTTTTTCTCAAAGCATGAAGGTGCATCCACGGATGTAATCTAGCCATCACCACGTTGCACTGCGTACCTCCAAGCTTGACATCAACTTCTGATCTGATGGGTGAAGCAGGCTGTAAAGTAAAGCATCCTAAACAATTAAATAGATAAAGGAAAAAGTAACATAAGACTTGAAAAAAAAAAATTAACGCCATCGGGAAAGCATCATAGATGATACAGCATCAAACGACAACATACTATGAAAAATACCAGTTCAATTAGCAGTCAGCAAACCAAATATATTTAGTCACGTGTAAGTAGATAAAAGACTAAAACGTGTTGGAGCCCTCTGGGACTCGAGGTTTAGGAGGAACTTTCAACAGTGGGAGGTCGCAGAATTCTGAAGCCTGACTGAATTAATTCACAAAAAGGCAGGCATGACGAATGGAGGAAGGCAAAGTATAATGGTGTGTTGTCTGTTATAAAGATTGACTGAATTAATTCACAAACAACACACGCGTGATGATTGGAGGAAGGCAAGGAATAATGATGTGTTGTTTGTTAATAAATCTTGACTGAATTGAAGATAGAATTATCATTAGTGTAAAATGCTGGATATCAAACTTTCTATCTTATGGTGGTACACTCCAAATGATCAAAGAATAATTAAGCTAAATAGCACACACCAAACCACTAAAACTAAACATAGCAGGCTGATGTATAATATATGTATAGTCCATGTATCTTATGCGTATAATCGGGTACAACCAGAGTATAAACTATGTCAATTGGCTAGGAAAAGCAACGAGGAAATCTGGTTGGTTATTTGTCTAAAAACCCTTGATCAAAAGTGTATTTTTTAAAAAAAATTCAGATGTATTAGGCCCAAGCCTTCTTATTGCCTAAGAAAATATTGTCCTTGATTACCAGCGTTTGTCAAAACTTCCTGTGGACTCATAGTAACAAGTACTCAAGTAGAGCAATGGTTAAGAAAATATTGTCCTTGATTACCAGCGTTTGTCAAAACTTCCTGTGGACTCGTAGTAACAAGTACTCAAGTAGAGCAATGGTTACTCTCTCTCAACCTAAGTCTACTGGTGACACAAATCTACTGAACTTTTTCCTAGTGGGACTAAGCTGCAATATGTAAGCTTGTATGGGCTGTGGCTAAGAAAAAAGAGACACTACCATGAAATTGATCCATCACTTTTATATAAAAGGAAGAGGCTTATCTGATATTAGCTCCCATAAACAAGCTAGCTGGTTGGTATGAACAATCTTTCATGCTAGAGGATGGCTAAATGATACCGAAAATATAAACAAATTCTTTGGGTTTTTTGTGGGATTTATCTCTAGAGTCCAATGAGTTGTGTAAATTGTTATACTTGGTTAAATAAATTTTTCAGTTTAATCAACAAAAAGCCTGAAACGAAATTAATTTACAAGCCACACAGGCATGATGAATGAAGGAAGAAATGAAAAACTGTGTGTTGTCTGTTAAATCATTTTTTAATAGGCATAACTTGTATGGGGGTAGTTATAGTTTCGTAGAGAGCAAAAGAAGGGGGGAAACTATCAACAAGATTATGAACAATCTGAGAATTCAAATTCTTCATATTAGTTCTAACAGATCGCCTACATCCCCTAAAAAAGTTTGTTTACACCAAAAATAGGAAAGACAACAGTTCATCTTGATCTTCGAACTGTCTATAGTTTCTTTTCTTCAAGATTGCCCACTAAATGCAAGCTGGAATGGCTTCCCACAAGTCTTCATCTCCCATTCTTCTGCCAATCCTCTTCCAGCTATTATGAAGCTCCAAAGTATTTTTTGGCACAACTCAATTCACCCCCTAGAACACAAAATAACATGTTTTGCAGATTTGTGGTTGTCTTGCAGTGGATGAAAAGATGTTCAATAGTCTCTCCATCATTACCACAGAGAAGGCATCTCGAGCAAAGTTGAAGATCTCTTCTTTGCAAGTTTTCTTGTGTTAAGCATGCTCATAACTAACTACCAACCAAGCAAAACAGGAACCTTCAGGGAAATTTTATTTTTCCAAATGAGTTTCCAGGGCCAAAGAGCTGTGAGAGAGGTTCTGTAACTGAGATTCCAGTATGCTTTTGACAGTGAAAATGCCCTTGTTGCGTAAAGTCCATTTACGCTTGTCTGAAGATTCTGAGTCTCAGTGGAGATGTCAACAATATGAAGTAGAGATGAAACTGTTGATTTTCTAATCATTGAGTGCTCTCCGGAAAATTAAAGTTCAGACTTGTTGGGACAAGACTAGGTAGACAGTTGCCTCTTTTGGGGAACTAACACAGTAAAGATCAGAGAGAAAGTGAGTAAGTTTGCTCTGTCCATTCCAATGATCTTCCCAAAAGGAGGTCTTTTGCACCATCGCCCACCACTATGTTGGTGTGATTCTTAAAATTTGGCTAGAGATTTCAGATATTTCTCCAATCGCTGTAACCATATAGGTTGTTGGTTTCCTTGGTAGCCCAGTGGTTCAACTTATCATATTCCTGGCAATAAATCTTCTCCATAGGGCTATAGCTTCAGAACTAAATCTCCAAAGCCATTTCTGAAGCAGACTTTAATTCTGAAACTTGAGATTCTTGTCCAAATCAGCCTGTTTTGTACTGAGAGTCAGGTCATCGCATTTGACCAGGTTAAAACCTTTCTTCTCTTTGTTGCCATTCCATAGGAAGTCTCTTCCATAGGAAGCAGGTAAGCACGTGGATCATATTTTACTAATTGCAAAATATCCATGAGGTTATGGTGGGATATCTTTAGATGGTTCGGCATCTCTAGGGAAATGCCAAGATCAGTGAAGGAGTTGACATTTAGCTGGAAGAATGGAGCAAGAAGAAGGCACAAAGCTTGGAATGTTACCACTCTTGCTTTAATGTGGGTAGTTGGAAAGGACGAAATAGGAGAGCTTTTGAAGGGGTGAAGATGAGTTTTTCTCAATTGAGTAGTAGTCTCCGATCCGTTGTTTTCTTTTGGTGCACCCATGCAGTTCCTGGTTGTATAGAGGATTGGTGTCTTTAGGAGAGAATCATATTTTGTAGATTTCTCCTTTCTTTGTATACTTGCATGCAGCCAAGCTGGTCTTGTTAGTATCAATGAATTCTTTTACTTGATTAAAAAACCCAAAAAAAACACGTCTTCCACATTTAAGGGGATAGGGAATAAGGACATCGTGTAAGTGAGGAGGGCAATCCAAGACTGAGTGAATACGGGTCAGTCTCTCACCCAAGGATAAGTATTATGTTTTCCATCTAGCCAACTTCTTATCACATCTTTCCATCACCTCATTCCAGATATCACATGATTTGCTTTTGGCACCGAGAGGCATACCCAGGTATTTAGCGGGCAAAAGGCCCTGTTGGGAACCCAAAATTCCAACTAGAATATGCAGATAAATGACTTAGTTGACAAGGTAGGTGAAGCTCTTACTCAAGTTGACATGAAGACTTGAGAGAGCTTCAAAAAGAGTGAGGATGGCTCTTAGATGTCTCATCTGCTCCGCCTCGGCATCACAGAAGACTAAAGAGTCATCAGCATATAGCGGGCGTGTAAACTGATGTTGATATTTGTATTGCAAGTGATAGCAAAACCTTCGATCCATCTCTTTGTGTTACCAACTCGGTCATATGATTTAGGCCCTTCATAGCAAGGACAAAAAGGAATAGTGACAAAGTCGCCCTATCTCAGGCCTCTATGTGAAGGAAAGAAACCTTCCGGACTTCCATTTATCAGAATGGAAATATTTTAACACGTCAGATGCAGAGGTGTATCCCGTAAATACATTTATCTCCAAATCCCATATATTTGAGAATCTTCAAAAGGAAAGCCCAATTTACATGATCAAAAGCCTTTTGATGTCAAGTTTGCAAAGGATCCAAGGTCTTTCTTGTTTAGCTCTAGAGTTCACCAATTCTAAGAGTGTTGCATCCAAGATCCGTCCACCCCTTAATGAAAGTCATTTGATGTTCAACAGTGACGTTTCCATAACATTCTTCAAACTCTCCATGATAAGTTTGGAGATGATCTTGTAGACTCCACCAATAATGCTTATAGGCCTAAAGTCTTTTAACTCTTCTACCCCATGTTTCTTTGGAATAAGAGCTATAAAAGTGACACTGAAAGATCTATTTAAAAACTCATTTTGATGGAAATTTTGGATGGTCAGCATCAAATCATCTTTAACGGTTACCCAACAAGATCTTTAAAAAAAACATTATGAATCTATCAGGGCCTGAAGCTTTTATCAGTTGCACATTGACTTTGACTGATAATTGGAATCACCTCAGCTTCAGAGAAAGATCTCTGGAGCCAAAGTTGTTCTTCTAGAGAAATCTTGGGGCAGCCCATGAGATTCTTCAGCTAAAGCATTGTAAGACACAAAAGGAGACACAGGGTGTGAGATGCTGTTCCACCAAAACTTCTGTAGGTTGTATGGAGAGAGAAATGGGAGAGATTCTGAAAGAGTAGAATCTCCTTTGTTTTTGAAAAATAGCATCTTATCCTTTATTTCCATCGGGGGCACCCATGAAGTAAATATGTATATACATGTCGGTCGAAAAAACCACTGATAGACACCTTATATGTAAGTTCTTTAGTTCTTTATTTTTTCAGTTGTAACTGGCAATTTTATTCATCTTCTAAACTGTACAATTTGAGCTGAGGGAGTTTACTTACTCTAATCCCTAATCCATTTGTGAGATAGATAAGCTAAACCAGATAAAGGAAATAAAGTAAATGCACTAAAAAGGCATGGATGCCAGAGTCATACATAGGTATTAGGCATTGAAAAAGTAATAAAGACAAGAAAAAGCATATACAGCAACCATATGATTGGGTGTTCGCTCGAGAAAACTACTGATAGACACTAATCCTTACATGTAATTAAGACATTTAGCAAATAATATAGACAAGAAAAGGCATCTACAGTAACCAGACCCAGACCCCAGGTATCATTTAATAAGTTTTGAGCGCGAGGGGAGGAGGGATGGGTGATTCTCAAATAATGCTAAGTGTAGGATAAGGCACAAACAATGGCCAAGACCCCAATCCTAGGTATCATCCAACAAATTTGAAGGGTAAGGATGGAGATGGGAATTAATTATCCAATCATTATTATTGCAGAATAAAAAATCCAAGAACATTGGTTCAGGGGACAAGAGTCTGTCCAAGTTGGCCTCCTAAAACATCGAACGAAGCAACTGTACCGCTTTGCATTTTGTTCTGTGCAGCAATTACCAGAAAATAGCACAAGAGCGAATAGAAAATGATTTTGACAAAGTAAAATTATCACACACCTGAAGTGGAATATATACAGAAGAGACAACATCAAGTTTTAATATCTCCACAACTGATATGTCACCATCTTTCAGTAGCTGCAGTATAAAAAGTCATTTTCATTTTACAAGAATAGGAGAAACATCTGTAAATAGAAATTTTAGCATAGAAAGTTGGAAACAACTGATGTTACAAACATACATGTATCTCACTGAACTCCATCTGAACATCAACTCGCGTACTTTCTCCAACATCTTCAAAGGATCGAGATTTTGAACCTTTCAGTTGGATTCCCATAATGTTATTCTCAACCATAAGACCCACTTTACGGTGCACAAACTTCATATCCAGTTTGGGTAAAACAAAGCTAAGCTATCAAACAAACACAATAATTATGTCAATCAAATTATAACTTCCTAAAATTCTTATGAAAAAAATATCTAACTTCGCAACATCATGCTATGCAGTAAGCGCAAACAAAACCAAAAAAAAAAACATAAGGAATTAGTTATAAATAGAGGCATCAAATTATAACGGTGGGTCGATAACATTTCCCTGCTGGGTCAAATTGGATTGGCACAACCCTGCATTTCATTGACTAGAAATCGGGACTTGGTTTGCCTGGCGTTGATAGAGCTGATACTCTAAACCATCTTTCTCGTTTGTTTACCATTCTCTGGCACTTGGACACTAGGTAATTGACAAATTTATGTATTCTTTTTTTTTCTTAATGAATTAAAATTTATGTATTATGTTTATCAATGTTATGTTTTTTTGTCTGTTCTTTTTATGAATTTTATTTTGTTTATCCTATTCACCAAAAAAAGTGTGGTTACTTGCTTCCGATACAATTACTAATTATACATACACACATACCAACCACTAGATGGGTAGATATTTATAAGTAAATAGAATTCTTTGAGAAGGAAAAAAATCTACAAATTTATACAATATGTGGATAGAATTTGAACCCAAACCTTTTAACGGCTTAACTTATTTTATAAGGTTAATGTCTTAATTATAGTTGAAATAGAAAGGAAAGGCTTGAAGAAAATGGAAGCAGGAAAGTAGTGTATTGTTATAAGCTAAAAGGTATATTGAACCAAAACAAGTCATCATGTGATCCATTAGACATACTGTAGTTGGCAAAGACTGTCACCAAACAAGAAATAAGCCTGACAATAAAAAGAAGACAAAGAAAGAAAGATATTGAAGCAGGAAACAGCAAACAGACAGCAAACAGAATTAATTTCAAACAAGGAAGGGCAGTTGGCTATGTTATGGATAACCCAATCTAATCAACGGCATATTATTGATTTTAACTTGTGTTGGTTGGATAGTGGCCCGCAATTCAACCCATCTGAACAGAGCCCGTTTAGACCCAAACAAATTCTGGATGCGTGGGTCATGACATGTCCGTTGATGTAACCCATTTTGATCCGCAACTAATTCATGCAACCCACCATTTGACACCCACCGCTACTTATAAAATTGTAAGATTTAACTTGTGTCAAACACCAAAGAAACAAGCAGAACCAATCAGCTATGGATTTTGCAAAGACAAAATCACTATGGCTCTGTGTCAGAATGACTCAATCTTCCATCAGTTCAGAGCCCACACCTCCTTTTCTATGCCTTTCTATTATACTTCCCATCCCGGCAAATGAAGGAGCAAGTAATGCAACAATTGAGCTTTTCTTTTATACAAGGTAACATATGAACAATTGAACTTATTGTTGAGCTAGTTATAGAGCTTACTATCCATATTGAGCCCCCTAACATTCCAGGAAGCAATCATAACTCCCATTGATTGACAAGGAATTTTGACCGGAAAGCTTTAGTTTAGGGAATCCTTGATGATTGCACCGTAGAATATCCTTGGAAATGGCTTTTAAGGGATTTAAACTTAGGCCAATGTGTGCCGGGTTGCCAAATGATTCATTGCTATTTGAGCATCCCTTTGGTTGTGTATCGGTAAACTTGATGAAATTCCTCTCTTTTTGGAAAATTTGCAATAATATTGAAACTTTCATCGTGAATGTGTAAATTGGGTAAAATTGGTTTTAAATGATATTGGAATAAGAAACTTTATGAAAAATGGAACTTTGAAAATTTAATGGAAACTATCGGTAATTAAGGGATTTTGGTAGAAAGGCGATTTTGGCATGCTTGATAATAAACTTTATTGTATTTATAAAAGATAAGCTTGAAGCATAATTCCAAACAGCCCGTAGACACATTTTTGGGGTTACTCTACTTATAATTGATAAGCTCAAGGCTATTCCAGGTGGCCTGTAGACATATTTCCGAGTTACTCTACTTATAATGGATAAGCTTGAGGCTATTCCGGGCGGCCCGTAGACACTCTTTGGGTTCAAAGTTTATTGTTGATGAGATTGAGACTATTCCAAGCGTGACTATCTTTTCGGGTTGTACTATTTTTCATCATTCAACTTGCATTTATACCTCTGTGTTGTGTGGAAAAGTGGTATCATTATATTTCATGGTGTTTGACTCTATTATTATGATTTATGAAGAAATTTGATCTCACCAAGGACATGACCTTAGATAGAAAGAAGTGGAGGTCACAAATTAGAGTAGTAGGCTAATTGGTCGGTAGGGTTAGGTGGTATGGTAGGGTAGTAGGAGTAGTCGTGTTTTATATCAGCCATCAGGTGTTGTTTTTATCTATCATATACATGTTGATGTCATTGTTACATCATGATTGATTCACACTATCATGTGCTTTGTGTTGTTAGTCGTCCTTTCTGTTTCCTTTTCTTTTCCTTCCCATTTTTTTCCATATCTAGTTTATTCTTCTTATGGGTTCTTGAGACAAGGATTCCTAGGAAACAGCCTCTCTACCTTTGAGGTAGTGGTAAGGTCTGCGTACATTCTACCCTCCCCAGACCCCACATGTGAGATTCCACTGGGTATGTTGTTGTTGTTTGTTATTCCTGTGTTTGTTCTTAATTAGTTTCCTTAGTGCTGCTCATATTATATATTATCTTTCTAAGCTCGATCGGCCTTTGATGCCTTTTGAGTGCCCCGTGTTTTCAGTACTCATGTTGCACTTCTGCATCATCTTGATGCAGATCCCAGTTTGAGCCACCATTAGCGTGTGCCTAGTCATCCGTAGCACCCTTAGCATCCTGATAGTGGTGAGCTCCGACATCCAGAGACTTGTTGAATTCCTGCTGCTTTCTGATTGTATTTTGGATTTTGGATAGTCAGATTACTGGATGGTTTCTATATATTTTATCAGCTTTTGTACTTCCTATCTATGGTTATTCCAGTGTCGATTTTGTCTTGCAGTTATATTCAGGCTTTTGGCATATTTTTGTATCGCATTTCACCTCTATGCATGAGCCAACTTCTTGATTATGATATTACCACCTCGCATATTACTATTTACTATTTTAGCATTAGCTTTTATTCCTAATTTTCTTCCGCAAAACTCTGATGGGTCATTTGGTACAAAGATGAATAATCCAGGGATTAGTAATGCACGAATTAATTTTTTATCAAGTGATTGGTTTATTGTCCAACTAATTTTGTGCTCGGTTCAAAACTTTACAAAAAGCTTCTTTCTAATTATATCCTTGAATTATTATGAAATTTTTTATTTCATGTAATAGAGTCAAAGTAGATTATTTTGTTGTGGCTTTTAACTAGCTAGAAGAACAACAATTTTGTCGTCATGTTTGCTATCTCCTCACTTGAATTATTTGAGGATAAATAATTTGGTCTTAATAAATTGATCACTCAAAAAACGCCAATTTTAAAATCGAAAAGATGGTAAACAATTATAAAAAGAATAAACCATCTATATTTACCCATAAACTTTGCAAGTTGTAATTTTAGTATGGAGTTTATATCTCAAAAGGTCACTCAACTTTGAGAATTTATCTAACATAATCATTGAACTTAGTTTTGTATCAATAAAATCATTCAATTATATCAACAAAATCACTAAACTAAATTAATTATCAAAAAAAATTGACTAGGCAAAATATTTTCTGTATATTATGTAAATATGAATCCACAAATAAACATAATTTGTAAGCTAATTTATTCAAATAAATTTACTAACACATAAAATCAGGAAAATAAGAAAAAGCGTAAAAGAATTTGAGAGATATTTTTGTCATCCCATGATATTAAATCTTATGTATTACTAATACCACCAAATGGAAGATATTAGTTAATACCATATAGGGTGTATTAACTAATACATGGATTAGCTATATATAGACCCGAAATTTCTACCAACAATAACAACCTACCCAAGTTAAAATATACGCAGACTTTACCACTACCTCATATAAATTTCTACCAAATATAGTATTAAATAACACCATGCATAATACACAGATTATTTCTTCTAATACCTCCTACCAAACGGCACCTTAATATTTTAGGGGATTGACTTGCCTAGTCGGGGGTTTCGGTAGGCACCATTATGACCCGGATTCGGGTCCTGGTAGGAACATTCTTGATCACTACTGGTGATAATGATATCGTCAACATAAACCACCAAAACATAAATATATTTGGAGCAAAATGTCAAGAAACACAGAGTGATCAACTTCACTATGAATCATGCCAAGCTCCTAAATTACTGTGTGGAACTTCCCAAACCAAGCTCGAGGAGACTGTTTTAGACAATAGAGTGACCAGCGCAATCAATGGTAAATTTACTATTTTTTTATATTATACAAATATGAACTCACAAATAAACATAATTTGTAAGCTAATTTATTCAAATAAATTTACTAACACATAAAATCAGGAAAATAAAAAAAAAGCGTAAAAGAATTTGAGAGATATTTTTGTCATCCCATGATATTAAATCTTATGTATTACTAATACCACCAAATGGAAGATATTAGTTAATACCATATAGGGTGTATTAACTAATACATGGATTAGCTATATATAGACCCGAAATTTCTACCAACAATAACAACCTACCCAAGTTAAAATATACGCAGACTTTACCACTACCTCATATAAATTTCTACCAAATATAGTATTAAATAACACCATGCATAATACACAGATTATTTCTTCTAATACCTCCTACCAAACGGCACCTTAATATTTTAGGGGATTGACTTGCCTAGTCGGGGGTTTCGGTAGGCACCATTATGACCCGGATTCGGGTCCTGGTAGGAACATTCTTGATCACTACTGGTGATAATGATATCGTCAACATAAACCACCAAAACATAAATATATTTGGAGCAAAATGTCAAGAAACACAGAGTGATCAACTTCACTATGAATCATGCCAAGCTCCTAAATTACTGTGTGGAACTTCCCAAATCAAGCTCGAGGAGACTATTTTAGACAATAGAGTGACCAGCGCAATCAACATTAAGGCTAGAATCTTTTTCCAGACCAAAATCTATTTATAGACACTACATTACAATTCTTTTCCACATAGGACACTATATACAATCCTAGTTCTATTCTAACAACTCTCTTTTTTGGAAAATCATTAGAAGTTGAAGTTCATTCCTATTTCCTCGAAAACAAGTAATAAGCCCAAGAACTTATTTAAATCAATCTATTATATAACCCAAAGACATGGAATTAAAGATGGTTTGAGGAACTTAAATTTATTAAAAGGAAATAACAGTCTATGCATTATGTATCAGAGCCGGCTACAAAGGTTACTTCTTCCCTACTTCATCATGCACTATTTTATGGCATTTTTCGTTAGTTATATTCCTAAAAAGAGGGAACCATTTCTATAATTAAAGACTTTCCTTTCATATCATTGTACTTCCAACTTCTTTCTCCTTAATCATTCTAAAGAAAAGTTTGCAATGCAATTATTTCAAACCTATACCCTATAAAAACTGAACATTTCATAACAGACATGTCAAATGTGACCGTGACAAGCACAAAGCTATAAAGGACAAAATATTATTATTTTTTATAATGTAGCTATAAACCAAAAAAAATATTGTCAAGCTTGCTGCAGAGGGTGAGGATAGAACAACTGACCTTTTCAGGGAACATTGATGCATATTTCATAATAGCCAAATTAGCTGGGGGCTTCACTGGCTTTTCAGCAGTACCAGATTCCTTGACTGCCTTCATAGCTACATCTGTAGAAGAAAAGGCATCTTCACCTTTCCTTTTAAGTAATAGCTCCTCATTCAAATTAATGGAGACATCACCGGTGGCGATCTCCACGTTCCTAACAACCACTCCTGCTTCCCTAAAACAAAAAAGGAACAGAATATAGTGGAGTAGTAACAATGCGCAGGCAAGATCAGATAAAATCTCAAAATCTGCTTCTTTCATTATTTTTTATACAACAACAACATACCCAACGTTTCCAGGAAACAGCCTCTCTACTTTTATGGTAGTGGTAAGGTCTGCGTACATTCTACCTTCCCTAGACCCCACTTGTGGGATTATACTGGGTATGTTGTTGTTGTTGTAACAACAACATACCCAATGGAATCCCACAAGTGGAGTCTGGGGAGGGTAGACTATACGCAGACCTTACCACTACCTCTAGAGAGGTTGTTTCCTGGGAACTCTCGTCTTAAAAACTCATAGGCAGAATAAACTAGATATGGCAAAAAGGAAAGGAAAAGAAAAGGAAACGGAAAGCGCGACTAATAACGAAAAGAACATGATAGTATGTAAATACGATAAAATTAACACATATAAGACAGATAATGACAACACGTGATATAAAGACACGACAAAACCTAATACCCTACCATACCCCACAGCCAGACATCAACCTAACCCTACTAACCTATTAGCCTGCTACTCTAATTCGCGACCTCCACTCCTTCCTATCTAAGGTCATGTCCTTAGTGAGTTCAAGTTTTGCCATATCTTGTCTAATCACCTCCCCTAAATACTTCTTCGGTCTATGTCTACTACTCCTTGTAGCTCCTAAATCCAACCTCTCGCATCTCCTAACAAGAGCATCGGTATTTCTTCTCGGCACGTGTCCAAACCATCGCAGCCTCGCTGCTCTCATCTTGTCAGCCACAGGTGCCACCTCTAGCTTCTCCCAAATGGTCTCATTCCTAGTCTTTCATTATTTTTTATAAGGTAAATAATTTAACAATTGAGGAAACCCAGTTTACAATCCGTATAGCAAAGGTTCTTTTATTTGAACGTCCACGGTTGCAAAGAGCTAGTTCGTTTTTCCATTATTGGGAGAAGCAAGCAAGCTACAATTCTAGTTTACAAGAGAAAAGATCTGCAACCGGCACATATCAGATGTACAAAGCACAAGCATAGTACAAAAACAGGCCCTATCAGATAAACCTTTCCAGCGCATCTATAAATTAAGAATTGAGGTATATTTCCAATGAATTTAAAATTTTGTCCAATAAAGCTTTAAAAAAGATATGGTAGTTATAACCATAACCTGCTCTTCATCCAGCAAAGATAATAAATGCACATTCCATTGGCGTGGGAGAACTTACGCCAAAAGAACCAAACTGGATGACTAAGTCACATTCTTGAGCAATGTTCAATTGGAACTGTAGTTCATGCTTCAGAGCTCTAGCCCAAAAATTGACATCGGCATATCATGCTTCTTAATTAACATGAGAAATTTATCATTATCCAACTCCAAGAATTTATGGACTTTTTATTTATTTCCCTGCAAGTAATTTCTTGATTGACACCTAAATTTTAGTTGCTAAAAAGGGGATTTTTATAGTCTCCTTTTCCTAAATAAATCTATCAGATCCATCTTTGTAGCTATAAATCTCTTCTGATCATCAATGCAAGTTTGCCTCTAACTTAATTTTTTCCCAAAGAACTTTCAGCATCGGTAAAGTCGAGCCACTTCTAAGGTTCTGTCCCCATTTCCCTCTAGAAACTAAGCTTTGACATGATCAACGAAAAATTATTTCCTAACTTGCATGGTCTTCTTTTATCTCAATGTAGTTGAATTATGATCAACAAGCTGGAAACCCAGTACTCTGTACTCCAATGTAAGTCGTGAATCCAATGGCTGCTCTTTCTACAAATAAAGAATTTGGCAAAATTCTTTCTTAAGACTGACCAAAGATGAATTATTTTACATGAAGGTGGAAAAGATCTTAAGATGTGTTTGTCGATCATTCACAGTATAATCAGAAATAAGACTCATCTTGCCTACATTAAGGCAGTTATAAATGAAAACCATTTCCCCTCTCAGGGAAATTTTAGTCATATCAGGATGCTTAATGGAAATTTCCCTTTAGATCTTTTAGAGCTGTGGAAACTCTAATGACGGAGATTCTAATTGTTTATACATTATTAGCTATAAGACTAGTGCATGTGAAAAAGATAATAATTTTAAAAAAAAAAATAACAACAAAAACAAAAAACAATAATATATGGACTAATAAATATGCAAGCATTGTGGTCGTAAGCTCATAACCATAGCATATGGGATAGAGTGGAGCATTCATCTTTTTTTTAAAATGAACTAAGGTGTTTCATAAGAAAAAGCATCAAGAAGATGCAAATTACAAAAGCTGATAGCAAAAAATGGTTGTTCAGGAATTCCTGAGGATAAAATTTAAGAGGCTGATATTTAACGTTAAATGACTGCTGATGATTTGAGGGAATATATATATGATATACACACACACACACACACACATTATAGCTCGTTACTGGTCTTTGCACAAAAGCAGCTTCTTTTTTTTTGGGTACTATATTTACTCCAATAATTTTAATCAAGGTAATGAAAATAAAATTCATACCACTTCCATTACAGAATTAGATATATGAGTAGGAACAGATTCTGTAATAGCACATACCAAAACTGATAAATAAATGTTCAGATGTGAATATATAATTAAGTATTTAAAGTTGCATTTTGGTGAAAAAAGAACACGTAGATTTAGAGATGTTCCATCTGATCATTCGACAATGTAACAATGCAGATGTTTTAGAACATCAAATATTAATGAGATTCATGCTGTTAATGACTGGTCGTAGAATATGTACGTGTGTTTCGAAAGCTGGAATAAGGAACGAAATTTGTCCAGCAAATACATACGAACAGAAACACCATATATACAAACTACAGAGAAGTCAAATTTAAAAAGCTAGAAAGGTCCCATCAATTGTCAATTACCGAAGAAGTTGATTCAATTACATAAAATAACTGAAACAAATGGAACAGTCGAAAGAGGGTATTACCTATCATGGCCGAACTCACAAATGAGGGAAAATTCTTCACAACTGAAAGGAGCAGAGACCCTTTCAGTCACAGCTAATAATCTATCGTTGGAGCGAAAAGACCCACCATGCATTGATGATTGATCATAACTGACTCGTGGTTCACCAAAGTGAACAAAGATAGGAGCAAGCAGCAACTTGACAAACAATTCTGGCTTGGACCCACCATCTTTAGATAAATCAAGCGTCAACTCTTTGACCTCAACAGTAGCTTTTGGTGTCTAAACAGTTTATACAGATAATCAGCATGTATGTGAAAACCATGAGAGAAAACTAAACAAGTTAAACAAACACATCAGAAAGCAATCAACAGTGTAACATAATGTCCACTAAAGAAAACTTCATCTAGCTCATTACAGTGAGACAAACTTCATCTAGCTCATTACAGTGAGACACTACATAAAGGCAACAAGTAAGCAGGACATTAATTCCTCCATCGAGTTCATGACGCCTAACTTGGCAAAGCATCTGTTCAGTCAATGTGCAATTATTTCCAAGCACCTGATGCAATAAGCATGTATATACCATTGTTGCTTACACCACCAGGAAGAAGAATCTCCCAAAATACCCAATTGTCAACCCCTCCTAATGTTCAATGTCCAAAAGTCAAAACACTATAAGGAAAGTGTAAAATGTCTCCTTGCATCTATCTCCATGTGAAATAATTCTTTAAGAGAGAGAAAGGAAGGGGGAGAGAGAGAGAGGGGAATAACGAACAAGAACACACTAAAATCTGAATCTTACAGCTATTTAGATCTAGTCTGTAAGTTGCAGATTACATTCTCAGCACAGTATGCAGTAGATCACTGGTTTGGCATCTTTTCTCATTATTAATTAACATGGATATGCATGTTACCGCAAGTCAATGAATACTTCGATGGAAATCTTACAACATCTCGCTGCAATTCTGACATGTATGAGTTAAAACTTAAAGAAACTTAGACCACTGCCAACCACAAACAACAGCAATGCAATTCTTCATGACTCATCATATGAATCAAAGATGATTTAAAGATACACTTGTAAACAAAATCTTCAGCATCCAAACAGTCATAAAATGTAATCAATTAAAGAGCTGACAACAACAGTTAGCAGTCTTTCTGGGTACATGAGTAAAATGGATGTGAGGAAATTCAATCAATCATGACACTCCTTAGACCAAGTTTAATGAGAACAATGTTTACCTTCACAACCAACTCAGTCACTGAAACTGACAAAAATCTGGCCATATTGGCCACAACCATCCACTTCCCTCTACCTGACTTGCGAGATTTACGAGATCTAGTCTTTTTTGAGATTTTACTGGAAGCCCTCATTACAATTTCTAAATCACATATTAACACCTGAAGTTTTGGATCCCTGGATATAAAACCAACCCCAAGCTTGACCAAGGATTGCCGAATACTGAGTCTAATTTCGCCAATGGATACACTTTCAACTGCGCCCTGTAAATTATTTTTCAAAGTGACATGAGATCAAGTATAAATACAATACAACTGCTGAACCAGAACAAATAGAAAAGCTTGCATCTAATTGTTGCCTTATAAATCAGAAGTTAAAAGTTGAGCCTAAGATAAACTGACAGCAACTTATTCACTCCCTTCAGCAAATTCCCTAAATGACAGGCTTCCGAAGTCACGGTGCACTGTGCTTGGTGTAAATGCAGTGGCAGCTTTTCTTTTGACAAGATGCAAAGAAGAGAAAAAAGAGGTCCACATGCACATAAATTTCTATGCTGGAACTCAGACATGATCCTAAGATGACAAAATAAATCTTTAAAAATTCAGAATGCCAAATTTTCTAAAAGAAAAATAATTGTCAACTTTTTTTGGCAGAATCTCTCCTAACAGTGGCTCCTTTGTTAAGTCAGTTCACATTACAGAAACAAGATCAGATGTGATATCGCCCCAAGATATAGGAATTCTACTCTCAAATTGGCCACCTAGACATTTGACCAAATTGGATCCAAGTTGACACTGCTCTTTTTGTTTTACCAACTATTTCTACTGGTTCCTCCGCATTCCCTTGCATACACTTCCAAGAATAAAAAATTATAATTATTTAGCTCGTTCAACAAAGACGGAATCCTTGGTGTAAGGTTGAACATTTCCTATGAATGCCTATAAGTATTCTCTTAATCAGATCACATTTGTATAACTGTCTTGTAAAGCAACTGTGTCGGATTATACCGATCTTTAAACAGTTTAAAGCTGGCAGATCATTTGCTAACTAATTAAGTACAACTTCAAAGCACCAATATAAGGTTCACAACAAGATAAGCCATCCCTATGAAGCTGTCATTCTTTGTCTAGTTGGTGATAAGGAAAGCTTGCCTAACTCAAGATAAGGTACGAAGAAGAGGTCTTCAGATTTGTTCAAAATATCTTTCATGTGAACAGGAGGGTGAAAACAATGAACTCTTATTCCTACACTGCAAGACAACTATAAATCTGTGGCACATGTTCTTTTGTACTTTGGGAATTACTTGGGAAATACCTAGTTCTACTTTGGCACAACTGACCAGTTGGTGGAGTATTGGAAGTAGAGGTTAGAGGAGACCGGTGGAAGATCATTCCTGCTAGCATCTGGTGGACAGTGTGGAAAAAAAAAATGGTGGACATTTTGAAGGCACTAGCGGTCTATCGAGAAAATTAGGATGAATTATATAAGCTTGTTCTTTTTGTGGGTAAACAGAATGTGGGGGGAAGTAGGAAAGATAGTATATTGAATTGGCATCGAATAATTGTATAGGATTCTCGGCAGGGGTTTAAGCACCCTTTCGATGCTTGTAAGTTTCCAACTTAGCACCTTTTTCTGGGGTGGCTAAGTTTTTAATAAATAGAACTGTTGTCTCCCAAAAAAAAAAACAAAGAAGAGAAAGGTAGTAAGAGTTGTCAGCTTGATCACTGTTATTCAAAAAAAAAAAAAAGGTTCACAACAAGCAATATATGGTAGTAACTGTTACGCATGAATTTCACATGTAATGAACCCGAAGATCATAAACAACAAAAAGAAGAGAGAAAAGTAAATATGGTGGACCATCGAACAAAACCCTTAAATCACAGCATAAAACAGATAAACCCGTATCAAGCTCAAACAGAAGGAGAAAAAAAAAACGACCTTGTTGAACTTCACCGCAATATCTCTCAAGCATTTCCATCCTCCAACACGGAACGAAACAGATGCTCCCATGGCTCGGCTTAGAATCCAAGCCAACATGCGGGAAGCAAACCTAAGACAGGAAAGTGCACAAATAAGCAGACTACAAAAGTTCAAGAAAAATGAAGAAAAAAAGTGAAGTAATTATTCAACATCGTGAAATTGGATTAAACCTAAATTCTCAACTTTAAGTACCAACTCGGTTATATAGAAGTATAGAGCTAAACCTTTTTTATGTTAGCAAAGCTTAAAGAACTAGACTTCTAAATGCCGAGCATAAGAGAAATGGGTTAATTTACATGATAAAGCTTCCTAATCATAGTCAATGACATATAATAATTATATTCCTACGCACTAACATACCCAGTGTAATCCCACAAGTGGGGTCATGAAAGGGTAAAGTATATGCAAAGTATATGCAGATCTTACCCCTACTTCACAGAGATAATGAGGTTGTTTCTGAAACACCCTCAGCTTTAGAAATAGATAACATGGCAACTTGAAAAAGACATAGAGGTAGAACAAGACATAGCAAATAATAGAGAAAGAGTAACATATGGTACGAAGCAAAAAAATGTAATAAACGGAACACAAGAAACAACTGGTAATAGCAGTAATTGAAAATCAAGAAACTACGCAACAAAGAACAAGAAGCTACGAAACAACAACACCACACTCAGTGAAATCCCACTAAGAGGAATCTGGGGATAATAGAGTGTACGCAAACCTTACCACTACCTCGTAAAGGGAGAGAGGCTATTTCCGAAAGAACCTCGGGTCAAGTGCATCAAACCCAAATAAAAGAATAAAATAATGAAGAAAGCATAGTAGTTAGAAAGAAAAATAGTACAAAATCTACCGGAAAGAAACAATACCAGCAACAAAATAGCATGATAATCGGAACACAATAAACAACGTATGACAAAAACAACAACGGTACAACTAGTATTACAACGGGCATTAACAAGCCTAAACCTTCCAAGGCAGACAAAACACCACCCCTACTAACCTTCTACTCTAATATGTTCCGCCCTATCTAGAGTCGTGTCCTCGGTAATATTTAGTTACACCATGACCTGTCTAATCACTTCTATCTAATACTTTTTAGGCCTACCTCTACCTTTTCGGGTACCTCCTACAATCAGCCTCTCACACCTCTACAATGAGGTGTTAGTGCACATCCTCCACACATGGACAAACCTCACAATCTCGATTCCCTCATCTTGTCCACAACAGAGGTCACTCCTACCTTCTCTCGGATAACCTCATTCCTATCCTTCCTAGTATGCCTACACATTCATCTCAATATCCTTATCTCCGTAACATGCGGCTTCTGGACATGTGAATTCTTGATTAGCCAACATTCCACCCCATACAACAAGGAGGCCTAGTCACCACTTTTTAGGACTTACCTTTAAGTTTAGGTGGTACATTCTTATCACACAAGACTCTAGAGGCAAGCCTCTATTTCATCCATGTTGCCTTAATGCAAAGTGTGACATCATCATCAATGTCCCCACTACCCTGGATTACAGAGTCAACATACTTAAACCCTCTCTCGGAAAAAGTCTGTGTGGCAAGCCTTACTTCCATGTCCATTTCATGCAACGTAACACTGAATTTGCACTCTATTTTGTTTAGTCATGCTCAATATGAACTCTTTGCACTTTTGAGTCTTTCACCAAACCTCAACGTAGCATTAACTCTTTCTCGTGTCTCATCAATCAGTACAACATCATCTGCAAATACTATACACCATGGGCCATCCTTTTGAATAGATCGCTCAACTCTTCCATCACCAATGCAGATAAGAAAGAGCTAAAGATTTGATCCCTAATGTAGCCCTATCTCAATTAGAAAGTGCTCTGAGTCTCGCCCCACCATTCTAGTCCGAGTCTGGGCTCCATGCTACATATCCTTTACTACCATAATATAAACTATCGAAAAACCTTTAGCCTCCGGACACCTCCACAGAACATCCCGAGAGGACTTTGTCAAAAGCCTTTTCAAGATCAATAAACACCATATGTAGGTCCCCTTTTCTTTTCTCTATATTTCTCCACCAGTCTCCGCCTAATGTAGATGGCTTTAGCAGTTGATCACCAGGAATGAAACCAAATTGATTCTCATAAATGGACACCTCTTTCCTCACCCTCATCTGCTCCACTCTTTTCAATTTGATACCTCTATAATTATTATAGTTTTGGGCTATCTAGTTTACGGAATATATACCAAATGTTGAGGTAGTGGTAACGTCTGCATACATTCTGTTCTCCCCAGACTCCACTTGTGGGATTCCACTGGTATGTTGTTGTTGTTTGTTGTACCAAATGTATAGTTAGTGTATAAACATATTCAAATAATTTAAAAACTTATACATATCTATACATATAATATACATGACTATACACATAACATATACATACCATATAAAATCGAGTGAAATATATACTTTGTTCTATGTTAGGTAAACTAGATGATTGTTCCCTAAAATGGCCAAATGGTATAGATTGGTAGCTATTCTTAAATTTTTGGACATGGCCAACATTAGAATGAATACAAGAATATACCTAATGAAATCCTACTAAGTAGTGTTTGAGAAGGGTAAAGTGTATGCAAACCTTATCACCACCTTGTAGGTAGAAAAAACATTTCTGGAAGACTTTGGGTTCAAGAGCATCAATCTAAGTAAATGAAAAAAAACACTTGAAGAAGCATAGCCGGCAATAAGAAAATTAGGGTAAGTCTACAGGCATTAACAAGCTTAGACATACACACCATAAGGCAAGACTCCACCTCTGCCAGCTTTCTGCGATAATAAACGACCATCACTCTGTCATATCTAAAATCAGGTCCTCAATAATATGAGATGAACTTGCGCCGTGTCTTGTCTAATTACCTCTCCTAAATGCTTTTTTGGCCTACCTCAACCCTTTCGCATACATCCTACAACCAATCTTTCGCAGCTCCAAACTAAGGGGTCAAGGAACCTCCTCTACACATGTCCAAGCCATCTCAGTCTTGTTTCCCTCATCTTGTTCGCCATAAAAGGCCACTCCCACCTTTTTCCGAAAAACCTTATTCCTAATTTTGTCACTCCTAGTATGTCCACATATCCATTTCAACATAATCATCTCCACTACATGCATCTTCTAAACATGTGAGTTCTTAATTGACCAAAACCCCATCCCATATAACAAGGACGGTCTAACCACTACTCTTTAGAACTTACCTTTAAGTTAAGATCACACCTTTTTAGCATACAAGACACTAGAGGCAAGTCTTCATTTCATCCATGTTGCCTCAATGCAATGTGTAACATCATTATTGATACCCTTACTATATTAGATTTTGAATCCAAGATACTTAAAACTCTCTCTTGGAAATAGTATATGTGGCAAGCCCTACTTCCACGTCCGCTTCATCTAACACAACACTAAATTTGCACTTCAAATATTTCATTTCGATCCTACTCAACCCAAACCCTTTGGACTCCAGAATGTGCCACCAAACCTCCAACTTAGCATTAACTCTGTCTGTCAAATGGCAAACTGCTTTGCTGAGTTAAAGCCCAGGGGGGCTGCTAGGGATCAAATACTTGGGGTTACAAAACAAGTGTTTGTTGGCAAAATGATTAGTGAGGTTTAGAAGAGAGGACCAAGCACTTTGGAAAGAAATTATCAGTGATAAGTCCGGTCAGAACAACCCACGGTACTCCAACAAAGTGAATAACATGTATGGTGTCTCTATATGGAGAACTATAAGAAACTGATGGAGTCAATTACAGCACAACATTAGATACAAAGTGGAGAATGGGACCAGGTTTCTTCTCTAGATTGACAACTGGATTGGTCAAGACTCATTCATGTCTTCAACACAACAACAACAACATTACCCCAATGCCTCAAAGGCTCCCGCCCATTGCGAGGTAAGGGGGGGTCGGATGTACGCAACCTGACCACTATGTTTAAAAGCATAGCGCGACTGTTTCCGGATGACCCATGATGAGCATCGAAAGTTGCATTGACTAACTGCTACTTCACAATTGAAAGAAGCGTAGACAGTTTAAAGAACCATTTTGCTTTATTCCATCATACTCCAAAGCCAAAAAATAGTGAATCTTTTCCTTCCTGTCTTCCTATCCAGATATATATATATATATATTCTCAATTACTCTCCAGATGCCATGGTAAATGAGGCATGGTCTAAACAGGGGTGGAATTTAAGTTTTAGAAGGTTACTAAATGACTGGAGATAGAGAGAGTAGCCAAGATGTTACAAACACTAGATAATTTCAAGGGCACATATCTGGAAGCAGATCTAGTGATTTGGAAACACAATCATGATGGCATCTAAAATCTTATATTTGACCAAAAAAGTTCTTTTAACTACATTAGTGACTAAGCAAAATATACTTTATTAAACATTGTTTTGAGCTGTTCCATGTACTCCAGACTTCAAAACTGATCAGGTATACATATATTCACATATTTCTTGGTGATATTGCACAAGAACATCCTCTCAATTCCAACATTTTATAGCTTCTCATTAAAGTATTCATCAAACATTCTATACCTATTTAAAAATAAAATGAATGGATGAGAGAAAGAATAGGCATCTCTTTAAGATTGCTCACACATTCCTCAATTGGTCTCTATGTTATGTTGAGTCTCCACGTAATGCAGTTTTTGTATTCTGCAATCAAATTATTGTATCTTAACTCCAAACCTATCTAAAGACTAAGGGGGCGTTTGAATTAACTTTTTTATGTGACTAATAAGTTAAAAGTCATAAGTTGGGAACCCCAACTTTTGACTTTAGACCTTTTTTCAACTTTAAAAAGTGTTTTTATCCAAACACTTTCAAAATTAAAAAAGTGCTTAAAAGCCAAATGCCACTAAAAATAAGCCAATCAAACATCCACTAAGGACAACCCATAAACGATTGGTAGAAAAAGACCCAATTTTCAAGTGGACTAATCTCAACAACAACAACATACCCAATGGAATCCCACAAATGGGGTTTAGGGAAGGTAGAAAGTACGCAGACCTTACCACTACCTCATAGAAGTAGAGAGGATGTTTCCTGGGAACTATCGTCTCAAAAACCGATAAGCAGAATAAACTACATATGACAAAAAGTAAAGGGAACAAAAAAAGCGACTAATAACCAAAAGCACATGACAATACGTAAATATGATACAATTAACACATAAACAACAGATAATG
>JAOTQR010000079.1:21514110-21535849 GCA_025774065.1 Solanum ossicruentum
TTGAGTGAGATTCGACTAAATAGATGTTTACGTGCCCCTAACGGGCACGGGTCACGACCCCAGGGAGGGGTGTGACATCAAACTTATATGATATCAATATGATGTCAATATATTGACGGAGTGTCACAAGAATATATTTTTTACTAATTTAAAGTTTAATAAAAAGTTTTGTAATTTTAATAATTTTTTAGTCATATACAATACCGATATGGTATAAATATACCGACGGAGTATTATAACAAATATATTTTCTACTAATTTAAAGTTTAATATTTTATTTATTTCTTTAAAAAAAGGAAAAATGCACAACTACCCCCCAAACTACAATCAAAATCTCACAGACACACTTAAACTTTTACTTGGTCCTATTAACCCGCTGAACTTATTTTTTTCATAATTTAATACCTCTTATTTGCCCACGTGGGAAGGTCCGTGCGTTCAAACACTTAAGATGCGCGGTTAAGGGTAAATAAGGTGCATTAAATTACGAAAAAAATAAGTTCATAGGGGTAATAGAACCAAGTAAAAGTTTAACTGTGACTCTGGATTTTGGTTATTGTCTGGGGATAGTTATGCATTTTGAATTATAATTTTTAATAACTCAAAATATTTAAAAGATATGAAAAATTTGGTTGACTTTCAAAATTTGTCAGTACTACATAAATTGGATAGAGAAAATAATATATATACTCCCTTTCATCCCTTTTATATGTCACCTTTTATGATTTCACTTATATTTAAAAAAAGTATTATTTTATCTTTATTTAATATATATTAATTACGTTTTTATACATACATACATTTTATACTTCAAATGTAACCACTTCAATATGAAATCAATCAAAATTGGTATGCTGTAATTGGCAAATCAACTCTAAAGTTTGCTTATAAAGAAAATAACACACAAGCTTAAAAATAATAATTATTTATATTTTTAAATTTTATTATATCATCTGATCTATTAGTTTTAGGAATATGTTCGAGCAAAAAAAATATCAGAGTATATGTTTAGATTTAAAAAATTAGCAAAAGAAATTTGAGGGTCATATGTCATGACCCGCTACTTGACCTCAAGTAAGAAATTTTGATCTTCTAATTCTTTTTCTTTTAAAACTTGATTAAAGTAGTTATATTGTATATGTATATAACGAAATAAAAAATAGTATCCATTTTTTTGACTGTGCAGTGTTGTGCAATATTTTTGCAAATTGTGCTCATGAAAGGAGACTAAATCTTTGATATATTTTTTCACCAATTATATTTATTTAGATGAATTTTTTTAATATTATTATAGAGATCATTCAAAATATTAATTTGTTAATATTAATAACTAAAATCCCAGAAACACATTTAAAACTTTCACACGTCCGTGCATGTATTACAGACAATATAATTTGGTTGGTTAAGTGTGCGTAGACAAATAAAAAGTATTAAATTATGAAAAAATTAAGTTCAGGGGATAATAGGACTAAGTAAAAATTTAAGTGTGTATATGGAATTTTGGTTATAGTCTGGGGGAAGGGGGGGAGGGATGGGGAGTAGTTGTGTTATTTTCCCTAAATAAAAAAACATAATCCTATATAATACCAAGTGGATATATATATATACCGTCCGAGTATATTTCATCGTATTTATGCTAACGTCATCATGACGGTAGATGCAAAATAAAAAAAGATAAGCGGATAAAAAGATAAATAATTTGAACTATGGGTCCAAAGATAAATAACTTGACTTGAGTCTATTAATAGTAAATAATTTCAAATTAAGTCTATTTGTGTATTTACCCCTAAATTTTTAATGTCTTTCAAGGGTAACTCTCCAAAAGAATAGCTAGAAACCTCTCAAAAGTTCCTGATTGGTATTTGCTCACACCCAAACTAAAAGGCTACGTAAAATTGTTGGACGTTCATCATAGAGGATGCTTGAAATATAATCAGTGATAAGTAAATACTAACTCTGAGTATGTACATTTAAATACCTTAATTTATTTTTACTTTGTCAGCTAAACGTTTCAACTTACAAAATAATTATCTGGACACCTCCAAAATTTATGTGTCAAGTTCGCATCAAGCATCTACTGCACACAATGGGAATAAGTTGGAACAGTTTATTGCCAAATGAGATCAAATTGAGATGTCTAGACATGCACTTTAAAAGTTAGGAGTCTTGCTATTGCTATTACACCAGATGACTTTCTTATCATTTCGTAGAAAATTAGAATTAATTGTTCAATGTTTACCACGCAGGATGCTTGAAATTCAAGATTATGACAGATCGACATTCAGTAGAAAAATAGAATTAGAGATATCTGCCTCACATAACTTGTTTCAATGTCTGGTGAAACATTCAATGAAAGAATAGAATAGGAGACCCGTAATTACATAGCGTAATCCAAATGACTTACATAGAAGTTTTAATTCTGAATCTTCTGTCTACCAAAAAAATCAGACTGTCCTTCTGCATGCAAATCTCAGTAACGTATCCACCAATTTAATTTCTTTAGCCCACACCTGAGGCATGTCACGGCAAGAACACTTTGGTAATGTAATCCACTTGTAAATTCAACAGAATCTAAACATTGCAAGACATCCAGAATACATCCTTGCTTATGGTGATTAACAATATCTTAGCCTATGATAATAACAAGTGGAAGGATTAGTCAAGTTACCATGATATTGTCAGATCCATTTTGTGGTAGGCCACACCGTATGAACAGTTAAGAATGGATCTTAGTAGACATAGAAGAAGAACAGTTGCAATGATCAAATGAGTCACAATTCTGTGTCCCACTTCTGAGTCCGTGGAATGTTATACAAGATAAGACCAATGAGAAGGACAGCGCTGCCGAGAAGGAAAAAAGGGCTCAAACTTGAACCTTGTGGGAGATATGGCAGTGGCATGGAGAGAAGATACATTGACAAAGGCACTACATGATAAAAGAGGAAAAAGAATCTGGTTGGTCATAGGACTATATAAAATTCAAATGTAATCAACACCTCTAAGAACTGTGTCCAGAGAGTCTGAGAGAGGGAGAGAGAACCTGATGACATCACAACAAGGGATGAAACTACAGCAGACGAAATCTTCATAAGATTGAGAACTGATATGTTGAAAGCAATATTTGTAAATATGTAAAGAAGGGGTAGCAATGGTGCTCCATCACAACCTGACCAATAAAAGGTGCCAAATGGACAATTACACTCATCATTCCATCACCTTGGAGAAAAAACGCTTCTAACTTGATAATCATTTATAGAGAACAAAAAAAATCATATCACATCTATTATGGAAAAAGACCAAGTAAAATTTTGTTTAGTACTTGATTTCTGTGCTGAATAAAAGATGCAGAATTTAAAAGAAAATATGTCACTTGTAGAAGATCATGAACTTCACCAACCCACTACACAAATGCTGAAATGAGGCACATTGACCTTCTATGCAAGCCAGACACAAGTCCAAGAGAATAGAGATTGCACCTGAAACATTGTTCCCAATGTTGAAGAAACAACCAGCACCGCTCTTAAGAAATGAAGGGAGCTCAGAAAATGGTATGCCCTTCAAGTTTGAAAGGAAGGGAAGAAAAAGGAGAACAAAAAGAGCCTACAAATAGAACAGACAATAGATAAGCAACATTCAGAATACAGCGGTGCTGAACAGTCAACAGATCAATTCACTCTCTGGGAATGCAATTCTCTATTATACACACACACTCCCTTTGTTTAAATTTGATTGTCCTACTTTCCTTTTTTGTTTTTTTTTCCAAAAAAATGAGTATCTCTTTTCTAATTTGGCAACTACTTAATTTCAACATCCTACTTGACACGTTTAACACCATAAAATTAGCAGGTATTTTGGTACATTATACTTATCTATAATTTAAGACCACAAGATTCAGAAGTCTTATTTACTTTCTTAAATTTCGTAATGTATATTTACTTTATTTCATTTTGTTTGTCTTAGTTTGACTTGGCACAAAATTTAACAAAGTAAAGAAGACTTTTGAATCTTGTGCTCTTAAACTACAAATATGTATACCAACATACCTTTTAATTTTGTGGTCTTAAAGTATAAATAGCAATTCTCTACTAAAGTATCCATTGTTTATAGTGTGCAAGGTCATTCTAACAACTACTATTGATTCAGCAATAACACTTCTGCAACAACATTAATTGCAAATACATGAGCAGAAAGGGATTGAGTTGCTTGCAAATCCATGAAAAACATCTCGGGACCAATCAAAATCAAAAAGAGATTTTGCATTCTATCAGTAAAACCGTCGGGCGTGAACTCTGCCTAGCTGCAAATGAAACCTCAGCAAGAGAACAAGATTTCATGACAAAGTATTTTTTATCTTCCACTTGACAGCTGAAATTGAAGAAATGTTGCTGAAAGTGACTATGATTAATTTGATACAAAAGCCAGCAGTTGGTATTCAATTCCACTTGACTTACACAATTGAACAAGTGATGCCAAATGTGAATACTACTACATCAACAGAAGAGCCAGTAATAGGCATTTGACTAAGGTTAAATCAGTACTATATAAGCATTCAATTTTGAAATAACCCTGAAGAACAGAATTTTAAAACTAAAAGTTAGTGTATCAAAATTTTTCTTGCTCATACCAATTACCTGGAATCCAGATCCAAAAGAATTGACGACAAAGATATCAAGCACCTTCCCCTGTATAAATTGAAGATATATCAGGACTGTCTATTACACATTACCAACAGAACTGAGAAGAGATCAGTGGATCATCTTTCATGCACTCCACATTCAAAGCTATGTGAAGGCCCACAAAAAGCTCTGTAAAAGAGATACACACCTTGAGCCGGCTAGCAGCATCAATAAAAATGAACTCCTACAAATTCAAGGCCCTTAAAATGGTTATTAAAGTATCCAGACTGCTATTTCCTACAAATTCAAGGCCCTTAAAATGGTTATTAAAGTATCCAGACTGCTATTGGCACACCATGATTTATTGAATACCTTAATAACAGATGCAGCAGCTTGGAATGCGCTTGAAGCTACCATAAGTACTGGCCAAACAAATGCAATTCCTGCCAGCATCTGGTTGGACTCTGATCCGCTGCATTCCACAATTACAAGAGCCAAGGTAAATAAAAGCAGAATTAACAGTTCAAGAAAAAAAATGCTGCTTGATCAGGCAGAACCAACTTCCTAACCCTATCTATAACAATTTATCTGCCAAAAGGAGTGGTCCGCAGGAAGAAGATGAGTGATGAGAAAAAGAAATATATAAGCTCTGCATGTTTCCAAACAACTTTGTAAATAGAAGTAAAATATTGTGGGTTTTCTTGTAGCTTTATGATAGACTGGGGTGCTCCTTTTTGTGCTAACAAGTTCGAGAGACTCTCAGGTAGATGATGCATTAACGTGGCCCTGTCACAAGGAAAGAGCACAACACCTATCAGAGTGTACACTAAAAGAACGTGGATAAAATAGTAATTTCACCTAGTCAAGAGGGAAGATTGGAGTTCAATAGACCTAAGAATTGTAATTCAGTTATTGATCTTAGAAGGGTGAAACATTATAGAGGATTTGGCAGCTAGTGAATTGGCAAAGCCAGTTACATACCTGAAGGACCAGTGTGGCTCATACAAAGGCTCGTAGCATGGAATTTAGGAGAATATACAACTAATAGGAACATAGGCGACCAAGCATTGACATGCAACAACAACAATATACCCAGGGTGATCCTCACAGGGGTCTTGGAGGGGGTAGGGTGTATGTAGACCTTACCCCTACCTTTATTAGGGTAGAGAACTAAGCACTGACATGATGTAATAAAAAGGTAGAGCCAGAATTATTGTAACCGAAAAGTAGAGCAAGGGAGGTGGTCCTTTGCACTCATATGGACCACATGGAAGGAAAGAAACTGAACAACCTTTAACGGGGTTGAAAGCACTCTGCTACATACTAATATAATTTTTTTTTAGTTGTATTTTCGCAAATTTTTGGAATTCGTAGGAGATTTCGATTAGTATTGATTATAGGTTACTCTTTGTAGAAACTGATATTTTTTGCTCAAGATGGTTCTGTTTTTTTCTAGTACACCTTGTGTGTAAGTCTTCCCATCAATGTCAATAAGTCTCAGATACCTGCCAGTTTTGACACCATATCGAAATGTGTGATCACTTCATTAAAAGCTTGAATAGTTAAATAGGGATGTTTCAAGTCTTCAACAAGCCTCCCCATGTGCAGATCCGATTCTTTCTTTGTTTATGGGTAATAATAAGACTTAAACTACGAACATTTGCCTACTCCAATACCATCCGAAGTATATGACCACCTCACCTTAATGAGTGGGGACAATTTCATTAATTATTTTAGGTCTTCCACAAAATCCTAATTTGACTTGCGGCCTAAGAGGAAAAACATTTTTAAGAACCCTCAAGGAGAAGAGTGTGTAACCTCGTTACAGCTAGTACCACTCCAGCAGCAACCAATAAGCATCCAGCAATCTGATTCAAAGAGTATGTTCGTCCAAGAATGAACACGGAGAGAGTCAACTGCCATACCAAGAAGGTCTGCAAGAAAAAGGTCTTTGCTAAGAAATCTTGTTTTGCTTCTTTAATAGACGAGCAAGAACTTTATTAGGCAATCTCAAGGGTACAATTATAACTCCTCTTGTTTGAAGTTGGTAAGGACATGAATTTTCAGAAATTATAGAGACTACACCCAATTCATGATTCAATTATCAGAAATAAAAGAGCTGCCAGAAAGGCTTCAAAAAATGAGTAAACTACTGACACTGTGCCGCCAGAATCCTAGGACTCCAAAATCACTTTGCTGATCCCCTACAGATATCCAGTTTATAAACTGATAAACACAGATACTTCTACAGACCCTGTTTTCCTAGAACAAGAGAAACCTATTTACTCTCTCCCTCCAATTTTACTTTGATTTCTTTTGGGAGGGATAGCGGCATTGCAGAGTGCATATATGTTATGCAAGTTACAGTAAAATAAGGAAAACGATTTCGAAGTATTGAGTCATCTTATGAGTTATCTAAAATTTCTCAGTTTACCAAGACAATCGCTTGCTCCATTGAATAACAAATGCTGATAAATGACTCGATAACTCATCTGAAAACTTTCACACATAAACAGTTTCTTACCTCTAAAAAGATAGACCACTAACCAAACAACAACAACAACAACAACAACATATCCAATGTAGTCCCACAAGTGCAGTCTGAGGAGCGTATTGTATACGCAACCTTACACCTACTTTGAGAAGATAAAGAAATTGTTTTTGATAGACCCTCAACTCAAGAAAAACACATCAAAAATAAAGTATGTAAAGTAAATACATCAGTGAAAAATCCATCTTGAAATTAATGGAGAATAGAACGGTAACGGTAACAAATAATATGATAACCAAAACCAAAGAGACAATAAAATCGAAGAATAAGATAAAATGAGATTAATAAAAGCAATACTAATAAGAAACTAGGCAAATGCTTGACTACCTGCTTACTTTCTATCCTAATCCTCAACCTTCAAGTTTTCCAATCTAGGGTCATGTCCTGGGTAAGTTGCAGGTGTGTCATATCCAATCACCTCTCCAAAATACTTCTTTGGCCTACCCCTACCTCCACTAGAACACACTATGGCCAACCTCTCATGCCTCATTGGGAGATTGTGCATCTTACTTTCTCATACCGAAAATATCGCACCCTCATTTTCCTCATTTTATCCACCGCATGGGCTGCTCCTACCTTGTCCCGAATATCTTCGTTCCTAACCTTCTCTCTCCTAGTCGACTCACACATCATCTCAATATCCTCATTCCGCTACTTGCATCTTCTAAACATGCACCTTCTTGACTCAAAGCTTACCTTTAAGTCTTGGTCGCACATTCTTATACACAAGATATCGGATGGGAGCCTCCAATGCATCAACCCCGCTCCAACGCGATATGTAACATCCTCTTCAATCTCCCTATTTCCTTGTATTATTGACCCCAAATACTTGAAACTTCCTCTCTTGGAAATGACTTGTGTATCAATCCTTACTTCCACTTTAGCCACGTGAGTAACAACACTAAACTTACACTCCAAGTATTCTATCTTAGTCTTGCTCAAAAGTTGTCTCCAAACCTCTAACCTATTATTAATTCTGTTGCATGTCTGATCAATCTCATATGGATAAACCATTATGTTTAATAAATTATAACTTCCCCTTTAACTCGAGAAATTCTATTTTAAGGTATACCCCAATTAGGTGTAGTTAAATGATTCACTAGTATGGTGCATATGAAATGTTGAGTTCATATTCCATCTAAAGTTTTAGTATTTTTCAATATAAGCTCTTGAAGTGAGAAACCTAATTGAGCTTATATTCCATCTAGAATTCTGGTATTTTTCAATTTAAGATCTTGAAGAGAGGAACTTAATACATATTCTTTTTTTTGATATGTAAACCCAATATGTTTAATACATATTCAAAACAACATAAAACTACATTCAAGTCAAATGCTAATTATCACCAATCTATATGTTTGATTCAAGGCACCAAGCATGCATTTCATTCATTAACAACTACTCGCATGGAGTATTGGATTCTAATAGCACTTTGTCGATACTAAAGGGAAAGCAGGGATGCATTGAATGAGTTACTCCACAGCAAAGGGCATCCCCTTTTCTATGTTCATGGAAATCTACTCCAAGGCAAAGATAACTTGGGAACTATTTCATGCTCTTTGTTTTGGCGATAAAGAGGAATTCTTAATGTTGTTAGTGTTACCTGACTAAGTATCGGTATGGCTGGTCCAGGAAGCATAGCTGTAAAAAAAAAAAAAAGAAAGCAATCACAAATTACTTCATAACTCAGAGAATCATTCAAACTCTTTTCTCTGTGGGGCTTACTATTGTTTTTCAGGTTTAGATAAAGTAACAAATAGCTGAGAATAGCCAAACATTTGTTGAAAGACGGGATGCAGAGTAAAAAGTAGAACATAAAAGATCTAAACTAAATGATTCTTCCCAAAGCAGGAAAAAAATATTAATCTAGAGAAGGAGAAGAAACATTCAATCTATTATCCTGGAACTTTCCTGAGTACAAGGTAATACCTCCAGCATACATTCCACATAGGACCCCAAGGGCTTCGAGGAAACCAATGAGGAAAAAGCGTGATTTTGGATAGGCCACCATCTCCTTTGTAACAATACCAGCACGATATCTCGCATACAGTATGGATAAATAAATAGCCAAGTACCTGAAGTTAACTGAAACATGTTAAATATCAGCCTCTATATCGTAAAAAAATATAAACAAACTAGGATCAAAAACCTTAAATTGGACAATGGTTTTTCCTATTTAAGTCAAAGTTATGGACATGTTTTCCACAACCATGTTTTCCACAACCTACTTTGACCAGCACATTTGAGTTTTTAATTAAGACTGTCATCTCACCTACTCATTGACCTGAGTGTAGGCAGATGCTGATCCCTAAGACTCAAAATTTCACTTGTCACTTACTTTCCTACGCATCTACGGTAGGTCAGAACATGTTGATTAATTACATTCTTGTAATAACAATATTAATTGCTTTATATTTTGAAATGCTAGAATTTAAGACACAATGACGCAGAGCTATGCAATTACACTTGTGACTGCAACAGGAGTTGGTTTCAAGCAATCATGATCAAGAGGAATGAAAAATATTGCATAGTTATTCAAGAATCAGTCCCGGCAGCTTCAACGCAGGAAAAATTTACTAGGAACAATGTCCAGTTATAATTTTGGGCTTCAAATATACACAAAGCGATCAATTGCTAAATTGAATGGGTCAAGAATATTGTGTCACTGCTCACAAGCTAAGGTTGAAACTGGATTTTACATATAGAAGGCAACAATCTTATTGGATGTCACCTCATCCTCGTCCTCCTTTGGTTATAAACAGATTTTTCAAAGCGAAACTTCAAGACTAAGGATGTTAGTGGTACTCCCTTCTTTCCAATTTATATTGTACACTTCTAAATTTGAAAAGTTCCAACATTTTTGTCATGTCTCCACCCTATGCAACTGTCACAACTTTTAGGAATTAAAAAATTCATTAATCCAATCAAATTTTCAATTTCGTGCGATGCTTATTTTATAAACCAATCCTTCAACAATTACGTGAAGGAAATTCTTCTACTATCACTAATATGATATATACAAATCAAATTAACCACTTAACTCCGCATCCACTCAATTATCTTCCTTTAAATAGTAACAAACGGAGTATTTTTCACTCTTAAGAGACACCCTAAATATGCTAATTTTCATTGCTGAGAGCAGCTGATTATGGAGATCTCTGCAAGGTCATTAAGGGAGAATATATTGTAGTAATTGCAACAGGTTATACTTTTTTCTATGCGCCATGGCCAACTATGCTACAGTTATTATGAGCTTTCTGCAGTGAAATGATTTTTATCTACCATGTAATTGCAAATTCGTTTAACCTATGGTAACTAGCATACATCTCTGAAATAGTTAAACACAGGTTATTCTATGGAAGTCTATGCTCACAACAGAAGATCGGAGAATCATATAACTAAACTTTCCTACATTTTCTAAAGTCTGGGCTAACAATTATCTCTACGTGAGTCTATAACATACTGTAAAGGAATCATGTAGGAAGTATGAGACTCATATGATATATACAAATCATATATCACTAATATGTTCACTTGAATGGTTTTCTTCTACTATCACTAATGATATATACAAATCAAATTAACCTCGTTACTCTGCATCCACTCAATTATCTTCCTATAGATAGTAACAAAGGGAGCATTTTTCATTGTTCTTAAGGGACACCCTAAAATATGTTATTTTCATTGTTGAGGAGAGCAGATTATGGAGATCACTGCAAGGTCACTAAGGGGCAACAAATTGCAGCAATTGCAAGTTTATGTGTTACATTTTTGACTAGCTACCATGGCAAACTATGCTGCAGTATTTCCACATTCAAAGGACTTTTATCTACCATGTAATTGCAATTCATTCCACCTAAGGTAACTAGGCAACTAGCATACACTTTTGAAACAGCTAAAAAAGTTAATTGTATGGAAGTCTATGCTCGCAACAGGCAGACAGGAGAGTCATACAACTAAAACTTCCTTCATTTTCTTCACAATACAAGCTAATCACATTGAAGTCTGGGCTGAAAGTATCTCTATGCGAGTGTATAACATATCATAAAAAAATCAGGTACAAAGTATGAGAGTCATGAGTTTTTATCATTACAAATTCAGAAAATTAATAAGTGCGACTATACATCATTAGTTTTTATAGTAAATTTTTATTGTTTTCATAATCCTTGTGTTCGCCAGCTTGATCATTCCAAGGGATACCTGACTCCTCCACTAAGCAACATGTACACGTAACTCAGTCCACCAATTTAAAAATTAGAAGTGTATAAAAGATCGTAGTCGAAGGAAAACAAACACAATCATACTCTTCAAATAGTGCGCACCACTCTTTTTGAAATGGAGAAAGTACTTAAATTAGCTCCGGGAAATAACAAAAGTTCAAATCAAACAGGTGATATATGTGATCCGGGATCATACAATAATTGAACAATAAACAACAAAACTCACCCAAACGTAGTAAGCTGAGCTAGAAAAAACGGGTACTCCTTCATCGGAACAAGCGCGAGTTTGTAAAGCACCCGATTCGCAACACCAAGTATCAAAGTCAAAGCAGAGTTCAGAACGATTAACTCTCTAGTCACATCCAATTGACGGCCAGAATCACTTCCCAAAGCGCGTTCCCGGAATTTCGAGCTCCGAAAACTTCGACGGTGGATTTGGAGTCGCCGTGAAGCAGATGTGAGAAGAGGCATCGTCGGAAAAATATGAAAGGAGATACTCTGTTGAGTTGGAGAAGAAGGCAATGAGAAGAGAGATTTAGGTTTTGATCCATTGAAGGAACGAGGAAGAGATTGTATAGGGAATTTGGCGCGAATGGTTTGAGAAGATAGAGAGTGAAACTCCATGAAATTGCTCCTTTGGTAGGTGAAGTGGGTGAATGAAGAAAGCTCACTGATATATATATTTTTTAGTTTGTTTTTTTCTTTTTTGTGGGCGGCATGTTTTCTCACGTGTTCAACGATTGATGCGTGTGGATTATATTCACACAATCTCAAATTAGTTAAATTTTTAAGATTTTTTTTAATATTCAAAATAATTGAATTATGCAAAGTTCAAAAAGAATATTTAAAATTTTTTCTATATTTGCCCTTTCATTTATTGAAATTTTATATTTTCTAGAGATAAATTATGTATATATTTATGATTTCGCAAAGAACAATAATGGAAAGTATGGTATAAATTATGTCTTTGAATATTTTTCTTAATATGTGTGCATCACCTCATAAATTCAGTTAATATGGGACAGAGAGAGTATTATATAATATAGCAGAATAATCTAATTTGACTTGACATGCAGTTTAAGAAGGAAATTTTTTAATGATATGATTAAAATTATGTTGAATATATCAAATATGATTAAAATCGTTTTAAATATATTAATTTTTCTTTAATCTTGTAGCTTAAATATGTCATGCAAAAAAGTTAAACTTAAATTTTGTGAAAAAAACGAGTCCTTTTTTTAATTGATCAAAAAATAAAATAGATCATTATTTTTTAAGTTTTACAAAATGGTGGTTAGATCATCATTGTTGTATGGGTTGGAGTGTTGGCCAATTAAAAAGGCACAAGTTCAGAAGATGCATGTCGCAGAAATGAGGATGTTGAGATGGATGTGTGGTCACACCAGGAGTAATAAGGTTAGGAATGAAACCATTCGGGAGAAGCTAGTGATGGCCGTGGTGGCCCCGGTGGCCAAAAAGATGAGGGGAAGCGAGATTATGGTGGTTTAGATATGTACAGAGAAGGATGCTCCTATTAGGAGGTGCAAGAGGTTGGTTTTGGGAGTTACTCGGAGGGGTAGAGATAAACCGAAGAAGTATTGGGGGAGGTGATTAGACATGATATGACGGAACTTGATCTCACTAAGGACATGACCTTAGATAGAAAGAAGTGGAGGTCGCGAATGAGAGTAGCAGGTTAACGGTAGAGTTAGGTGTTTTTTTATCATGCGTTCGCATTATATGTCGTATTATGTGTTAATTTTATCTTATTTACATACTGTCATGTGCTATTCACTAGTAGTCGCTCTTTCTGCTCTGTTCCCTTTCCTTCCTTTTTGTCATATCTAGTTCTTTCTGCTTACGAATTTTGAGATGAGAGTTCCTAAGAAACAGTCTCTCTACTTCTATAGTAGTGGTAAGATCTGCGTATATTTTACCCTCCCCAGATCCCACCTGTGAGATTTTACTGAATATGTTATTTTGTAGTTGTAGTTAATTCAATGAATTTTGAAAAACTACTCTCCTAATTGGGTTTGAACAAAATACTTTTCACAAATTTGATATTCATTAATACTATCTTATATTTTTGTATTAAAATATTAACATACATAATATAAATCTAATAATATTTTGTATTTTATCACCCATAAAATTCTTCTAAATATCGTTAATTGCATGTCGGACTTATTGAAACTTTTAGTAGACTTACTATAGATGGCTCTGCTATATTTTTTGAAAAAATTAAGTCAGAGTTGCGACATCTCAAAAATTCATGGGCTACAACCCATGGAAAACTGAGAAAATCATCCAATTCTTGTTTTGGTGCCCATAAAATGTTGCTAAACGCAGTAAAATATATAGGGAACCTAGTGGAATTGTTAGCAAACTCTTTACGGATATTTGTAAAGTTTTTCGGAAAAAATAGGTGCGGAGCCCTAGCACTTCAAAAATGCACAGGCCAACGTCCACAATATATAGAGAAAATCTCTTTAATTCCTATTCCGTCATCCATAAAATGCTCCTTAACAATGTTAAATACATGTAAGACCTACTGAAACTGTTAGCGAACTCATCACAAATAATTTCTTAAATGTTTTTAAAAAAATAAATTTGAAATCTTAACATCTTAAAAACCTGTGGATTAGTAACTCTTACATATCAACCATCCTCGATATCCAACATTCACTTGTCAAGTGTCGAACATCATTACGTATAATAATAGTCAAGAAAATGAATCTTTGCAGTAATATTTTAAAAACTAATAAAGTGTATTAATATGTTGTATTCCATATATAGAATTCAAATTATGACTTTGCATGATTATATGTTAGTTAATTATGTGATATTACTTTTTTGAAAAGATCAGATTTGGCTATTTAAGATAATTAGCCAAGTTGATGGTTTGTTGGTGTTCAAAAAGGAAAAACTAAACAAAATAGACTTAATTTGAAATTATTTATCTTTAATAAATCAAATCTAAATTATTTATTCTTAATGGATTCGTTATCCAAATTATTTACTTTTTTTACCCATTTATCCCTTTTTATTTTGCGTGCTTACGTCAGCATAACCATTATGAAATATACTCCAGTGGTATATATATATACCATAGTAGTATCATATAGAATAAGGTCAGTCATTTGTGATACTCTGGCAGTATATAGGATTGTTTTTAAGAAATAAATAAAAAATTATTAAACTCTAAATTAGTAGAAAATATAATTGTTATATACTCTATCGATATATGTATAACATAGCGATATCACGTAGGATTGAGTTTAATTATCTGGGATACCCTATTGATATATCTATACCTTATTGGTATATCATACAAGCAGGTGCTGACATTAACATGACGTCTGCATGCAAAATGTTAACATTAGGGGGAAAATTTTTAATAGTATTGGGTACAAAATGTAAAAAAGTATATGAATGTAAATAGTTTAATTTAAATGGGACAAGCTTAGTTTCCCCATTCAAAAATTAGGGAATATAAATCAAGTTTCATATTTTGAAGGAAAAATATATTTAAACAAGATATTATTTCAAATATTCTTTGCACAAATTATAACCAAAGAACTCCAGTTTTAGAAAATAAAATAAAATAAAGGTATATATTGAAATTTATGATCAAATATTTATCTGTTACCTAGCATTTTGACTATAATTTTTGGATCAAATTTAAAAGATTTGACTTCAAAAATTTATCTAACCATAAATTTTGATAAGATCCTGAAAATTTGAGAGTAAAAAAATTTTAAGTTTTCAAAAAATCCAGTTCAAACCATTTTCAGATATCGAGACTTTCACTTATAAAACTTTAAAAATCTAAAAATCACAACTTCAAAAACTTAATTTTTTCAAGTTTTAAGTTTCAACAATAAAATCCTTGGCCAAAGAGGAGCCTAGTTTGGATGGAATATCTGGTAAGATAATTTTTATTGAATTGCTCTTTCTTTTTACCCAATAAATATTATTGTTTTCAATGAATTTATTTTTCATAATCGTGAAAAAAAAATGATTTCATTCATTTATTTATTTTATGATAGAAAATATTATTGAAACAGTGATAAGCCGTGTGTATGCATAGTTTGGAGTTTGAACCAACTCAAAATTCAATTTTCTTTGAATTTTGGAATTAGGTTGCATTTTAGATTTTGTTTTTAAGTTCATGAATTTTAATTTGGATTTGTGGAAGTTCAAAAATTTCATGTCTTATTTTTAGCCCTATTCATATTATTTGTGTATAATGCTTATAAGTTCATTTAAAAAAATTCAATAGATTAGTACTTCTTCTGTTTAATATTAATTGTCTATTATTGTCTTGACACATAGATTAACAAGTCGTAAATGATAAGCTAATTTTACCAATTCATCTCTATTAAATATAAGTCACCTAAATATAGAAAAATGAATACTAATACTAGTATTTAATAGAAGGGTAAAATAGATATAAAATAATAAATTATTATTAATTTTATAAATCAAACAAATATTATTAAACATAATACTATGACCTCAATCTTTGTTAATTGAATATCATAAAAAATTATGCAATCATATATTATTAAGAAAAAAAATTCTAAATTATAAAATTGAATTATTATTTATCATTATGACAAATCAAAATATAATAAAATACTTAATAAAAATATAAGTTAAATATCTAATTAAATAGTAATATTTGAATTACATAATATGGGAGAATGAAGTTCAAACAATCCTACTTATAAATGGTCCATATTCATGAATTTTCCAAAGCATGCCCAACTTAATTATTCAATCATTATGTGTTGAAACAATTGAATATTATTCTTTTTTTAAAAAAAAATTAATTATCCTTAATTTTTTTCTCTTGATATTCAGAGTTTAAAATTATCTATCTTATAAATATTTTTTTTGTTTTATTTTTACTTTTTCCGTATTTACATACTATCATTTGCTTTTCATTTTTAGTCGTTCTTTCTTTTCTTTTATTCTTTTCCTTTTTCCATATCTAGTATTTTCTGCTTATGAGACTTGATTCTTAAACCGAAGGTTTTCTAGAAACAACTCCTCTACCTCTATGAGGTAGTAGTGAGATCTGCATATATTTTACCCTTCCCAGATCCTACTCGTGGGATCAAACTAGATATATTATTGTTGTTGTTTGGTATTCGGAGTTCAAATTGAAACTCCTATTAAATTTGAATTACGCGATGTAGAGTTCATTCGGGGATGGTGCTCCCAATTCAAAAATCAAATATTCAAATCGAAATTCAATCCTAACAATCCCAAATACCCACCCCAATAATAATTACTTTTATTTTTTGAAAAAAAATTCAAATGTGAACTAAAGTTTTTTTTAGTTTTCACCCGATATTCAATACTTATATTAGAGTCTGACTATATCTAAATTCGTGTTGTATAAAATTTTAAGGGAAAACACTTTCTATAAAAAAAAATTTATTTTCAAAATTTGAACCCAAAATCTTTAGTCAAGAAAGGATTCGCTACCACACTTTTTTTATGGTGTGAACCAAGGTTTAAAGTGCTGGGACATAAGGTGGAAAACTTTTTTTTTTTTTTTTTTTAAAAAATTGCTAATGTTATTTATTATAAATAACTCAATTTTTGCTTATAAAATGGACACTCTTTCTGTTAAAATCTCTCTTCTTTCCCTCACTTTCTCGAAACCCAGCTATTTCGATCATCATCTCTGCTTCAACAAAACTCAAATTATCATTGGCATTATTTTGGGTGAGAATTCTATATTTTACTTTGTTAAAGAGAAAAGAGTCGAAATTCCCAATTGTTAAACCCCTTTTCTAAAGGAATTGATTTGTTCTATTTTTCTAAATTTGATTCTTTATGCAAAGTAGAGTTGGAACTTCCTTTTTTGAAACTTCTATAATTCTTTAATGGTACTTGTGGAGAAGATATTGATGTCAAAAGGATTCCTTGATTAAAAGTTAAAAAAAAATTAACTTTAGGGTGTCTCTGAAGTTAATTTGTTTGATGAAGGATTCAGTTTGTTTTCATTAATTTGTGCAGCAATGGATGAGCAATTTATTCTGAGGGTTCCACCTTCTGTTGCGGAGCGAATTGATCGCCTTTTAAGTGAAAATGCTTCTTCAGAAGACAAACTGGACTTGTCTTTTTCTGGTGATTTTCTTGTTTTGGAGTTCTAAGTATTGTTGAGCTTGTAGTTTTAAGTTAATGGTAAAAAATTCACGGAAGTATCATGTTTTTGCGAGTTTTGTACCTGAAATAGTTCCCTTTTATTACTTGAAATATTACCATTGTTCAGGTAGGAAAAGGAAACAACTAGTAATTGTTTGAGGTGTATTTTTGATGTATAGTTGATTATAGTTAAGGTAGGAAAAGTTAACACATGATGGTTCAGGTAGGAACCTTGCAATAACGTGATACTTTAGGTGCTTTTTACCATTATCTTTATACTTTTTGACACAATCATTTGACATGTTGGCATTTACTCTTTCAGATTTAAATTAGTCTTACTTAACACCAGCATTCCTTTTGTTTGTTTCACATCTATAATACTCTTACGTCATTTCAAAAAGAAAAAAGAAACAATATTCTTTCCATATTTCACTTCCCATGGTTGATATTGGCAATCCTCAAAACTTTATTATTATGATAACCGTGGTGTTCGGGTCTGCTTTTGCAAGCCTCGACTGATTCCATGCATTGAACTAATCCCATAGTAATTGTTGCCTCCCATTGGCACAAGGACTAGTAATTATTTCCACCAAAGTTTGGACAAATGGGAAGAAATCATTAGTGTTTGGCCTTTGAACCTAGGACATGGTTCTCAACCTACGTTATTGACCACGAGGCCACCTTTCTGAGGGATGAAGCTAGCTCTTTCAATTCCCCATACTGCTTCTGATTTAGAGAACCTTTCGGTTTTAGAGAATCTGTGATTTGTCTTTAAAAAGGTAAATCATTTAGTATTGGAATGAAATTTACTTGCATAGAGGGAACCCCGTATGGTTGACCGGCGATTACTAGCGATTCCGGCCTCATGCAGGCGAGTTGCAGCCTATAATCCGAACTAAGGACGGGTTTTTGGGGTTAGCTCACCCTCGCGAGATTGCGACCCGCTTAGTTCGTTCTTGCCTGATTGGGGGCCTACCTAATCTTTATGTTTTATGCTTTTTAAATAAGATTTCCTCCGCTTAATGGATAACCATTTGTTACCAATGGAGAATTTCTTATCATCTTAAATTCAGTTGATTGGATTTTTCCAACGGAAACCATAAACTTCATACACAATAGGGGAATATGGTAAGAGTTTGAAATACTAAGATGATTCATCCGACTCCAATTAATTCGGGATTGAGATGTAAATGATTAATTATACATTGAATGGTTTTCCAAACAACTTTTATTCTCTGGGGTTATCTAGAATGACCATAAAGAATATGGGGGGTGAGAAATTGTCAATAGTGCATAATATACTTTGATTGATTTTGTAAGTTAATAGCCTTTGGTGTTCGCAAGTTACATGGCATCATCTGATTTCTAAGGCATGAATTTTGTTCCACATTGTCCACTGGTATACCTAAGTCTTTTTTGATATGCTGATAAGTGAAAACATTGTGATCTGAATTATTGATATTAAGCACAATTGATGTGCGTGTGTGGATATATATCACGTACAGTTTGGTATCTTCTGTTTTAATCTATAGCGTGCTGGTTGTGCAAGTATTTATGTGGTATGTGTTAATGAGTTGGAATAATACATAGGTATTCTAACAACTGCAACATTTCATGCTAGCTGAGCTCTTCTGTTCATTTTGTCTACAGTAACAAATTGAACTAAGATATACTTCTGCTGATGATATAAGGATATATAATCTACTTATTTTAAAAATACCAACGATATTTTGATCACAGTGCAGTGGAATTCATACAATTAAATCTTCGAGAAACATACTTTTATTTCATTTAGATTCAGGTAAATCTCATCCTTTATTAACAGAAGTTCTCATCTAAAGAGTTTATTAATTTAAACATGGATTGCTTGGTATTCCTACAAAGTTAATATAATCTGTATATCACAATTTTTTGACAAATACTAGGGAAGGATTACGTTTTTTCTTCCATTGATGTCGTTCTCTCAACTTCATATGATTTTGAAGCAAGCAATACACTAATGCATGAGATTGAATAATAAACTTGAGTTGGTTGAGTCATAGTACTACATGCTTCTAAAAACCGAACTGGAAGTTTATTGATTTGAGAACCACGTCTTGACCTCCATTGTATATGTAGATGTAATTGAATTAATTCTTTCTGTTTGACTGGGGAAAAAGATGCCTAATGGTAGTATAAGCATCAATGAACTGAAGTTAATGAGAATGAAGCCACACTAAACTTTTCATGGTATCTTCTTGCCGTTGTCCTAATATTTTACCTAGAGTGCATGACTTCATATACCTTACCTTATCCAAAGAAAAAAAGAAAAAAGAGCTTGGTTTCTTATCCATTTGCAACTTTACTATTCTTTTCTGAAGGGGGTATATATTTTTAATGTTTTAGGCCTGTTAGAGAGAACCAATCAGCTTGGTCTAGCTCATATATTTAGTCTTAATCGGGAATATAACTGTGACTTGCGTGTTATGTCAATGTGTTCAAACACTTTTGTATCTTATTAGTTAATTATGAGTTGGCATTCTCTCCATTTTATGCTGTATTGGTCTCTTGCTTTCGTCCGTTCGGAGAGGAAAACACGAAGCCTTTTGGAATGGTGAAAGAGTTTGGAAGACAGTTATTCATTGATTACTCCTTCACAGCACGAATTCACTGGATGTACAGTAGGGTAGGCTGTGCTCTTCTGTTTTTGGTTTTGGGTATTGTGAAACCAGTCACTCCAACAAACTAAAGATAGATAGTCTCATATCAGGTTCTTGATGTAGAGCTAGTACATTTTAATTTTTCTCATTTATAGGTAGACTATGAAGAAACTTTAATAAAACTAAACCAAGGAATCAACACCCTCATTGAAGCTCTGCAACAAATAGAATATTTTAAATGATTTGCCTCTTATTATTTGGCCTCCCAAGGTTTACATCATTATATTGTTGTGCCAAGACGCCTTGTCTCCCTGTTCCTTGGCGGATGGTGCTTTGATTGAAGAGCTTCCTAGGATGATGGTGCTTTGATTGAACAACTTCTCTACCTTTTCTCATTAAATTCCCCTGCCTTTAGTCCTCTTGTCAGTTAAGAACGTTTCTGTACACTTACCCGTGTCACTTAGGGAAGTTGTTATGAATAGTTTGCTACCCTTGCATTTTCCTCTGTACATAACTAACTTTTGTCTATACTTCTGTACTGTTAGTGGGAATAGGTACCAGTCTCGAGAGGAAAACAAGGCTCATCCACCTTAATGTATTCCATGTATCATTTACTTTTAGATTTCTCTATACTGTTCTGAATAGTAGATTACTTCTGTTTTTCGGTTGAACATTGCTTGTGGCTGGTAACTGGTTTCTTCCATGGTTTTGAACATTAAAGATTGAAAAAATTAGATCAATACTAAATGTGCAGAAGACTGAAAACTTCAGTGAAATCCGTGTCTTTGCTGTACCGGTTTTAAGTTTGTCCACAACGAAATAAAGTTATAACTCTAGTCTCTTTTCCTATAATTTTGTCCTGCTATATTGAACGTCGATCAAAGAAACCTTTGACATAGATTTTTGTGGTATATAAAATGTATTATCCATCAACAAATCATACTCCAATGTCTAAAATTTACTTGGACAATATAATTTGATCTGCGGAATCCACGTTGAGTTAAATGGGACATATATCTCTTTACTCTACCAAGATTGTAGCAGTGCTTCTTAAATTTACTGTAACAGCTCTTTATTCAAAAGTTGCATGAGACAATTAGTATAAGATTTCACGTGCCAACAACTAAGAATTAGCTCTAGAGACTTGCGAGTCATTGTCCACAAATTAATTAGTGCTAGTTGGGATAAAGTACCGCCTTTTCTTGGATCTTTTTACATTTCATTTAATACCCAATTATCCTATGAGATTAACCATGATTTCTCACTTGTTCCTCAAATGTGACTCAAATGACAACCATTGCATCAAACAACAACATACCCAGTAAAATCCCACAAGTGGGGTCTGGGGAGGGTAGAATATATGCAGACCTTACCACTACCATAGAAGTAGAGAGGCTGTTTCCTGGGAATCCTCATCTCAAAACCCGTACGCAAGAAAGAACTAGATATGACAATAAGGAAAGGAAGGGAACATAAAGGGTGACTAATAATGACATCATGTAAATAAGATAAAACTAACACATAGGCAATGCGAACACATGATAAAAGCAC
>JAOTQR010000079.1:21542145-21566334 GCA_025774065.1 Solanum ossicruentum
TGGCTTGGTAACTATTCAAATGATGGCTTGGTAACTATTCAAATGATGGCTTGAAAATGAGCCACTTTTCCAACAGGAAGTTGGTTACCATGGTCAAGATCTCGCTCATCTCCTCGTCTTGCTTCTGATAAGCCTGCTGCTGATGAGCCACGGAAGAATCCACCAAAGCCTGGCAAGTCATTATCATATCATTAATTCCTTTTATAGTTTTGGCCGCGACTCTCAATTTACTATGTTGATGACTTAGGATTACACTGTGTATGCTGTTGTCATTGTATGACTTATAATTTTGGTTCCCATATGTTGCAGCTTCTCCTGCTCCGCCAGTCCCAGCTGGAGGTCTTGGTTCCCCGTTTACCGATGGTTAGTAGTCGCTGCAAATAAACCATAGGCAGATTCTGATAGCTCTAATCTGTAAATGTTCAATGCTCATATTTTGGTGGTTATAAAAATCAGGAATGGCTTTTGGTAGTGGAGATGCAATCGGCCATAGAGTAACAGATGCTGTGTTAGGCAAAAGGGTTAAGGCGACTGATCCTGCCCCCTCAGCTGCTTCTACAACTGTGGCTACTTCATGTGCTACCCCAATGGCAGCTTTCCAAGAGGTATATATGCTAATTTCCTATAGCTTCTCTTTTGCATATTACAATACAGAGAGTCGAACCCTTCGATAAGGTGAGAGTTCAGGAATTCAACCAATTAAACTATTAAGATCCCCTAGATGCCGAGTAACATATATTGATATCAATGACTTTTTTCTGATTGATCAACAAGGTAGAAGTTCAGAAAGTCAACCAACTGACCTATTAAGATTTCCTAGATACTGAGTAATAGATTGCCAATGACTTTTTCTCGTTTGACATTGCCCTAAAACTAGAGGTATGCATCAGTCGATTCGGTTTGGTTTGTCTGTTTTCGATTTTTTAAATATGCTAAATGAATAAAATAATTTTTATCGATTTCGGTTTACCGATATTAAGTCCTTGACGGGTTCAATTTTCGGTTTACCCAATAAGAATTTTAATGAGAATTTGTATTAATAAAAGCAAATGGAGTACGAAAACTACGTTTACAAACTTGCAAAAGTTATGATTAGTTAATTATAAACTAAAATACTAAAGTGGGTAACTAATCACTTTAAGTACTGTAAATATTAAAATAAGTAAAGTATTGCTATAGTGTCATATTACTATTAAATTACTAAAATTTAATATTTACGAAGGGGTAAAATAATAAATTATTATAATTTTATTGGGTTATCGATTTAATTAATAATCCAATATTTTTTTTTCAAAAGCCCATAACAATAAATCAATAACGTTTTTATCGATTCGATTTATCAATCGATTCGATTTTTGCACAATAAAACGATTGATAATTAATAAGATGTCTTTTGTTGTTGCAGTGTCTCGATGTCAACGGAGGCGACATAAGCAAATGTCAGTTTTACATGAATATGGTACGCGAGTGTCGCAGGAGTTCAACCACACTAGCTTGATTTCTTAGACCTTGATGACCACCTTAATAATATTATGATGACGACTAGTTTTGTTGAATAGAGTTATGATTTTTTGTTAGTTCATCCGTAGGTGGTTATTTAATTTCGTAGTTGATACATATCAGCAGGAACTTTAGTTGTTATTTAAGATTCGTAGTTGATACATATCAATAGGAATTTTAGTGTATCGTTCTGTCCTTTTTAATTATTTTTTATGATTCTTATTTATGATTTCACAAGGTAATAAATTTATGAATTGCTCCTAATGCATGCAGTTACTTCAGTACATTTTGTTTCTATCTTTTCGAATATCATGAATATTCTTCTCCGTTTTTATCTCCTCATGTTACCTATTTATAATACAATGTATTTGGATGAATTTAATTTTTCATAGAATCACCAAAGCTTTTCCTAGCAATCATAAAAGAAATTTGATTTATTTTTGTGTGAAAATAGGTTTGATAAGTTGAAATTTTATGCATCACCTCTTGATGGAGGCCGCATTTATATAGCAAAATGCATTTGGTATGTGCCATGAAACATAACCAAAATTAAAGGAATTGAGATTTTTTAACCATTTATCTTTTGAATAGAAGAAAATTGTCTTTTCGAATTTCATATGTGTAGAAATGAAATATCTTATGATAACGAGTATATTTTCCAATAAGAAAATTTTCTTTTCAAAATTACATCATCTCGGGGAAAATCCACCTCATTCTTGTTGGGCTGAGTTACCCAATCTGGCCCAGGAAGAGTCCGTCCTTTTTGGCACTAATAGCTTATTTTAATGGCACTGTTTAAAATATAGTCAGTTTTATAAAAATTATTTAACGTTTAGCCACTCCAGAATTTGGATTGAAACTCGAACCACCAAAGCTTAATTTCAGACCTTAAATTAAACTTGAATAACGAAAGTTAAGACTTTTAACAGAGAACTTTAGACACGAAACTAGAGGTGATAAAATTAAACTCAATCTGTTGAACTTTAACCCGCTCATTTATTAGCTCAAACTATTTCAATTCATTTAAATTGAGTTGATAAGCAACTCGAATTGATTCGAGAGATAGCTTGTCAAAATATTTTTAAAACACAAGTTGATATGTTTTATATAGCCAAAATAAGGAAAAATATAATTTAATTAAGTACTAAAATATTGTAAAACGTAATAAAAATTAGGTCGGATTAGATTTTAACCCACTCTATAACTCATTACTCAACCCGTTTTCACTCAATTCATTTTGATCCAAGCAATCTTGGGTTAAATTGGGTTGGATCTTGACGTTATGACCCGCTCAAAATTGACCCAACCTGCACAACTGCAACCCCTAATTAGAAAGCATAGCAGAGGATAAGATGCATCAGTGAATATATTACTTGGTACTGGCAAAAGGTAGGAGGTACTCGGTGAATTAGCCGAGGTGCATAAAAGTTGACATCGACATTTCGGATGTCACTTTCCAGGTGGTAGTCTTCTGTTAGCAACAAAAGGCTGATGTATACAACATCATCTTTGTGAATCTAAATCCTGTACTAAATATGGTTTTCCCAAGCAATGTTTGATGGGCTTATCGATTATCGTCTTATGTACAAGCTTCCTCGAGCATCTTCTGCGATTATTTTGCAAAGGGAACTATGGAAATCTTTAGGCCACATAACAATGTCACTTCCTGATATTTCCATCTTTGATAAATAATCAGCAGCTCGGTTTGTTTCACGCCACGAGTGAGTGACTTGGTACTTTTGAAACTTTTTCAAGATTTTCCAAATGTCCTGGAGACAACTAGCAGCCTTCTGACTATGTGATTGTTCTTTGTTTATAGTTTTCACTGCACTCATCGAGTCGGATTCTACCCATATCATTTTGATCCCGATACTACGAGCAAGAGTAAGACCTCTCCATATAGCCAGTAACTCAACCAAAAATATATCATCACATGGAACTTCAGAGACACAAGCACATATAGCAACACCCTCATAATCGCGAAGCAAACCACCAAGACCAGCTCTTTTCCGGTCTATGGATCCATCTGTATTTAACTTTATCCATCCAGGCTCAGGCTTTTTCCAAGTGCAGAACCTAAATGGTCTTCTGATAGGCAAATTAAAGCCTCCTAATTCAACAAACTGGTTAAAACTCTCGAGTAGATCTGTCAAATAATTTCCCTCTTTACTAGCCCTGATCATTGCATGTTTCCTTTCTTCGTCTTCCTTCAGTTTGTGCTTCCTACCTTTGATGTGTTGCTTTAGAGATTTCTCGCTGGAAGTGCTCACCAGACACAGAGCACAGCTCCAGTTCACTTTAACTTTCTTAGAGTAAATTGTCCGATCACATTTAGGAGAAGATTCAGCCTGAAACAGAATAATAAACAAAATATTCACGAGCATGTCACTGTCTAGAGCATAAGAGAGGCATTTGTAGGGCAAAACTATGACTACCTCATAAAAGACCAAACTTTGCACGTTGTCCCTTTCATCGTGTCCCAAATATGCCGGTGCTGCAGAAATATAATCACTGGACAGATCCATAGGCACACACTCGTTCTTTTCTGTGACATTTTCTATGCGTGGATTTGGGGAAAGATATGGCTTAACAAAGTTCATATACACATAAGAGGCAGCACCAAACTGAGGCAGTACGAGCAAGAGGGATGCTAATCCTTTTCCATAATGCCAAAACGAGAACCTGAAGAAATCAATACGCTTAGGTCAGACTTAATTATGGTTGAAAAATGTCCTTCAGGTTTGAGACGCCCCTTGAGGAGACTCATGAACCGCGCACAATAAGAGCAGCCAAGAACTCAACAACTTGTAATAAAGATTCTGAATTTGTAATTACTAACATATAACTCCATACTTTTTCTCATCCAAAAATAGATGGCATCACTGTAAATTGCAGACGCTGAATATTTCTCTCACTCATCCAAAGAATGAATGAAATGGTAGTCTGAAAATGAGCCTTGGCTTCTTTTTTGGTAGTGCTTATGCCATTTAGTATCTATCAATGATCAGCCATTCATGACAACAAAAATGTCCAACATAAGCATTAGACAACACTTGCTTTGTTCAGACACTTAAAAAATGTTAGTGGGTGCATGTCCGAGTCTCCAAAAGTAGTATATTTTTGGAGAATCCAAAATGGGTACGACATGAAAAGTAAAGAGCCCGTAACTTAGGCTACAAGAATTAGATTCAAGTATAAAGCACCATGGCTACAACAACATTACCCAGTGTAATCCCACAAATGGAGTATGGGGAGGTGGTGTACGCACAACCTTACCCTAACCTTATGAAGGTAAAGAGGTTATTCTCGATAGACCCTCAGCTCCAAGTAAAGCATATCCAAAAGATAACTAAGTAAAACAAATACAATAACTATGAAGCCAATACTGAAAGCAATTAAGAAAAGAACAAGTAGCAACAACAACATGTACAATAAGTAAAGCGAAAGAAAACAACACGTAACACTAAAATCAAAGAATAAGACCATAAAGACTAATAATAACACCACATAAAGCACCATAACCTGACTTGCATTCATAATACCAAGCATTAAGACGATCCTAAAATTTGACACCAACATTATAAGGTAGATAACTTGCACATAAGAATTCTAAAGACATGTCTATAAATGATGAACAACAACAACATACCCAGTGGAATCCCACAAGTGGGGTCTAGGGAGGGCTAAAATGTATGCAGACCTTACTATTATCTCAGAGAGGTAGATACGTTGTTTCCGAAAAACCCTCATCTCAAAAACATATAAGCAGAAACATGTCCATAAACGAAAGCAAAATAAAAGATTACCCTGTCAAAGGCTTTGCAAGAGTCAATTCCAATACTGTGGTTATTCCAAACAGGACCCAATATTGAAGACACTTTTGATAACTGGATTCTTTATCACTCTCTATCGCCCTAATTGATGCATATCTGATATATCAAGAATGTAACAAAACTCAAAAGCCAAAACATCCCAGTTCACATATTCAACAAAAATTCAAAGAAACAAGAAGAAAAATTCAAACTTTCCCCATAACTTACAGAGGACACAGCAATGTCACTGATGGTCTGCAAAAAATCCAGAAAGAACTGTGGCAAAAAAAAATTAAAAAAAAAAGAGTATCAGATATATGGAAGTCAAGAGCAGCTGATCAAAGACAAAACTTAAAAGACTAATTTTTTTCTCTCTTTCTACATGTGTATATATAGAAAGGGGCTTAACAAATACCTGAAAAATAGGACAAAAAATTGACACCCCACAAGAGCACAATGTGATACAACTACTAAAGAAATCCAAAATCATCCAATGAATACTTAACGCATGATGCCTTTAGTATGAGAAATCTTAGAAAAAAACAATAAGATTTTGTCTTTTTTTAGTCAAGAAATTAAAACAAAATTTGACTTGGTGGGAGGATGTTACTTACCAAGAGAGCAAAATTTTGGCTGAAATCAGAAGAAAATTGATCAGACCCATTGTCACCAACAAAGTGCTGTGTCTAAATTTTCTTGCTTTCCTTTGTTAAACAATTATTTATTTATTTATTTATTAATAATTCATGCATGTCTTAGTATTTGATTGGTTTTGGGGAAAGCAAAGGGAAGAAACATCACAGTGGGAATAGAAAAGGAAACAAAGAGACTTTCAGGCTAAGGAGTCAATACTTGGTCAATTATCAATTACCCAATAAGGAGAAAGGGGAAAAAAGGACTTTTTTTTCTTTTTTCCATTAGATATCTGATATTAGAGCTGATCAATTAAATTCTGTTGCGTACATATCATTTGGACGAAGCGCTTCTATGGAAACATTTATATTAGGGACTAGAAAAAAAAAATGAAATATCGAAATAATTCACATTAGGGACTAAAAAAAATAAATATCAAAAAGATATTATTTTCTTCGTTCACTTTTAGTTGTCAAAATTTTTTAATTTGGTTTTCATTTTTACTTGTTATTTTTGACAAATCAAGGAAGGATATTTTTTTTCCTATTATAGTCTCAATTTATTGTCATTGAGTTTATGACTTTGAAAAATATAGTTGGTGGACTCTATCAACTAATAAGGTTAAAATGGTAAAATTACTAATAATTATTTTTCTTAATAGATGTATCAAAACAAAATTTAACAATTACTTCCGTCCATCTTTATTTGTCCCCTATTGACCTGACATAAGGATTAAGAAGTAGTAAATGATAGGGTGATTTAACAGATTATCCTTTGAATATAATATTATGAAAAATTAATAGAGAAATGACTATAATTAATAATAAGGGTAAATTAGGAACTAAATATAAAATTATATCTTGATTTATAAAGTGGACAAATATTGTTGGACATCCCGAAATAGTATTCCCTCGGTACCAAACTAATTGAATTTTTGAAATTTTTTTCAAGATTCAAAATAATTGAATTGTTCAAAATTCAAGATAAATGTTTGAAAATTTTTTTATTTTTGCCCTTTCATTTATTGAAGTTTTACGTTTTCTAGGAGATAAATTACACTACATATTTATGATTTCACAAAGGATAATAGTGAAAAATATGGTTTGAATTTTTTTCTTTGAATGTTTTTCTTAATATGTGTGCATTGTCTCATAAATTTAATTAAAATGAGATAAAGAAAATATAAGGGACAAATAAAAATGCAGTTATTGCATTTGAGTAGGTGAATAAAGTTTGATGTACAACACCAATTTTCTGCCAAAGATTTACAATTTTTTTGTTTTTTTCCTATTACACAGGATCGAAGGAAATAGAGTAGGATACATTGTAGAAAATATCCCCACTAGTACCATCATTAATTTTCCGTTTGACTAATATTCATTTAATTTAATATTTTATTGCAAAAAAATTTCAACGCCACTATTTTTGAACAACTTGAAGTCGGGACCTTCTTTTCACACTATTACAGATATGAAATAATCGTCAAAATCGAATTCAATTTCCAACCACCAAAATTGAAGACATACTAACGACCTTCATTTATATTTGGGTAAATATTCACAAAGATACTCCCACTTGAACCAGTTTGTGTTTGTAACTCCCTTACTACGCTTGATTTGATTCAGACCTCCACTCTCATTTAAAACAAGTGATTGATATAATTACTTATTTACATAAGTTACTCTTTAAAATAACAAAATCGCAACTGAATGAAGTTCAAATTCAGATATACAGAGGCTACATCCAAAATTTTGAATTTGAAACTCTTCAGACTTCGAACTTTCAAAAATGAATTAGGCTTTGGCAGAACCCAACTACAACCCATAGTAAAAGCAACACAAGTCTACCTGACTGAATTTTTGATAGTTTTTTGAAGATGAATGGGACATAAATAGAGGTGCCATTACAAGGAAGGGTGTATCCTCCTGGTGCAATTACTGAAATTTCTTGTTTTATCAAATTCTTTCTCTAGCCCTTTATTTGGGGCTGTAGTTATTCCTTTTTACTAGTAAACCTGGTGATACCATCATAATAACACCATAATTTACATACAAATCATATCTCATCATAAAGTAGAGCCATGCAAGTAAACAAGAAATTGCAAGGGCGTGGATGGTAAAAGCATTAACATGACCCAATTTACACGTCCTCGTGAATGCACACCAATTGGCCTTTTAAGGAACTTGATGAACGGAAATAATGAGAACATTGCAAAGAAAAAAGAATGGTATACTCCAGTCCAGCATTCAGAATGGCACGCTACAGGCAACAACAGCAACAAAGGCGAGCAGACAGTAGAGAAACAAATGGGAAAAGAGAAGATATGGGAACGATTGGCAAAAAAGAACTGCCAGGATCATTTGGCATAGCAAATAGACTGTACAGCATTATAGACAGGTATCTCACAGACTTAAAATGCCCTTAGACTGTTCTCCTGTATAAAAAAAAATCTCTTTTTAACATGGAAACTATCTACAGAATCTAATTCAGCGACCCATTGGTGTTTTAACCAAATCCGAATCCTTCATTGGCTTCATGAATGGCAAGCAATAGTCTCTCCTCTAGATGCTCTTTAGAGGGATACTCCGGTAGATCCAGCTGGTTGAAACTGCACCCAACAAATAATAGTTAAGAAGTGTTCCCAGTAGATAAGAGATGAAAGTAGAATTCACAAACTCTCCCTCCGATCTCGAAGAAAGAAAATTTTACTTGCTGTCAGTATTTGAAATGTAATTCAGGATTAGGATAAATACTAATATTAGTCAACATTTGATTGAAATACTCAAATAAGAAAGCTTTCCCATCTCATAGAGAAGAACAGTGAATTTAATAGAGTATAAGGATGCACGTAAAAAGGAAAGCAAGAGAAGTAATTTGGATAGGAATCAACATGGGGACTTTACTGGTGTCTTCAGCAATACAGGTAAATTAAAATGGCAACACAAAAGACAGGGTTAAGTAACCGGAGAGAAGCAAAACAAGGATCCTTTACTGACAGAAATCTCCAGAGCATCATGATGAGGGCAATCATAGTTGATTAAATAATTACCATGTATGTGCTGAAGGCAAGTGATCAGCACTGCCATAAGCTTTGTGGATCTGAAATTTCTGGGAACCTGAAATTCCTTGCAGTGCACTAAACCCTTCCAACGGCACCTGGAGAAGATGTTGTTGGTCAATTGCAGGAGAGATTTAACATGCAACTATAATCAAATGAAAGCAACAACCAACCTTTGAGGTCCCAGTGACAAATTGAAGAAGGCGAGCTTTGTCTTCCTTGCTAAAAGCTTGAACAACTTCCCAAAACCACTGAATAACAGGTGAAGCTGGGCTGTATCCAGAATATTCTGTATTTGCCCTCAAGTCATCAACTGCAAAGCAAGGGACAAATTAATCATAAGCAGCGACCCTTTCGTCATATTGACATATGACTATCTAAGACAGGATTACCACATGAATTAACAAATATATGAAAAAGTGAAACATACGATCAATGTCTGGAAGACCACTAATTAACAATTCAAGTTCCTTGTCGTGAAAAATAGAGACCAACTCCCGCGGAATCAATTCACTGAATCCTTCCAAAAATGCATTTATCTGAGGGCGAATAGCTGTCGTCAGCCGATGCTCAGCAACCAAGTCAACATACTGTTGCTTATTTTCCTCAGTGACTCTGATATTTCGTCCACCTGGAATTAGTTCATAGTCGGTCACCTGCATTACACAAATTGCAATCAGAGCCTCCATAGCAAAAATGCTGAAACTTCAATTGCTGCTGAAGAACTCATACCTCATTGCGTTCATAAAGTATCAACTTCTCTTCATCAGCATCAATGCTGAATGTAAGGTCTACAATATCACTTATGTCATTCTACACAAAGCAAGAAATGTGAGCAGAGCAACTATCTAAACATAATTTCTATAATAAAAAAGAACAGAGAAAACACTCCACCTCAAGCAGCCATTTCAAATTTTTGAAGTAGTCAGGATCAATAGCTTCAATATCATGATATGTCACTTTAGCACCAAGTATATGCTTGTAGAAGGATCGTGTAAAATGAACATCAAGAAGTTGACCATCAAATAGTGCCTTCCCAACCTGGATTATTTATATAAAGCACATTAGATATTGCTAAAATTAAACGACTCGAGCAAACTGAACCAAGAAGGAAAAAACTCACAACTCGCCCAACAAATTTGAAATATGAGAGGTGCTCAGTTTGGTACACAGAGTTGGGGTTTGGCTGAAATGTTGCTTCATTCCCAACTGTAGTAAACAATAGTGCTCCCTTATCAAAAATTACTCTGGACAGTAACTGATACCATTCCCTAGTAAGTCCACCAGCATCAATCCCTTCTTCCCCTTGGAAATGTACAGTCAATCTCCCTTTCAATTCTTGAGTTGTCCTCATGCGCAGCTGATTATATGAATCTTCAAGGATATAAGCTCTTCTCACAGAAATTCTCAGAGGGCTGTGATGATGATCGTGTTGATGTTTTATCTTAGATCTAAAGTAGGATCTTTTATTGTCAAAATCAACAAAACGAGGAACCTTCAGCATGATGGAGAAAGACTTCTCCAGTAATCCAGGGTTCTGCCGAACAAAAGCATTAAGCAGTTTTCTGTGCTTCTCTGCAAATTTTACAAAAGCCATGTGCTTCTCATCTACTTTGGTTGCAGATGTAGGTGTTTTCGGCTGCACAACAGAAGTAGTAGCTTCTTCTGGATCAGGAACAGTAGCAATACTAAATTCCTGCCCTGCACCCAAATGTGCAGGATGCAACTTCTCACACATTACAAAAAAGGACTCTATGTATGGTAAAATGTTCTGTGTGCCTGCGGGGAGCGGAGGCATTGCTCCAGCAGGTTTAGATGTGCTAACAATGGACGACCGTGACAGGTTGGGTGCCGTTTCAGAAAAACTCTCTATTGTGCTAATGCAAATGCTCAGCTCCTGCCATAGAGGTTCTAAAGCTGTGTTAATGTCCCCAACCAGAGAGATAGTAGCACCTTGCTCCTCCTCAGAAATAATTTGATTATCATTGTTCTGGTCACCAATAGAAGCAACAAGAGAGCTCAATGCTTGTAACACCCTTAGTATCACAGCACCATCAGTTGAAGTGGTACTGAGCAGTGCTTTCTCCACTTCCCTAAACTTGTTTAACTCATCCATTGCAGATCTGGTCAGACTTTGCACAGAGCCAGCCAGCTCAGTAATAAATAAATGACAAATGGCGGGAGCTATGGCCACCAACTTTTTCAGTACCTCAGCTACCAAAGAGTAGGCATTGTCTGAAAGACTGATAGAGAAGAAAGCAATAAACAGCTTCAATAATAAACAGAATAATACATTATTCAGCGAGATTCGAGTAAAAATAAACCACTGAAGGTTCAAAAAATGTACTTAGTCATGTGAAAACGACAGCAAAGTACTAAAAATATCAAGTGCCATTGCAGCCAAACAGATTATTTAGTGAATGAATAGAAGCCATAGGCATGGAAATCTTGACAAGACATCACACCAAGTAGTCAAATTACCAATCTACTTTTGAACAAGAAAGAAAATATGTTTTAAGGGCAAAATTAGTGAAGTATATCACCCAGCTGGCAAACACACAAGTCTATAAATTAAGGGGTGCCTCACACAAGTAATATCTACAGAACTTGTCACATCAAACCAAAGCATCTACAATTCTAAATACACATTTAGAAAACCAGTCAATCCAAGAGGAATCAGCAGAATCTAGAACCACATAAAGTAAATGATTTGAATAAGTACATTAAAGGATTAGGAACTAACTTACCCTTCTCTGGCAAGCAATGAGCACAGGAGTCGAAGTTCTAATTGTGGTAGACTAAGTAGAATACTTTCAGTACTTTGGTCTCTGCCAGCAGAAGAGGAAGATGCTCCAGATTTGTCCTCAATCTCAGCTGAAGCTGCATGAGATTCAGTATTCATTTCAGTAGCAGATTGGCTTGGAGGACCAGTCGGTTGCTCTGTAGAGGTTGTGCCAGGTTCTTCACGGGCATTTGATTTGCTTTCGGTGTTCTGGACTACAACATCTAGCAGATTTAACAGCTAGATACAAAAAGAAAAATAGTTAAGGACAGCAAGAAACACCAGATAATGACTACTCAAAGAGACGTCCTACTTGTGCAACTTACCTGCTCTAGATGTGCAACACTTCTCAAATAAAGGGGATGATTCAAGAGGCCCAAAAGCAATGCAAGAGATACTTGTCCTTCAAGCTGCCCTCTATCTGGTCCATCAGCCTCAATCATAACAGCTTTTCCACGCCTCTGATCTGGAACTATTGGCACTGGTCGAGGGAGCCTAAATTCAAGTAGAGTCTTTGCAACTAAAGAATGGTTCTTCGCCAAGTATGTAAGTGTCTCAAGAACACGGCGAGATAGTAATGGAGGAATTCCTACAAGCCATGAGATGAATCAAATTTAGCCAAGGCAATAAAACAATATAAGTACAACAGTAGTAACAATGATGTAATAGATGATCAAAAGGTTGAGCAAGATGATACGGTCTTACCATCAAGATGCTGAGGACGCGAATACATAACATTACTTTGGCAACCATATAATCGATATGGGGGTTCAGCTGTATTTAGATCATTAGCAGGCTGCCCAACATCAAGTATCAACAAGTCCATAAATATTTTCACTAAAGCAGTTCTCGCTTCAGCATGTGCACTTAGATTCAACATCAACCTCTGTAGAGGGACTTTGTAAGTTGGCTGCAAAAGGACCAAAAGTGTCAACACTCATATCATAGGGCCAAAGAAACAATAATTCAACCTCACCAAGTTTATACCTGGAATACACGGAGCAAACGCACCAAAGCTCTTAAGCCCTCGGTGTCGACTAAGGGAGACCCATCTGCCTCCAGAGGCTTACTTCCAGCTGATCTACGCGAAAGGGTTCCACCAGCCCTGTCCAATTGTTCATTCCGCCGAGAGTCGCCTCTACGACTTCTAGGATACATGCCAAAGAGTGTTCGGTTATACCTCCGTGCAAACCTCTCGCGCAACATATTAGCTTCCGCCACAAGAGCAGGTGTTAAATTAGCAAGAATGGCATCAGAAGACGTCAGAAGGACCTGCAAGAAAAAAAATGTAAGACCCAATAATAGCCAATAAAAAAAAACCAAACTTAAAACTCACAACTTGAAAAACAAAAAAGAAACAGGTAAACAAGATTGTTACTTGTAATAGTAAATGACATAAAAATTCACATCGATTACACTTAATTCATCTAAAGAAATACCTCTTCCCGTAGTTCTGAAGGGAATGTAGCAATAATTGACACAGTGTCCATCTCAACAGGCTGGCCTTCTAATTCTTGTGACTGCTGCAGCCGTTGTGCCCTTTGCTGCGCCAACACTTCTTCTCGGATATCAGCCGGAAGGGCTGCCAGAAATTCTGGATCAATATCTCCACCATTTTGAGGCTCAGAATTTTGTGGTTGAGTTGCTTGACCCTGTTGAGCTGAGAGAACCTCAGCTCGCAACTCCTCAGGAAGCGCCTCCAGAAATGCAGGATCAATTGATCCAGAATCAGCATCTACATTACGCTGTTGTTCCTCACTGGGTCCAGTTTGTTCTGCTTCTTGATTTGGATGTTCTGAAGCTTCAGATACACTGTGAAGGGCTACATCCCTCGCACTTACCTGAGTAGAATTTCCAAAGGATACATTAGTCCTCCTAATTCGAGCATCTGCTGAACCTTGCCTATCGCCACCATCATCATGACCATCTGCACTTCCAATTTCAACATCAAGACTTCGAAGGCTTTCGCCCAGAGTTGCACCACTTCCACTGCTTTCTTGGCTAACTGCCTCAACATCCCTTATAGCAACATCATTCTGTTCAAACTGCATTTCGACAGGTTGAGATTGGATATTTGGTGCATCTGTTCCCTGAGAAGACACAATTGCTGCAGGTGTCACATTAGCACCACCAGATTCATCCAAAACTGCTGAGGGGGCAGAGGCATCTCTGGCTTCATTGACGTTATTGTTCTCCACGGCACTTTCAGCTGCCGTTTCACCTGATCCAGGAAACTGGGTAGCCTCGCCTCTATTCTGAGACCCCTCTGTAGCATCTTGATCAGATGATTTCTCAGAGCTTGGACGCCTCAAGTGGGAAACAAGCAAATCCTCAAAACCCTGTGGAAGAGCAGAGGCACCTGATCCACCACTTTGTTGATTATCATTGGTCCAAAAATTGAACCGTTGGCCATGACGACTGCTCCGCAGAGAACGGAAAACAGAATCCAAGCGCGATGAGGTTCCTTCTGAACTCCTATCAGAATAAGCATCACGAATACTCTCTGTGGTGAAAAGGTCGAAAGCAATGAGATTTCTTTAGAAACCAATGAACAAAATCAATGAGATTTCACATCAGGTAATACGATATTAATAAGTAGTACAGTTACCTGATTGCCGTGGCTGACCCAATTGCAGCAAGGAAGAGGGTTCCACCAGAAGGGGATGTTGTGAAGGAGCAATGCTGTCACCACCTCTTCCCAAAAGATTGTAGATAGAAGTCGTACGCCCCTGGCGCCTAGAGCCAAAAACTTCAACAGGCATAACATGTAAAGTTTCACTGGAGAGTCTATGCTCTTGACCAAAAACTTCAATATGGTCAAATACATTTATTCCATTCATTCCATCACCGAGACGAAGTATTACACCATCCTCTTCATCCTCATCCTCATCCTCTTCATCCATTACCTCCTCATCAAAGTCGTCTTCATCTATTTCTTGGTCATCTTGATCAGTATCAGGATGTTGCAAGTGATGAGCTTCATCTTCCTCGAGATCATTTTGTTCTTCATCTCCCTCTTCATCTTCATCAACCTCATCTCCTTCATCACCTGACATATCATCATCATCGTCGTCGTCGTCATCATCTTCATCAAGATGCTCTTGTACATCAGGCTGGATTTCAAATCTTATCTCTAGGCCATTTTCCAAATTTCTAGTGTCCTCGTTACCTTCATGCATGTAATCATCTTCATTGGATGGACCAAAACCTCCATCAATATCCTGGTCATGTTCCATATCATCAGTGACAGCTTCAGACCCACCAAAGTTTTGAGATGCACCAAAGGGATCAATGTGATCTGTTGGCACTGAATTAACATTAGGCTGTAATGCAGTTTCATTAGCCAGGATTTCAAGGGCATCAATAGTAGTTCCAGATTGGTTACGATCCTGAGTTTTTGTCGACTGTTCTCCCCTCCCAGCATTGGACTCAGCCGCATGGACATGCTCCTTTGTTACCAACTCCAGAACTTTTACAACACCAGTAACAACCTTGGAAGAATCAGTATGATCCAGGTCCAAGACACGAAGAACTCGGGTCAGAGATTGAACCAGACCAACATCTACGAAAGTAGCTGAAGCTTCTGCTGAGATGGAAGAACCTGTAGGTGCACGAGCAGTCAGTACATCACTCAGAAGATCAACAAAAGCTTGAATTTCAATCCCAGGTGCCCTATAACCACTTCCACACTCAACAAAAGCACCAAAAACACTGTTAATCTCTGTAAAGATTCTTTTCCTTGCCTCCGTCGAGCGAACACAAGATGCCACAAGGAACTGGCTAGCTCTGCTCGAAAGTTTTTGCCTCCAGTCCACATCAGTTTTTCTCTCTTTCCTAGAACTCTTGGTATATGGTAAAAACTTGTGAAGAATATGATGAAAAATTCCACCAGAAAGGTGCCCCGTCCATTGAGGACCAGCTACACAACTGCTAACTTCAGAATCTTTTCTCAGCAAAATGTGAACTGAAGCAGTATACATCAAAAGAATCTCAGTCAGAAGCTTCAAAATGAATACAATCTTAGCCATATATGCAGACAATTCATGGCTATCAGCTTCAGTTGTTTCAGAAGCAGAGGCAATAGCTTTCCCTTTACCCTTGTTCGCGGAAATATCGATCTCCATATCTATTGAACTAAGGCTCTCTTTTGTCGCCGGTTCATCTTTCAATGGAGGAACAAACTTGACAACTGGATCCAAAAGAAGCTCAATAACATTTACAAAGCTATGAGGTGGCTTTCGATGTACTTTGACATTCTTAGAACTCACATCAAGACTCTTTCCATGTACTCCATGGCTCACATTACCAACACCAGACTTCAGATCGGCATTCTGCGTTTTATCTTTGTCTTCTGATTTCTCTTTCTCCCTGTCTTTGTCCTTTTTGTCCTTGTCACGGTCCCTCAACAAGACTACATAAGGTCGATCACCAACCATCTCCACTTGGCACACAGAACGAGCAGCTCGCATGAAGATCACTGGATCCCGATGAATAACAGAAGTCAAATTTAACAGGAAATTACGAGGTGTGAGCCTTCCACTTGACTGTCTATTAGAAGCAGATACAACATTATGCCGTATCTCTGCTTCCATAGCTTGCTGCAGAGTCTGGGGATCTTCAAGTATATGTCTTATTATAGTAGCAGCGATATTGTCAAACCCAATAAACAAGCTGCCTGTTGGTAAGGAAAGCAGCAACTGCAATCCACCAGCATCCAGAAAGTTAACAGCAACAGAGTGAGTTCTTGTAAGAGTTGCACACAGCTGTAAGACAGCATGCATTGTTTCCGATGGAAGCTGGTTTCTCATACAACCACAAGCTATTTCAACAAACTGCTTCTGCTCTTGAACATCCACATATTTTGGAGACAAAGAAGACTGCAACTTATTATATTTATCCTCATTGATTGATACTGATTTCTGTGTAGTATCGTCTCCCTTCAGCTGTTCTATTATATCAGCATTCAACTTCTGGTCCACTTGAGCAAGCCGATCAATAGCAACAAAGGCTGCTGTCACCCATTTGGGCACCTTCTCCCTATCAAATGTACTGGAAATCCATTGTGAAAGAAGATCAGAAGAGACCTTCACCAAACCATTCTTTGCAGCTATCTCTCTGGCATCAGTATCTTCATTAAGAATCAGAGCAAGAACATGGAAGAGATTAGAAAGAATGCTGCTGTTTCCATCCTCAGACACATTACTAGAAAGCTTAATTTGTTCGATGATAAATGAAACCACAGCTGATCGATGTTCACCATCATTTTGGGAGCATATCATCACAAGAAGATCCCTGACAGGGAAAGCAAGAGAGTCTTTCATCTGTAGAAGCTTTTGGCATGTAGACAACAACTCATCAACAGGAGGCGGCTGAACCATTTCTTCTTCAATGGTCGGGCTGCTTTCTTTGGCAACATCTTCCTTTGCCTCCGATCCAGAGTTCCCAAGTGACATGGCAAGGGCACGAGCAAGTTCATCATCTTCCTGTACTTCCTCTGGATGCGAGAACAACCATTCCATTGCCAGCTCAACACTGTTTGAACCAACCTGCCTCAAAGCTTCTTCTGCCCTGTTCCTGGAGAACCCCATTTCAACAATTGTAGAAATTGTAGTTTCATCAGGGGGAGGACCAGACACACGAGCAGCAGTACTGTTTGTGTTTTTGACTTCTACTCCAGAGTAGATGTGTCTAATGATGTTGAGAACAGCTGCAATGAAATCATAATTGCATTCTGTGAATTGTGGATGAGTCCAAACGGGAAGTACAGTCTTCAATACCATGGATTGAAGAACCTTTACAAATGTTTCCTCATCGCGTGGAAATGGGACATCACCACTTACCAGAGGTTGAGTCAGTAAATGCTTTGTGAAAGGAGATAGAATTAAAGAAGAAGTCGCCAGATGATCCATAAGCTTCCCATAACTACCTAAGGGACCATATATCCATGAATGGTCAGTATCCTCAACTCCATCCTGCCTAGTATGTGTCTCGTCAGTCTCCATAGGAGAAGTAGGAACTCTATTGACAGCAAAGAGCAACTGACTAGTAGCTTCAAACGTGGTCAACACCGACTGAATAACCCCACGCCCATAAAGGCAATTTAATATAACGGCGTTGCAAGAATCAGGCTTGTCCAGCAGAATACCATCAATAAATTCAATAACCTTGCCAAAATAGCGACATTTGGTTGACACAGATGCCTCCGATCCAGAAGTTACATGACCTCCGAAGTTCATGTGATCAATAGCAATTGAAGCAAAAGTTGAAGCAACAGATTTTGACGGAGCAGACACATTAAGTGTATCGTCCCGCCTACGTGATGGAAGTAGCATTACCTTGCCCATCTCTTGAAACAAATGGGTGATATGAATTGACAGTGATTTCACCATATCACGGCACGAATGATAATAGGACCTCTGTTTGTCCTCTTTTTGATTACTGGCACCAGCATCATCAACAGAGCCTGCTTGTTGTGATTGATGACTAGCTTCTAACCGGATATTTGAAGGACCATCGGTGGTCTGACGTTGCTGAATACTAGAAGCTCTAGTCAGATCTCGATACAGATTGATCAGATCAAAAAACTGTGATTCAAAACTCCACCCTGACATCCTCCTGCGAAGCAAGGGGTCAAGGAACTGTCTAAAGGAACTTAATCTTTGTTCTTCAGTATCAGTTGTACTCAATTCTGACTGTCGTGCCTCGTCAGTTGCACTAGCACCACCTTCCTCCATATCAACCTTAGATTCTTCAAGCAATGCCAACTGCCAAAGAATTTCACGATGAATACGACCAATATCTTCCAAGACATCTTTGCTGCCATTTCCAAACTCTGTTAACAGAGCAGTTACCCATCGATTGTCTTTTGAGGCAGCCAGAAATAAAAGAAACTCAACTAGAAAAAGTGAAGAAAATGTCCTATCAGGAGTACTTTTAGGATCCAACATAAAAGCACCAGAAACCACATCAAATCCAGACAGTGCTTTTTTTAAATGATCCTTGAGGAAGGAACAGAAAGCACGAGCCAGTGCAGCAGAGTGGTGTTGGGTGAAAGTCTTGAAGACCATGGTGCTGTGTAATGCTATGGACATTCCTTCAGATGACTGTGCAACACTCGGCCGTAGGAGTAGTTTCAATAAAGATTCAATGCCTGACTTCTCCACAAATAACCGACAAGTTTCAGAGTTCTCCATTGTACGATGTACAAGTACCATCACATGAAAGACAGCCAACTGAATGAGCTGCTCATCTCTGATAGTATTTCCAGTTGAATAAGTTGATTCAACCAATGAGCTGGATGCAACACTCTCTCTGTTATCTGTGTCCGTGTCCATTTCAGTAGTCTCACTTGATTTTCCTGATGACTCGGCATGTTCACCATCACCGCGTGAAGCAATACTGTTAACAATCTCAATTATTAAATCCACTCCAGTACCCCTCAGTGAAGATGCATGGCGAAACAGCTCTTCTACAGCATTTGCCAATGGGACAATACCTTCATTCATAGCTACCACGTACTTCTTGTTGGTAAATATGTCAACAAGAAAACGCAAAGCTGAAGTTTCTTTCACAGACTCCAGTCCCTTCGGGTTAAGGCAAATTGCACCGAGACCATTAGGTACACAAGTAAGAGCTTTTGGAGACGGTAGTATCCCAGATACCACTGAAGACAAAAAAGCAATAGGAAGACCCAACTCATGCAGAGCAGGAAAACATGTCGGGTCTTTGTGAATTATTTCACTCATAACAGTCACAGCCGAGGAATAAATATCACCTCCAAATTTTTCCACATTACTAAATAGCAGACACAAAGTGGCAGGTAAAGATGCATCGTTAGAACCCGGTAACCTGGTCAAATTTGCAGGAGCATAGGTAGCAGACCCAAGTGCCTTCAGTAAGACTCTAATAAGTCTCTTCTGAGAATATAATTGTTCTTCACCAGATTTAAAATGCTCACCAATGACCATAGAATTGTCATCATCTCCAGCCATGTCAATCACTCTGTGAACTTCTATCTGTAGCCTATTAGCCAAAAGCTCAACTCCACCTAGATCCTTGAATAAGGTCACCGCTGCATTACTATAATCTAGAAGCTTTTGCAGTGTTTTCACAGCCAAACAAACAAGATGTATATGTGCAGGATCAGTGTCCTCTACTAAAGGCAAAAAAGTTGGCACCATTCCAGACCCTCGAATAACACTCCCAGAGCTCGAAGATGATATGACATGTAGCAGGTAAAACTGCAGAACAGCTTCAACAAAGGATACTGATGAAAAGTCATTTGAACTGCTTAGTGACAAAATTGCTCTCTGTAAAACATTCAGGAGGATCATGCGATTACCACCAGCAAAACTGATGCTTGATCCACTCAAAATCCTTGCCCGCTCATGTGATGATGCATAAGCAGCTAATTGTGCCCCCAAGGCATTCATTGCTAGTGTTCTAACATTTCCAGAGATGGTTTCTTCAGATCTGACAATCCTGATCAACTCATTTGTGTATTCAGGTTCATTAGCAAAAAAGGACGCAAGCTCATCCTGGGAATCACTAGCCTGGACAAGCACAATGAAAGCAAGGAGACATATCTTGCTGTAAAGCCTGCATACTCTGGGGGAACGGAATGCATGTGCATATCTGATTCTTGTCAGCAACGCAAACCTTTGCTCAGGAGGAACATTGAACTGCTCAATGCAGAAATTCATTAGCGACAGATCTTCCTCCTTCCGTACATGGAGATCAGGTATGTTAATTACACTCATGCTCGTTGATACTGCACCATCCTCAGCTTCAGCATTGGTATGGTCATTGGCACTATGCAACTCAAAATAAAGGGTCGACCCCAAGTGATAAAGTGACTTGTCACCATCATTTTCCACATCGGATGGAAACAAAGATAGACCTTCATCCTGACTTCTTTCGTTTACAGTAACACAATAATACAAGCCCAGACCTTCTTCCTTGCTTCCCCACCCCTGCGCAAGGGACAGGAGACAGCTATTTATAGAACCACACCCAACCAATTTACCACTTGCATGTAACTTCGAGGGATTTATTTTTACTAATACAGCAAGAGTCTCTAAAGTTGCAATGAGGATCTCAGGATCTGTTGAAGCCAACAAAAGCTTGAAATGCTGCCAGGTTCAAAATTAATAAATTGAGACATCATCAGTACGTGTCAATTCTTGTTAAGACATTCATTCAAAAATGAGCGAAAAGTTTTAGCATCCTCCACTTACCTCCAAGCCACTAAATGAACCTTTGTTATGGCAATTCTCTAGTATGATCTGCATCACACGTAAGATCTGTAGAACTGCTTGCTTGGGGAAAGGGCTATCATCTCCTAATATGTTATCAGACAAGACGAGATCTTTCCTACTACATAAGTACGTCTTGAAATATGTATCAAAATGTAGAAGCAATGGTCTCCAGTGATGAAAATTTCCCTGAAAAGAGGAGGCCAAGTAAGTAAAAGTCCAAAGTACGAAGACAGGATAAGCAAAGGAAAAATGTATTCACCTTGCCGTACTCCCAGTGGAAACCAGACAGAGGTATTGCTATATCTTGTAATGGACACTGGATAACCTTGTCAATAAAGGCCTTTATTCTGGGGGGCTGACATGAGATAAACGCACAATAAGATCATAACAGTTAATGGAGAGAAAGCTTGAAAAAGAAAGATACAAGCAAGAAAGATAGAAATAGCATCTACTGCAAGAGAGAACAATAGTGAAAAGCAGAAGTCCATTCAATTCTTTCAAAGCAGATGAAGTCAAGACAGTAATCAGATGATTTATTGCTGTATTATTTCCTTGCATACAACTAAATCAGTGTATATTACTAGATCCATGAAAAGATGTTTAGATGGACCCACAAACTTAAGAATTACTCCTATGAGAATAACCGTAGTTCATCCAAATATTATGTAAAAAGGTGCAATATAATATGGTATGGCCCAACTTTTTTTGTTGTTGTTTTCTTATGATAGGGTATAGTGTTGCCTGATGGTAAGGAACATGACATGCTAGAAACTTAAAACACACCAAGAAAACATCACACAACATTTTCTACATGATAAACAATTACAATCCTCGAATCATGCCAGCATCTTCAGCTACATAAGAGAGTACTCATTGAAAAGTAGTAAGGAAGAGAATTACTATCATATTCAATGATTGACATAGAAATGCAACTGTGCATTGATACGAGATTCGAGAAGACATGAGAAAAAAGATGCATATAAGACGGTACAAGAAGCACATACAGAGTATAAATGATAAGGTCGTCTCTGATTGTTTGGACATATTATATGTAGTCCTCCAAATGAATGGCCCATGTGGATTCAACAGCATGTAGAAAATGCTGAACAATGTATAGAAGATGCTGAACATATAGGAGACCTCTTAGTAGTCCTGTAATTACTCTTTTGTTTTGGCTTGTTCAGCCTTTTTTGGGGGTTGTCAGCATATCCTAAATGCTGAAGGATGGTTCAAAAAAGAATGAATGGCCCAAGTGTGTGTGTGACAGAATGACAATTGAAGGCACTAAACAAGAGCCTTAAAATCAAATGGATCCCCATCCCCCACCCCCCACCCCAAAAAAAAAATAATAGAATCACTGGGAACTTAGAAGCAAAACATAGTAAAAGACTTCTTCGCAGCCACTCAGTCAGCATTAAGTCTTTGTATCTTTTTGGAAGAACGTAAGATATGTTGTATATATTAAAAATATAGACTGCACGTAAAAGTTGTGCAGTCACCCATATAGGATTCCTTAGTCTTTGTTTGCTCAAGTTTACATTAGCCCAGATGTTGCAAAACTTAGCTGGTTGGATTTGAATATTAGTGCAGGGCCAGGTGTGACATCAAACAGCTTCTAGTTTTATAGAGCTCCTATGTCACTTAAGAGACAATATTGACCACTGTTGAATGAAAATGAATTGGCTCAAAAACTAAGACAGATACTAAGAATCAAATTGTTGATATCTACCATTAGAGGAACAAAACTGACCGACCTGGCTAGAGAAACAAAAAGAAAATAGAAAAACATATTGTTGACCTCAACTAATTTGGACTTGCGATGTAGCTGATTGAAAATGTTTGATATTGAGAAGTAACAGGGAAAGAAATGGACAAAAATTTTTAAAAAATAGCGAAGTTTGAACTTCAAGAAATAAATGCATGCTAGTGAAGTATTAGTATTACCACTGTCTTTTTTCTTTTGATTGATGAAGTAGGATGTTGTATTAAAAAGGCATCAAGAAGATGCAAATTACATACACATTTAACATGGCTAACTCCGGAGAACAAAAACACCTATTTAATCAGGAGTTAGCCACGAGCAAAAGAACGGTCTCTAAGCCATATTGAGGCAACTAATGAGATCTAAGAGGGGTAATATATCATTAACAGGGGATAAATTGCTCCAATGGAAGAAGTTAATAAGGCAAAAGAATTTCAAACTGCTAATTGGAGTTGAGATACCATCAAAATATCTGAGATTCCTTTCCTTCCAAATACACCAAAAAATACAAGATGGAATCATCTTCCTGGTATTACCACTGTCAATTTGAAACTATGTTTTTTTCCAGATAGGTCTCAGTTTAGTTTGTACTAAAATATTTTAAGAATGTGACAATAGATGAAATGATATCTCAACAAAAGAATTTAAGAAAAAGTAAAACTAGTTTAATTGAAGCATCACATAGCTTCAGCTCCCTAAATGAAGGCCAAGACAAATGGATCTTGTTTATTTTGAGATCTAAATATATTTGAGGATCACACATGTACATTATACAGTTTAAATCAACAGTGTCATCTCAGACCAGCCCCTGTCATATCTAATCCCAGAGTCCTCCCATTTCATCCTCCTATCAGGTAATTATTGCCATTGACATCATTATGAGGTTCTAAACATACATGCTACTGATCACGACAGCAAGCTTGATGTTATCATATTGCAAGCAAATATTGTATAGAAAAGAACGATGATAGGAGCTTCATATGATGTTACTGACATCATTTGCTCATTTCAAGTCAGCAGTGAATGCTATGTAGTGTTAATGATACTGGCTCATCCGGATCCAGAAGCTTTGACTCATAAATAATATAGATTTTAAACCCAATAAATCAAACAAATTGAGGTAGATTCTAAAATACATAAATTTAAATCTTGGACCCGCCTTTGTCAAATGTACAAACTCAAAATTGCTTAAACCCATACAAAATATAAGTTATGTTACATTTCACTCCATAGTTTGAACTTTGAAGCCTCATCCCCTACTGTCAGTTTCCTAAATGTATTTCTCTATTTTTTTTTTTTAAGAATTAGTACTGGTTGGGGGGGGGGGGGGGGGGTTTTAAAAAAATTTTCTTTGGAGGCCTTCTTCTTTTGCATTTTTTAAAAAT
>JAOTQR010000079.1:21574081-21600685 GCA_025774065.1 Solanum ossicruentum
TTGAGGGGAATAATTTCCTTAAGGACACACTGTGCATTCAGTGGGCTCGATTTTTGTTCTTATATAGATATATATAATTTTTTTTCTTTCCATTATTATTCCTGTCTCTAACGTTTTTGGGAAGACAGAAAAATAACACTAAGTGCCAACAAATTCAATAAAAGTCGAAACCTCTGCCACATATTATCGAAATTGAATTATCACCAATGTCGTTAGCTGATTTAGCTGATTTCATTCTTCCAAAATAACATTCACGGGCATCACTTCAAATAAAATGAATTGAGCATATCATCAAATAAGTTGTGTGCATATATATCACATTTTTCTTCTAAATAAGGGACAAATTAAATGACCATCTTTCCATAGAATTTTCCCCATTTAAGCTCGTTTCCTTCATTCTCTCTCTCTCTCTTTGTGATTGTTCTGATCAGACACAAAAAATGTGATTTTCTTTACAAATTCTTTGACTGACACTAATGATTTGAGCTTTGCAAATTTTGATAAGCTTTTATCTTTATTTCACCCTAACTTAAATTTTTCTCAAATTTTGACAACGTAGGAATCAAACTGATCTACCAATTGAACTAAATCTACAATCAAAATTTTATAAACATATTCAGCAAAATATATAAATCAGAGGAAGAAGCTATTTTAGATGAAGGGAAAATCGAGAAAAAACATAGGAAGATCAAAACAATGTAAATCAAAGATAGAGGAATGACAAAGCACTACCTTAAGTTTGCAACATTTTTCTTGATGAAGATTTTTTTTTTAAAGAAAATGTATATTTATATCAAAAAATTAAAGCAGGTGCTTTATATCCAAGGATAAAATTAAACTCTAATTAATTTGAGAGGCAATTTGTGAACAAAATTTTCGATTATTGACCTATCCATTTCATCCAAGTCAATAGCATACTTGTACTGGACATTCACCTTTTTATGCGTCTCATTTATGTACATTTGAAATTCTAGTTTAACAATAGTCATATAATAATTGGACTTTACTATTAATAATAAATGCTATTTAGAATAATCCTAACTGTAGGATATACTTTTCTTAACACACTACCTTCAACAAAATTGATTAATTAGCTATAAAGTAGACGTGACACGTTGTTTAGTCATATCATTTGTTCAATCACTTTATTTATGGATATTTGATTATTCCCCCCTCCCCCACCCCCTTATTTGAATTTTTATGAAATATGCGTTAGAGTAAATATGTCTATCTTAATTTGTTAGGTAGTTGTTTATGATGTGAAAATAAGGCTATCAGTTTTTGAGCTGAAAACTCTCCTATGGCTGTATATCCTTATAATAAGTAAGACATCAGCCGAATATGAGAGACAACCAAGGATGGTTATTAGTTTTTGAGTTTTCATATTGAAAGACAATAGCACTTTCACTAGCGGTGGAGCTACATGTTAATCAGATGAATACTTTTTATCGGAAAACTTTTTCGAATATATAGATTAAATATAAATATTTTGATATATTAATTGTTGAACACTCTTGATACAAAAGTCACCTACTCATCTTCTAAAAGTATACGAAAATGCTGACTCCGTCACTGTCTTTCACCAAGATATGTTGGACGAAAGGGTTAAGAATGCTCACTTGATCATCTCAACATTTCCCAAATATTGTCAACTGAGTAACAATAGTATCTAAAGCGGCTAATTACCTGAAGTCACAAAATGTATCTTGGTAACCAGTTATGTGGTTTCCAGGCATAACTTCGATATCTTTTTTATGCCACCTGCATTGCCTGAGATGTTATGGAAGAATTGGATTGACATCCTACCATTCTACGAATAATTATTTAAATCGTTTTGGTAGAGACAATTTTATGTTGCCCCTCAAGATACTTCACTCTTGTCTACACAGGAATTTGATTCTAGATGTATCTTTTATGAATAATTAGACATCAACGAGGTTTGCATCATCCAATTTTTTGGTCTGATGCAAGGAATAAATTGTTGTATAGATATGACATTTGGATTTAACTCAACTCAAAAGATAGTTATAAGTATTTAGTACAAAGGTGTATACAAATGATTTAGAATAGAAGTTCCTTATATAATCATATCTTGTAATAACAATATCCTCGACATAAACAACTAGAAGAATAAAACCAATTGTTGACTGTCTGAAGAAGACAAAATGATCACACTTGCTCTTCTTTATAGTCCAAATTCTCGGGCCATTCAGATATTTTTTCAAATAACAAACATCCCCCATAGTTGCCAAACCAGGGAACATCCTCGATTTTTGGGCTAATGGGGTAAACACACTTCTATAGTTCTATTCAGAGTGCAACTACTTCCAAGTGCCACACAAATGGAAAGATAAAAAAAAACCACAAGAAGTGATGTTTCTAAAAATATTACTTATCGACAGACAAGTTACATGTCTTATGTCCTGTTTCAAACTCTAACCAAACTCAATTGCCCCATTCATTGTTGACAGGAAAAATATAAACTTAAAGTTGCCCCATTGGACCATATCACACATTCTAGCAGGAACATATGGATTATGGTACTTCCAAGAGTAAAATACTTGTTGAAAACTCGAAATCACCTATAAATCATTCATCACCTTACATCTAGTAAATAAAGCATGTCTTTTGGCAGATTGAAGAATCAAAAGATCAGCAAACTTAGTATCTTTTCAACAAACAAAGAGAAGCCCAAAAAGCAGGAAATATCATCACAATCACAACAACGGACAGTAAATACGACTTTTTTGGCGATTTTTGCCCTTATCGTAATACACTTGATCTTGTATTCTTTTTTGAATCATATGCGTCATATCAACTAAGCTCTACTAGTATATAGATAAATTATTATAATAAAAATCTTTATACAAATAGCCGATTAGTTCAGTTGTTCATTTTTTTTCTAGTCTATATGAAAGTATACATAAGTCAAAGTTGAATAAATTATGATTGTCGATTTGTTGTTTTGTGACATAGTAAAATCAGATTAAAATTATATTGGATTATATCGACTTGATAGGAATGCTTTTCTGATTTCCTTCTTTTCCTCTTACCGTCTCTTGGGAGTGGTGAGCAAGAATTTGTGATATTAGAACTAAAATAAATATGAAATTCAACATTTACTAAAAAGGATTCGAACGAACCCTCCTACTTGGCTCTGCCCAGGCACATGCTGCAATATGGGGTTTTAAGCCATTTGTACTTGCTCTTTTAAGATAAGTTCAGATATCTAATCTAATGTATATCAAAATTTAGAACAAAAAACTAGTTTGAAACTGAAATTGAACAAGAACGGACAATATAATCATAATTAAATTGGTGGACAAATTAATGTTAGTGGGATAATGTTCTCAACAAAACAGCTAACAGACATGAAATGAGTACCAATTTTGTTGTTCTCAACAAATCTCAAGCAACAAATACTTGAAGAGGTAAACAGAGAAATAGCAGTGGCTGTTGCTAAAACATGTGATCCCTTTGTCTGGTCTGCTGCTCCAAACAAGGCAGCCCCAACCTCAATAGTCTCCGCTTTGTCAACAGGAATACGAGCCTTGTCCGCGAGATTGTACAGAGTGAGAACCGGGGATGTATGGTTGACATAACTATAACATACAGACAATTGTCCGTACAATGGAGTTAGAATACTAAACCAACTTCTGACAAAAGTTGGTTCATCTGGGCGTGAAAAAAATCCGAATTTCTCTCTGGTGAAGTTGAAGTAGGGCGAGCAATTAGACCAACCGGTCCAATGAAGAAGCCCATCGCGGAAAACACACTCCTTGGTAAGAAGGAAGGAGTTATATTTAAACCGATTTCTGCTTTTTCTCCAGGAGGAGTTGGTTACTCCTAGTGTTAGAATTTCGGCCCTCCTTGGTTTTCCTCTTCTTGTTGGACAAAGAATGGCGAGCAATTTGTAGTTTTCCGTCACCTCATCAAAACCCAAGAACATCTTAGGATACGTTGGATGCTTAAATTGCCTCCAAAATATTCTCCGTGGCAAGGCTTTTATCTCCCTTGTGGTGATATTGTATAGATAAAGCTGATGATCTTTATAGCTATACAAGCAAACAAGGCCATTGCAATTATTTGTGCAAATTGCCATCTCAGCAGCATGGCAAAAATAATCAAGCTGTAATGAAAATTGATGTTTTTCTCCATCACGATATTGGTGATTCAGATTTGTTTTGAATTGAAACAAAATTCGGGTGGCTGAGGGGCGATTTCGAGAACGAGCATAGTGGGACAATACAAAGAAAGGATCTCGTATGAGAGTATTCCAAGCTTTACACACACACTTGAATCGCATGAGCGAATTAGCAGGAAGATATGTTAAGATCTCCATTACTATATCATCAGGCCAACAATACTGTGCCTCCATAACGAAACCTAATTAGTAATAGGGCTACAAGTTATTAAAACTGCGCAATGTTGAAGGACACGTTATATATATATATTGAGCACAAAATTTAATATAGAGATTTAGTAGAATTAAGAAGAGTACTCGTCTTCTAAAGCGTATCTTAATCATGTTAGACTCATCTTCTATCACATAACCTAATCATGATAGGAGGAGACAATGACATGTGTTCTGGTTAAACAATACTCGTATAATTGGGTGCATTTAAATTTGTATAAACCTGAATTGTGCCTGCAATATATTCCTCATTTAAATAAATTTAAATAAGAAATAATTATCATTTTTGAATTTGTTTTATGAAATATTTATTATTTTTAAATATATTTTTTATTTATTACCTTAATATTTCATATTTGAAAAATATTTACATACCATTTATAGCAACTGTATTATATATTATAAAATGAATTATAGGTATAATATAGATATATTATAAATGTATTAAAGTATATTATAATTATTTTGATCAAAACAACTCCATTAAATATTAAAAATAAATTGTGCATGTAATATAAATGAATTACACTATGTATAAAAATAATATTGCATGCAATAAAGATGTATTATAAGTATTTTAAAATATATTAAACTTATATTTTAGTAAAAAATCTGTATTATATATTAAAAGTGAATTATATATGTATTAAAATCGTATTTGCTATATTTTGACATTTAATTTTGACCCAACACTTCAAAAAAATTCTTGCTTTTTATGTTGATATTTTAAAATTATTTTGGGCGATTTTAGATTATTTTCGACAATTACTTTATTTTTATAATATTAAAAATTTAATTAATTTAATTTTAAATCTTAACACAATGTAATAATCTATTTTTGCTTATTCAGGTATAATTAATTCAATTGCCCACAACTTGGATTAATTATTTTTCTTTTGTTTATATAATTAAATGTGAATGGATAATATTGAAATTAGAAAAGTTCGTCCGAGCTTTGGCAACCCACCAGCGAACCCATCTCCTTCATTGATGCTATCACGGCAGCCCACTTTCTCTTCTCCGTCTCTCCTTGCTCCGACAGGGGCCTCACCGGAGAAAGACCCCTTACCCTTCTCCCTGATCATCTTCTTCCTCTCCGGCGGAACCTCCCTAAAGAACCCACGAAACTCGACCAAAACCCTCTCCGATCTCCTCTCCCCCTTGCCGGAAAATCCCACCAAGCGACCCCTGTGTCAGCGGAGAAAACTCATCGCCACCATCGCACAAGAACACCAACAGCAGCAAATAACACCGGCGAACCACCACCAATGGGCTTGAAGCTCACCAAATCAAACACACCCATCTTCTCCTCTTGCTTCAAATCAATAGTCATGGACTCCGACAAATGGGTAATCGTTGATATCTTTATCCTCTGCTATTTTGCGTTATTTATTCTCTGTAAATAAATAAGCTAGCAAAAACGTTCAAATTCCAACCATTGTTATGGTTATATTAATAGCATTGTTCCTTCTTCGTCCTATTTTGACACTTCTGTTATCATTGTTGCTTTGATTCTTGGCTGATTTTCATGTTACTGTAAATTTTTCATTGATTTTGGTTGATTTTTGAGCAGCTTGACTGCCCATCTATTGTACTAATTTGTTTCATGTTCTATTTGGTATTGATTTTACTGTTTTTCCGCGCAATTTTGTTTCTGTTGCTGGAAGAAATTAATTGGTTTTATTGAATAAAATTTGTTGGTTTTTAATGTTCCAAAGAGGGGTGACATGTTGTGATTGTTATTGTTTAAGTTGCTTTAATTATTGTTAGTTATCTTTTTTTTAATTACTTGTACATCTTCTTTTGCTAATTTTTTTATTAGTTGTTACAGTCGTTGATTGAGTTATTCGGTTGATTGTCTCTCTCATTATTCATATGGTCTCATGTTGCTGTTCACTATTTTTATCCATTAATTGCTACGTGTTATTTGTTAAATTCTTGAATGACGAATTTATCTGTTGAATTTTGAGGTATCTTTATTCAAAAAATTTGAAAATTTTTAGTTTAAATTCATATTTATTACATTTTAAAATTAGAAACTTTAGTTTAAGTTCACGTACACGTTATTTATTAACTTGGGCAATGACGAATCTATCCGTCGGATTTCGAGGCCTCGTCATTCAAAAAGACGGGAAAATTTTAGTTTAAATTCATATTTATTACATTTTAAAATTAGAAATTTTAGTTTAAGTTCACGTATACGTTATTTGTTAACTTGGTTAGTGACAAATCTATCCGTCGAATTATGAGGCCTCCCCATAATAAAAAAGACGAAACAATTTTAGTTTAAATCATATTTATTACATTTTAAAATTAGAAATTTTAGTTTGAGTTCAAGTACAGATTATTTGTTAACTTGGCCAGTGACGACTCTATCCGTCGGATTTCGAAGCCTTTTCATAATAAAAAAGACGGAACAACTTTAGTTTAAATTCATATTTATTATATTTTAAAATTAAAAGTTTTAGTTTAAGTTTACATACACGTTATTTGTTAACTTGACCAGTGACGAATTTATCCGTCGGATTTCGAGGCCTCCCCATAATATAAAAAGACGGAACAATTTTAGTCTATTCTTTATTTGTCTATTATTGTGCATATTATTGACGTTCGACAAATATTAGGATGTTTCTCGTATTATTGTTTATTTCTTTGTGTGCATTTTGTAATTATTATACTTATGTTATTTTGTGTATCTCCTCCTCAAATTGTAAAGATGAGTTCAGTCGGGACCCATAGTTGTGAATTCTGAAGGGTGCTAATAACTTCCATGCGGAATAACTTGAATCCTTACTCAGAATTTTTGGTTTGCAGACTATTTGACAAATAATTATCTGATTTCTTAATTATCCTTAAAATTAGATGACGACACTAAATTAATTTTTTTCCTTTTAAATTCTATTATTTAATTATTTTTTATTGAGTTGCTACGACATTGCGCCTTCGGAATTTCAACACTATAAATGGTAAATATTTTTTAATATGACATAATAGGTAAGTTCCCCAATAACTAATCCAATTATATTAGTCCATAAAATTTACTTGGACTAATATATTCATGTATTATTATTTTCCGAACTTTAAAATAAACAACTCAAGTCTTCATATTACTAAATATTATTTTTATAATAATATCAAGATAATGTATCATAAACAAATGGCTACTTCTTATGCACTATAATTATATATATAGTGTTGATTTTAGCCAATTATAAGTGTATTTGTTGGTTATATATAACTCCTAATAGATTGTTTGATTTGGTTAGATTTGAGTGCACACTCTTAGGAAGAGAGGAAGAGTAACATTAATTTAAGTAAAATTCACATTTAAATCATTTATTCATGTGCAAATCAACCTTTAAAAGGGATATGCATTTTTATAACTTCATAATTTCTATGCATTTCATCATATTATGGTTTAAATTACTTTAAGATCAACAATTGAATTTAATAAGCCATAATATTGAAAAATCATATTTAAAGTAAGATAAAATTCTATGAAATTAGCTATATAAGGGTTTGAGTCCTCTTGGTTGAAAGGAAACAAGAATCAAACAAACATTCTACATAAAGAGCAGGAGAGCAGGAATATTTTCTAATGAGGATGAATTATAACGAAAGAGTATCATATTTAGGGGTGTAGGATGAGTGAAAAAGTCATAAAAGATCCTTACAATAACATGACACATTTTCTCTAAAGCATTTCATTCGACAACTGTGATTCTTATTTTATCAACTCATGTAAGAACATCATTTTTAATAAATCTATTAAGTATAAGAAATATGTACATTTTCAAATTAACAATAGTGTTAAGTGGCAACAAAGATAAACCTATTGAGTGTACGAAATATGTGCATTTTCAAATTAGCAATAATGTTAGATTTATATGACGTTATCGTTAAAGAAACTAGAACATGCGAAAAATGGTAAATCTGAAAAACAAATAAAAATTTTATTTTATTACCCTCTTCATTTTAAAGAAATTTTTATTCTAAGTAGTATAACGATAACATATTGTTTCTGTGAGTCTCAAATTTTCTTTTCTTTTAATCCAAAGTGCTTACTTAACATATTTAAATGATGATATTCTCAAAGTTGAGGCTAGAGTTCCGGACACACTTGCAAACATACCTAACCATTTTGCTCTACATTCCTTATGATTCTATTATCTTTAAATCATTCAATTCACTTTATTTTAATTTAATAAACAATGAATATTAAAAGGGCTAGTAAACATACCTAAAAAGAGTTAGATCAATATGCATGTTCTTCATATAAATTCAACTATGTCGTTTTTAGGCTAAACAATTGTACCTAAATGCTTTTGGGATAATATTTTCTTTTTACCTTATAAAACTCCATTGAAAAACATGTTCCTTATTCATACCAAACATACCCTATATCTTTTCTATTTTGCTTAGTTTCTATTAATTGTACTTAAAACTTAATTTTTCAAGTCTTCAAAATAATAATTGTTCTACTATGACCATCTACCATACTGGACACCTTTGCACTAGATTCTCTCTTGGAAGGTTTATGAGTCTTGCTTTTAAAAGAAATATATGTTTGCATACTGTTTTATTCATGATTTCAAAATCGTGACATAATGTTTTTAAGTCATTTTTTCATAATGATTTTATCTTAAAACATTTATAAATCACATTAAAAAATTTAATTGACTCACAAAAATCTGTTAACTTTGTGCAGCGATAGAGACATGGAAGTAAAATGTATTATAAATCACAATAATTAAAAACGCATTATATCTAAAAATAATATTAAAAATTCATATGAAAATTTTATCTGTATCATATAAATTGAATTTAAAAAGTATTATATATTGGCTCATGCTAGCACGGACATATGTATCTAGTGTGTGTATATATACACACACAAAGTAACAAGCAACATATGGGCTCATTTCTATAAATCATCCGTACTTGGAGATAGAATTGAGATTTAGAATCTACGAGTTCAGAACGAGCACATGATTTTATTTTTGTGCATATTTATAAATAGTTTACGACAAAAGTAATAGGTTTAGTTGAATGTACACACATGAACTACTCTTGATCGTGCCATTGAAAGTACTATTAAAGCTTTGCGGAAAGAGGAGGTGCTTCTAGACGAATATAGTCGTACATAACCCCATGTAGAGCACTGACACTCCGCGCTTGTTTGAGATATATGATATTTTCTCCTTGAAGGAGTTGTCCTGCAGCTATCTTCACATTGAACAACCAATACAAGCCATGGACGCCATGTCTGGCAATTGTATTATCACTTCCAATTAATCCACTTGAGAAATGAGGTGGATTTGCTTCTTCATCATTCACCCTTGCCTGAGTTATTTAGTATTTGTGTTAGTGGGAGGTACCGCAATTATCTAAAGGAGAAGGGATAGTTACCAATGTATACCAAGACATAGCCGAAGTATACACTGTTACACTCGGGTATATATATTGTGTATATGTATGTGTGTATATATATATATATATATATATGTATAAGCATGTAGATTTGATGTATACTAATATAAAATATGCACTATCTTTACACGGTGTACATATATCGTGAACTAGATGGTCAAGAGTTATTGGGTTGTAGTCTTCTCAAAAGAAGACAAAAGGGAAGAAAGACGATATTTCATGATAGATTACCTCCAATATAGAGAAAGTTGCCGATGAGAGCGCAATACGCAGTGTGTAACTTCCACTCTGATCAATCCTTTCTAATTTGAATTTAATTTGCCATGTTGTAGGTTTATATGCATTGTCACCAACTTTTCTGGTCAAATTCAAACAAAGTAAAGAAAAATTCAAGAGTTCCAGCATAACCATAGTATTAACTAATTATCCAGCATGTATTTATTCTAAATTTCTGTTTCAATTTATATGAATCGAGGCGTTATGAACGCGTACCTTGTCACCTGAGCATAGAACCAATCTTTTTTATAGTCGCTACTTCCAACTGTAAATACCAAATCTTGATCTGGATATAAATCTGCATATCTCTCCCATAATCCGTACTGTCTGAACCTGGAAAAAAGAGAAAAAAGGACTGGTTTCGGTATAACGTCAACAAGGAATTATGCTTCATAGGCAGAGCAGATCCAGAATTTTGAGCTTATGAGTTCTAAATGCCAAAAAAGGCAGCTTACTATGTTGGGATAAATTATTATATGCATTAAGTGAATTTCTGAACGCATATACAAAAATTTGGTCGAACAAGTATCTAGAGCTCTAGGTCTGTCCCTATTTATAGGCGTATACAACAACAACAACAACATTATCCAGTGCCTCAAAGGCTCCCGCCCATTGCGGTTTAAGGGAGGGTCGGATGTACGCAGCCTGACCCCTATGTTTAAAAACATAGAGAGACTGTTTCCTATGATCCATGATGAGCGTTGAAAGTTGCATTGACTAACTGCTACTTCACAATTGAAAAAAGTGCAAACAGTTTTAAGAGCCATTTTGCTTTATTCCATCATACCCCAAAGTAAAAAAATTCTGAATCTTTGGCTCCATCCGTGATTGATGGATATATTTATAGGCGTATACAATTATACATAAAGTCAAATCAGCAAAATCTTATCAGGAATGAAAGGTTCTATGAACTTTTAAAATGCTGCTAGGAGATTAACCTGTTTGCTGGTTGATTTACATAAAGTTTGTTAATGTAGTGTGGATTGGGATCAGGAATATAGAATTCTGCGGCAGAACGATCAGGGATACCAATTTCCCACAGTGTAGGACCACTCCTCGGAGGCTCGTATACAAGTTCACCGATATCAACATCAGAAGCTGAAGCCATAAGAAGTGTGGTATGATTGATTATTTGAAAATTGGAAGTGAATGAAGTATTTTAGAAAATGTGAAATGATTGGAACCTGCAGTAATTGTTATGGATTTTTCATATTTGTAATCTCCAATGAAGCCAGGTACCCAAGCAAAAAGGTTATAGTCCCCTGGACGAACATTTTGGATTGAGAAATAGCCTTCGTCATCTGAGTTTGTCCAGAATTGGTAGCCCTGAGGAGCAAAAAACAGTGCAGCTTACTTGGTTATCGTGTATTAATCGGATAAACTTGGATGACAAGTTTAAAGAAGTTGCTAAACATAGCAATTGTAATAAAGTTCCTTACGTTTCGTATTTTTACATTATATACTACTTCGGTCCCAACTTATGCGATGCTCTTTGACTGACATATATGCTTAAGAAAGAGAAACTTGTAGTCTAAAACAAGCTACAAATTTTTATTTGGTATGATGATGACATAAGCTGAGCTTAAGAAGCCGAACATGATCAGTGAGGATTTAGATAACCGACCCAACTTGTTTTGAATGAAGTCGTTATTTCTTTCTTCTTGTACCAAATGACCTCAGTAGCTTTGCTGGCTTCTGAATTCTACGAAAAAGGTGTTTCTTACCTTGCATTCTCTTTGAAATGATCCAGCATCTCCAGGTGGAGCTAGACCGACGAAAGCTCCATTTGCAGACAAATACTCCTTGCTTATATACCTTTGCCAATACAAAATTCAACAAAACTTTGAATTTCATATGAAATGAAAAATGTAGTATAGTAATTCAATTATTTCATTTTTCATGATCGAATTGAGAAGCTTGAGTTTCTACCTGTCATTGACTACTAATCTACCACGGATGGCACCTCGTTGGTCAGCTTTTGGAAAATCTTCTGAACTGGGGAAACTGTAAGGCCAACTGTCGATTTCTTTGTGCATCTAAATGAACACATATACAAAAGGACAATGAATTAATGAGAAGATCATTGTATGTGTAAAAATTGGCTTTGATCCCTTGATGGTATACCCGTTCTTTCGCGTCATCCCAAAGGGAAAGTGTATCATTCTTGTCTGCAACAGAATTTAGATATATAAAAACAGGTCCAAAAACTTTCTTCCATGGTTCGCCTTTTCCAAATTGAATCACAAAATCCTGGCCTCCATAATGAGTGCTCACAAACATCTAAGAAACCATTTCGATCAATAAAACTTAAATTACTTCAACTGTTTGATGAGTCAAAACTCGAAAGGCTATCATCTACTTACAGCCAGAGTCGTTGGATTAACATGGGAAGTAAGATCCTGTTTGATCGGTCCACCTGTTCGGAACTCATTGCTTGGCGTAACTTGCCAGAATCCCACAGGAGGATCTAAGCAAATGAAGCCATGGACTTTGTTATCTTTGTTCTCACACGAATATTGATACTTGTCGTCAACCTACTCATTGGAAGAAAACAGAAATGTTAAGGCATAAGTATTCCCTCTATTTAAAAAAGAATGACCTAGTTTGATATGACATGAAATTTAAGAAAATAAATAAGACTTTTTGATTTTTTGGTTGTAAATTAAAGTTATGTCAAATGTATCAAAATGCCCTATAATCTTGTGGCCTTAAACATGACACGTGTAAAGTTGAAATTAATATGTTGCTAAAAAAGGAAAGAGGTTGTTCTTTTTGCAACAGACTAAAATAGAAAGTATGTCATTCTTTTTTAAACAAAGGGAGTACTAAGTGATTATACATATCAAATAAGAAGCACGTTTTCATGTTGACAGAGAGTGTTATACATACTTCTCCTTTAAATTCTGGCTCTACAGGATCGACTAGCAGGACAGCTTCTGGAAATGCCAATTCCTTCCCTCTCGGAGGTACGCGATCGACAGGAAGGGGCATTAGTCTTTGCCTATCATCTGCCATCGCCATGTAACGAAACCTAGAAGTTGGATACAAGCAAATCACTTCATCATTAATTCAGCAGATTTGTTGATGAAACTCTAAGAAAACAACATTAAGCTGTCTGAAGTTCCAATTCTTGGTTGAAAAAGAAGTTTTTATACAAAGGGAGAAATAGTACTTTTCGATGCTAAGCATGAAAGCTATCCTGGTTTCATTGAGGTTGAATGCTGGCATATCCTCTTTGTGCTCATAAACAGCATAAGAGTAGAAACCAGGCGAATCCCGAAGAATTATGAACCTGAAATTACCGTATCTCAGTGCTGCTAAAGATATGACCACAATAAACTCTACTTATAGCAAGAGATATATGCATGTGTACGAAAAAAGATTCGGAAAAAAACAAACAGAACCTGATGTCTATGGTTAATGGGGATTGCTCTTGCTCGCCCTGAAGTGAAGGATCCCATATCCTTGTAAAAGAGAGCTCTATTTGTTCTTCAGTTTCCACTATAACTTTAAAACTATTACATTCAATCCTGCATAGTAGCTAATTATGAACACTGATGTAGAAATTATGATAAGTTATATGCATCACTAGATCATGGTTGCGTCGTCATTTTTAAGGGGAAACATTACTCATCAAATTTTCCTCTTGTTCCTATAGTTCCAGGTACACTCCAATTTAAGTCCCAAAACCTGCATATCCATTGTAAAATAGATAAAAACATTGAGTTGTCTGCACATGAAGTCATCAATATATAGGGAGAACAAACTTACAATGGTTTCTACTTTTAACTTCATATTATTATCTCCAAATAGCATAACATTGTTATTAGTGTTAATATTCAAAAACACATTAAACTATCACCTTTTCACGAGTTTCATACCTCAACTATCCGTTGTTCCATTTACCTACCTAAACTACTCCCTTTGTATTAAAACACACCTTAATGTCATACCTGTTGTTGAGTGAGAACAATATTTGGCTAACTTAGTACCGAGGTGTGTTTTAATACAAAGAGAGTAATACTTTAGGTAGGTTAAGGAAATAGAGGATAGTTCAGATATGAAACTCAGTTCATGAAAAAATCATAATTTAGATGTGGTTTGAGTTTTCAGCATCAACTCTTATTATTTGTCAATACACTCTTTGATTTGCCAATATAATTGTTAATATTTGATAAAATATGTGTTTCCTTCGGAGAACATTTGTACTCACTGACCAAACATTTGAAAACATTTTTTTTTATGAGAAATGACTTTCATCGTACCAAACACACTCCGTAAGGAACAAAAACGTAGAATTCGTGCAGTTTACCCTCCATTCAAGACTGGGTTGTTGAGTTCCAACAGATTTTCAATCCCATTATACTGAATTCCGATAATTTTCCCTCCTGGATTCGCCAATCTGAGTTGGAATACGCCATTATCTATTACCACCTGCACCAGATTAAACAAATCAAAACGGGCGGGTCAAGATGAGCTAAGCTAATCATTAGGCGAGTTATTAACTCATCTATAAAAATATGACATCTGGACCTGACTCAACCCCAAGAACTAGCTAATAACGGGGTTGATTTAGGGACAAATGCCATATCTTTACGTGGAATTAGAGTTTGATGCATCCCCATTTATTTGGATGTTCGTCCACACTTCAGTTGTGTCTGGGCATGAGCGGAGTGTCAGAGTGGGTTAAAGCCTCACATTGGTTGGTTAGTTGGAGTCTTAAAAATATAGAACAGAGACTGGTTGTACCTCTGTTCCATTTCATGTGACACTCTTTTCTTTTTGGTGTATTCATAAAAATGTTGTCTTATTTGATTAGAAATAATTTAATTTTAAAATTCTTTTTTTATCTTTAGTGAAATGATTTTCAACTACATAAATATCTAAAAATAATTCTAAATCACAAGTTTCAAAATCCTTACTTTTTTTTTTTAAATATCGTGCTAAGTCAAAGGGGGTCATATAAAATGGGACGGAGAGAGTAGAAAACAGCAAGTAATATATAATCCTACTTATATATACCCATTCTCACAACCTGAATATTATGAATGGAAAGAAATAATTGCAGTATATATATGGGAATATATATATATATATGTATATGTATATGTATATGTATATGTATGTATGTATGTATACTGTACTTGGTCCTCTTGCTGAAGAAGCTGCAGAACTGGAGTTGATATTTTTGAATGCTTTGGCACATTCATAATGCAATAAAGAACCTGCAGCAGCTGAAAAGATTCTCTAATATTGAACTAAACCTGCACAAATATATAGGTTCAATGTGTATAGAAGCTTAGAATTTCTTCATGTGGATGGAATATATAGAGAGGGATATGTCGCAAAATTAGCTTATGAAATCACAATTGGAATGATCCGTCCATTTATTAGACAAATTCATCTCAATCCGTCAAAGCTATTTATTGACCCATCTATTTATTGGCTAAACTCATTTCAATCCATCAAAGTCTGGACGGATATCTAGTCCAAATTAAATCGTGAGAAATTATGAAAATACTTTTAAAAAGGTAATTTTTTTATTTAATATGTTATATGGAACCATTATAAAGGGAAAAAAATAACTAGAACTTGGCAAAATTTGGCAGGTTGTACTTTGACCTGCATTTTAGCATATTTCAATCCCAAGTAATTTTTGAACGGTTAATAATTTGCTAATTTATTAGCTCAATCTATTTTGATATATTAAAGTTCAACCCAACCCGCTTATTTCTCATTTCTAAATATACAATAGTCCCCAACTCCCAATGAAGGATTCGTTTTCTTTTCTTAATTTGTTCACGTTTGAATGTCTTTACGCCAAAGCTACTCTTTTTTTAACACAAAAGAAAAGGCCAACTATGTCTTGACAAATTAGACGACAACAGTTCACATGATGCAAGTAGTAGCACTCAACAAATGTTTTTGAGAAAAACTTTTTTTTAAAAAAAATTTGTTTTTGTAAAACATTTTCAGCCCCTTTTAAATGTTTTCTGCGAGTAACATTTAATTCAAATACTCGACCTTAAAAATTCAACCAAGCATTCTGAGGTAAACATATTCGTACCTGTAAAAATATATTTATTTTTTTCAGATTATATTGAGTATGTTATTGTCATATCCCGCCACCTATGCCAGCCTTTACTTTCATTTTGCAATATTTCCTTAAGCAACATCACATCAACATTTGTCATTCTGAGAGCATTCTCGGCGCAGCAAGTAATGTCCAAAAATTTCGTTTGAAGAGAGGGACCAATACAGTAGGATAATCAGACAATTCTCTCTTCTCCCAATACATTTACATTGAAGGCAACAAAAAGAGAAAAGAACAGGACACCTGAATGCTACAGCCTATAGGCAAGAAAGAAAATTTTTAGTATTCTTAACACTTGACATCTAAAATAATTCTAAGTATGAGTAACTTACACCAAATTCCATACTTTTTGGAGGTAATTTCAATTGATATCAATTGTTTTTTTTTTAAATTATAAAAAATTTCTTCTTTTTGATACAAAAAACAAAATTAGTGATACATGCCAAAAAGGTGAGAGCATTAAGGATTTTAACTATAATACATGAAGAAGTAGAGATTATAATTTGTATCAATAAGTGTTGCAGTTTTGTATCCTTTAAGAAATTTTTGTAATTTTGTAAAAGAATCGAGATTATATGAAATTATGTCAACATAAGTTGTGTAATTCTGTGATTTTTGGCAACTCGCTCTTTCACTTTTACTTGTTCAATTTGTTGGTATCTTGAAAGAATTTAGGAAGTAAAAAAAACTCTTTAAACACACTTTATATTAATAACATAAGAGAAAATTATAACTCACAAAATTGCTAGAATCATTTTTCTAGCTTCACCTAGCATACTTCTGCAAAGTTCTGTCAGGTGATGATTCTTTCTTTCAGCAATGCCATTCTGTTGAGGAGTTTTCGGAAAAGTTAATTGCCTTTTGATTTTGCTTTGCCGCAAAAATTCTTGAAATTCTGCAGACATGTATTCTCCCCCGTTGTCCGTCCTTAAGCATCTTACTTTTGAATCTAGTTCATTCTCGACTATCATCTTAAATGATTTGAATTTTCAAGAGTTTCTGACTTTTCTTTCATAAAACTATCCAGACATATCTTGAAAAATCATCAATAAAAGTTATCGTGTAGTGATAATTACTCACCAATGCTTGCTTGACTGGGCCAAAGACATCTGAATGAACTAGTTCAAGTGGACTTTTAGCTTTGAATCTGGATTCTTCAAATGAAAGTTGATGTGCTTTACCATATTGACAACCAGCACATATTGTATCTTCTCGTATATCAAGTTGGGGAAGTCCTTTAAGCATTGACTTCTTCATCATTACTTTCAATTTGTGATAGCTGACATGTCTCAATTTACTATGTCATAAATTTATTGTCTCATTCTTCCTTGTCTTGTCTACATATATTGTTTGATCATTCATCATGTAAACAGACTCAAGCCTTCTTCCTTCCATAATTGGCTTGCATGTGGGTCTGATATGTTTATATACTTTGACATCATTTGGAGTGAACATCACAAAATTTCCTGAATTTGTGAGTTGTGCAACTAATAGAAGATTCTTCTCCATGCCAGGGAAATGAAGTACCTTTTGTAATTGTACTTCATGTGAATTAAATCAAAGTATCACAATTGTATTGCTTATATGAGTAATTGACAATTTTGAATTATCTGCAGTCACCATGACTCTATTTCCTTCAAACTTGGTCAAGTTTGACAACTTATCGTTATCTCCTATCATATGATTAGAACATCCTGAATCGATGATCCAATCATTTTTATGATCAACAATATTGCACATAGTAGTCAAAGTCATTTCTTCATCATGCTGATGAAGATTAACTTCTTCTACAATTGCAAAAGAAGCTTCAAAATCCCATTCTGCTTCTCTTGAAGTTGATTCAACATTATTACTTTCAACTCTTTTGCTCCAGCAATCCCTAGCAAACTGACCTTTCTTTCCACAGTTATAGCATTCACCATTCTGTCATTGATTCCTCTTGTCTCCTTTATTGTTGTTATGATACTCTCGTTTCGCTCCACCAGGTTGAAAGCTTTTCTGTTGGTGATGTTTTTGCTATCCTACAGGTTTTTCTAATTTCTTTCTCTAAAATTTTTCTTATTAAAGAAGAGAGCTTTTTCTTCATCTTTGACTGTATCTCCAGCTATTTATTTAGCTAGCGCTTCTTGATTAGCTAGCAAATTTTTCAATTCTGATAAAGTTGGTTCTTTAGCCCATCCATCTGTAGCAGTCACGATAGCAGTGTATTCTGATCGTAGACCATGGATAGTAATTCTCCTCATCCGTGTGCAGAGATTGTATTTTCTGGATCCATCTTGGAGATTTTTGAATATATTGCTTTTATTTTGGTAATATATTGACTGACCGTCATATCACGCTGTGAGAGTGTCCTCAACTCATTCTCGAGTCACCACAGCTTTGCTTCATTTGCTTTTGTAAACAAAGAACCTACTGTATCCCACGCCCCATTTGGTGTTTTAGCTTCTTTTATATGCTAGCAGAAGATCATCCTCAATTGTTACTGAAAGTGTGTACATGGCCTTGCCACTCCTGATTTTGTATTTTCTAAGTTCTTCTAGATAGTTGGTGGTGTGGTTTCATTGCCTCCAACGATATTCCATAAATCCTGTCCGGCAAATAATACTGGACATGAGTACTCTAGTTGCTATAATTACTGTGATTGAGCTTTTCAATTGATGTAGATGAACTTGCTAGATCTGCCATAGTGACTTGGTAATATCAACAATAACCAAGTACGTTTTGTCCCTGACAACAACTTCACAATCCCAGATTGTACACCTTCCTTCAATATGCTGGCCCCTCGATCTTTCTGCTCTGATACCAAATGTTGGATATCTCGAAAGAATTTAGGAAATAAAAAATACTCTTTAAACACACTTTATATTAATAACATAAGAGAAAATTACAACTCATAAAATTGCTAGAATCATTTTTCTAGCTTCACCTTTTTTCCCTCTTTTTTTTTTCTCTCTTTCTCTCTCACTTTAGCTCTCTTAAGCTCTTCTTTGGTGAAGGGTGATGGAGACATAGAATAGCTCCTAGCTTCTCCTATTTATAATGTTCCTAAGGAAGTGACTTACAAGTTGCCACTTGCAACTTTACAACTCATTATGGATAAACATTCTAGCTCAGCATGAGTTATACTTGAGTTGTTTTTCTTAGGCTCCAAGTAAGCAAATCTAACTTACTTTAATATCATTAAATCCAAATTGACTTCTACCATTGAATAAGCAAATCCAACTTGCTTTGAACTTCTTTAGGTTGCCAAATTCAATTTGAATTCTACCATTGACCACCTTAGATATTAAGTAATCTTAATAATTAAGAAAATAAAACCTTAATATTTATTTATAATTTATGTTGAATTTTAACACAATTTAGTCTATGCATGCCTCTTATTTAATTTACCTAAATTTAAAAAGTCATAAAACATTATAGCACAATTTTGACACTGGAGAATTGTAACAGTTAGTTCTGATTATGAAATGACTTCATATAAATGTGAATCCATTTATGTTTTAGGCCAAGAAACTCATTAGTTTCACTGTGGCAATCTTATACATGTAGAACAAATACCATGCTTTCACATGGTATTTTAGAGAAATCCAGTTCCACATTTATATCTATATTTAATTTTTTTAAAAAAACCCAGTAATTGCTCTCAGTTACAAATTTTTTCACTTCTGTTGGCATTTTCCATTTTTGAATCTGCAATACTCTAAGCTTAGGTTGCCAATTTGAAAGATGTTTTGAAGCTTATCAATAGTTTAGGGACGAAATTAATAATTCGTGTCAACTTCAAGGGTGTATTTAAGCTTAATTTGCTAAGTTGAGGAGTGTTTTTAAAACTATCAATAGTTTAGGAACGAAACTGATAATTCGTGCCAAATTTAAGAGTGTTTTTAGTACTTCTCTCTAAATATAATAATTCAAATAAGTTATACATTTTTTCACCTCTTCTTATTTCTCCTATATATATATATATATATATTTCATTACTATATTCACTAGGTTTCTAATTTTATGGGCAGCAGAAGTTGAACTTAGGTAGGGAGGAGTAATACTTTTGTTTTTCACTTCTTAATTTCATAAAATCTTGCTTTGTTGATTTGATGCCTAATTATATCGATGATGGAAGTTGAAAATATATAAAATGGGTAATACTTTAGTTTCCTTTTTATTTATCAATTGGAAATGCTTCTATTTCATTGAATTTTTATGCTATGATGATAATAAATTTTCATTTACGTAATTCATTTATTTTTTGAATTGGCCCATAAGTATGTATATATACATACAATTCCAAGATTATCATTTCTTTTTATATATTCCTTTTTCTTTACGGAATTTAATTTTGGTTCGGTGGGAAAGTAGTAACAATTATATTATTTTTTTCCTTCAGGCAAATTCACACTTTTATCATTTTATTTATATATTAGAGTGTCGTATTTTTTGTGAAGTACGACAATGTTTTATCATCAATATCTCACAAATGATCGTGTTATATTTCATAATACAATATTTATACAATTTAAAATTTTTTTTGACAAAATTCACAGATGATAATAATTTTGAATTAGGTAAAGCGTCGAACGATACAAACAGATGTAATTGTAATTTATGTGTGACAATTAAATATTTCAACAATTACTATTTCCATAACAAATAATTACTATTTTTTTTTATGTGTTTGTGAAATAGTAAAAAAAGAACTTTTATTAAATTGAATATTTGATATATTATAATAATTGCATATTTGAAGTCATATAGTCTTACTTCTGAAATTCATTTGATAACCAAAATTTGGTGTGATGTGCCTTGCAATGACAAGAATATCAGCTGAATATGCTCACCATTCATCGAACTAAGCTTGTAATTTTTTCCTCTTCAAATTTAATGTAACACATCGCAAACTTATTATTATATTCAAAGTATTTATTTTAAATAGCACCAAATACACGTACAATGTACATGTTCAAAAAACTAATATATATATATATATATATATACACACATACACAAAGAATTCTCAAAGAATTTGCCTTAGTCATGGGGAGGAGGTCCTTCTAGACGAATATAATCATACATTATCCCTTGGAAAGGACTAGTTTCATTTGCTTGTGTCAAATATATAGTATTTTCCCCTTCAATAAGTATATCACCCCGCAAATTCACATTGAACAGCCAGTAGAGTCCATGAATTCCATGCCTTGCAATCGCGTTATCCTTCCCTATGACTCCACTTGAAAATAGTGGAGTATTCGTGCTTGAATTATCATTGACGCGAACCTACAAGTTACATTTATCGTTTTCCTTTATTATTGAATCGATAATACACTAATGATGAGTAAAAAAAAGACCGTGAAATCAACGTTGTGCCATATGTACCTGTAGTTCAGCTTGAGCTGCTGATGCAAGTGCCAATCTTAGTGTATAGATTTCATTTTCATTAACATTGTCGAGTTTGAACTTTATTTGCCATGTTGTTCCTTGATACGTCTTCTCATCCTTTTTCCTAACGTACCCCAAAAACACGAAAAATAGGAAGAAAATTCACATACAAAATGCAATGAAGATATCGAATATCAGGTATAATTAGTGATTAGATATTATTTACCTAGTGACTTGAACAAAGAACCAATCTTTTTTGTAGTCACTCTCTCCAATTGTAAAAACTAGATCCCCATTTGGATATAAGTCGGCGTATCTCTCCCATAGCCCGTACTGTCTAAACCTATGATGATGATGATGATGATGAGCGGTGAAATAAAGAAGAAAAACATTAAACTGTCGATGAGGGAGGAGAAAGCTAACTTATCAGGATGATTAATAAAGAGTTTGTTAACATATTTTGGATCAGGATCAGGAATGTAAAATTCACGAGCAGAACGATCAGGAATGCCGATTTCCCAGAGTGTAGGTCCATTTCTTGGGGGTTCAAAAACAAGGTCATCCATGTCAATGAAGGCGCCTGATTTATAACAAGTTGATTTGAGCTTGTAATCTCGAAAAGCTTGAAAATAATGGTCTACTGGTCCAATTGCAAATTTAATACCTGGGATAATTCTGATTTTGATGTCATATTTGTAATCTCCAATGAATCCAGGGACAAATGCATACAAGTTGTAATCGCCTGCTCGTATATTGCTAATGATATAATTGCCATCCTCGTCTGCTCTCGTCCAGAATTGATAGTCCTGATTAACATCAAATATTGAAACTATTAAAAAAAGAAAAGAAAAAAAATCGAAGTAGTTTCCGGGTACTGATTGAACTTCTATGTTCCCCTGAATCACCTTGCATTCTCTTTGCCACGAACCGGCTTCTCCTGGTGGAGCCAAGCCAACAAATGCACCAGAAGCAGAAACTGTATCGTTTTTGAAGTATCTAAGTACAAAAAGGAGAAATATAAGTAGAACCAAATACCAATGACCATAGAGTAAATGAATCCTCCAGAAGAAAAAAAGAAATTTAATGACAGCAGTAGAACCCGAATTTGAACTTTATAGGTTGTAAACTCTGTGATAGCAATATCAGGTGTTAGTAATTGGGTTCTGGATTTGATTTTTTATACACATTTAGTGAGCTCTTAGTACAAATTGTTGGGATGTGCAAACTCTTTCCTCCCACATTGGTGATGGAAGGTCAAAATGACCAACTTAAATAGATTGAACCAATTCCATTAGTATGAGGTCTTTTGGGATGCCCAAAAACAAATCCGTGAGAGCAGGATTTGGATAAAGCTACTAGGCTTGATCGAACCCATAGGTGACCTTCTAGCTCCGGCCTTGGATAACAATAGAGCAAATAATACCTGTCTAGGACTAACATTCTTCCATAAATACTACCGCGTTGAGACAATGACGGAAAATCCTCAGAGGCTGGAAAACTGTATGGCCAATTTTGAACTTCCTTCAACATCTAGTTTTTGCAGTCAGTGCTTAGATAAACATGTTATATTAGATAAGAACAATCTCAAAAATATCATTTATTTTCAGTTCTTTTGTACAAAAACAATGTATTACTTAATTATACCTGTTTTTTAGCATCCTCCCAGAGAAGATGATCCTCCCCTGAAGTGACAGAATTCAGATATATAAAAACTGGTCCAAAGACTTTTCTCCATGGCTCCCCTTGTCCAAACTTTGGAACCAAATCTTCTCCTGCGTAATGAGCACTGAGAAACACCTGCAAACAGAGGCAGAGTCAGAATTTAAACTTTATGAATTTAAATTCTAGAATAGCGACATTAGATGTTAGTAACTGGAACAATGTGCTAAGGATTGTGATTATATTACTCACAGAAAGAGCAGTTGGACCAACATGAGAAGTGAGGTTTTGTTTAAGGGGTCCTCCAGATCGAAATTCGTCACTGGGAATAATTATCCAGAATCCTACTGATGGATCCATACAAATCCATCCATGGACCTTGAGATCTTTGTCCTCACATGAGTATTGATACTTGTCATCAACCTGATAAGATTATCAATCAAGAATTGTAATGAAAATGATGAATTGGACAATATTACGTCTTTGCAACGAGTAAACAGAAGCAACAAACTTAAGGAGGGAGCACACTTTCAAATGCTTAATTAGATTATATCACAACACCACATCATCTCGTGGAGAGTTGATTCCTTTTGTTATGATCCAAGCATGTTAGAATATTTTTGGACGACCGAGAGATTGAGATATGAATTTATGGTCACTGCATGCTCTGATATCATGTTGAAGTGTGTCAGCATCTTATCTAAAGCTTACGCCGTTAGAGATAGAATACTTGATTAAAATATATCTCAACAAATGACGACGAAATAAAATAGGCACCTCGCCTTTGAACTCAGGCTCAATGGGATTGACAAGCAGGACTGCTTCTGGATAAGCAAGTGGTTGTCCTCTATCTGGTAACCTGTCATCAGGTAAGGGCATGTATCTCTGCCTGTTATCTGCCATAGCCATGTAATGAAACCTGGTGGAATAGACAATAAAACATCCTTCTTAATTATGGTCAATTAAGCTACAAATAAGAAATTAACATTTGACAACATGTTTGTGACGTATTAACATTTCACAACGTGTATGTGCATAAAGAGAAAGTGAGTATGTACTTGTCTTTTCTGAGCTTGAACGCGATCCTAGTCTCATCAAGGTTGAAACCAGGCCATCCTTCTAAATGTTCATAAATTGCATAAGAATAGAATCCTGACGAACCTTTAAGCATTATAAACCTGAACATCATGCATCTGATTAGTCATCAAGTATAATCTCTTTGAATTTTTCGTCAAGAAATGCAAACAAATATTCAAAGAGGGAAAGAAAACTCAACCTTTTATCTATATTCAGGGGAATAAGCTCGTCCTGAAGCGACACATCCCATGTCCTAGAGAAGGACAACTCTATTTGATCATTTGTTTCCAATATGACCTTATAGGTTGTGCATATGAGCCTACATTATATAAGTGACACAATTTTATTGTTCAAAACATTTTAGTTTGACAAAAATTATGGTTTTCATCCAAGGTTCTTCGTCTATATTTATATCTACCTTTCAAATGTTCCAGTAGTTCCTGTCGAGCTCCATACAACGTCCCAGTATCTAGGAAATCAAGAATTACTCATTGTTACAAGTATTTGACTTATATATTGGTTATTTTAATAAACTTGAGCTAAAGAAATGGCAGATGGAGTTAATTTTACCCTCTGTTTGTTTCATCATTTAAAATCTCAAGCAAATTGTCGACGCCATTGTATGTAATTCCAGTTACAATACCATCTGGTACTGATAATGTCACTTGGAGAATACCATTGTCCATCACCACCTGAAGAAATTTATCACAAAAATTCAACTTTTCTTCGTTTCTTGTAATTTTAATGTTTTGTAAATCGTAAAAGGGCAGGCTCGGTGCACTAAAGCTCCAGCTATGCGCAGACTCCGGGAAAGGGGTCGACCACAAGGGTCTATTGTATGCAATCTTACTTTGCATTTCTGTCAGAGGTTATTTCCAAGAATGTTTTGTAAATTTGTAAACATTTAAAATATACGTTGTAACAAAATAGGTTTTTTAGCAAAATGACGATGTGACTCGAGTGTTTACAAATATTTAAACGGCAAAATTATAGTTTTGCAGATTTAATGTTACAAAGAGAGTAAATTTAGTGACCATCTATCAGTGAAATTAACCCAAACTTATATATACATATACATATATATATATATATAAAAGGGAAAAACAAACACATTTCCTTCAAAATGATATTGTGATGAATATTGACATTCAATTTTTACCCTCCACAATATAAATTAATTACATGGTGATCATCGGGAAGGTGTAGCTGTACTCCCGGAGTAGTCATTGATCTTAATTAGCTTGTTCTTTCTGCAGCTGTCTTCTTAATTAAATACTATAAAAATGAAAAAAATAAAATAAAATTCACTTTATTCCCCATGAAATAGAAATCTCAAAAGTAGACATAAAAAAAAGAAAAAAAGAAATATTATTGACCTCTTTTTGCAGTTTGGCAGGAGCAGAAGAATGAAAGGTATTAAATATGCATATGTTGGATCGACACTTCCCTTGAAATGTAAACAAAAAAGAAAGCAAAGTTTTGCTGATATTAGAAAATTGTAAATCTTCCTGTCCCGTTTGGACATGCTATAGGAAATCAGGATTTGAAGTTAAAGTTTTGTTTGATAGATAATATAAATTTTTTAAAATCATATATATATTTTCTTGTAAGCACAAACACCTTACAAGTTATGAAAACCATCAACATCTTTTAAATTTTTATACAATCTTATGAAATGCGCAAATCATAGTTCATTAAAAAGATATCAAAATATCTTAAAACGTTGCATTGATAAATCACATATCTCCATATTCATTTTGATAAATAAATAAGTGTGGTACAAACTTCCAAATACACTATAAAGATAAACTAGTCAACAATAGTAATAACTAGTTATTCTTTTTAAAATGATCATATCTTATAATACAAACAATCTCTTTACGTAGGGCGTACGTTTTTTCTCGCGAATTTTGAAATGATTTTTTTTCCTTTTTCTCCTTTCTTACAAAATATAAACTTATAATCAAGGTTAACATTTTAAAAAAATTGAAATCATAATCTTAAATTGCATATCTAATATTAATTTAAAATCATGATTTTATATCGTATATCTGGCGAGACGCTTAATTAGCTTACTCGTCAATACTGAGTTGGTACAATATAATTACTCATATTTCTTTTAGCGTGTAAGAGTGACCAAAGTGGAATGTGCCGTCTGATCATGAAATCACCACTAATATGTGGACAATAGTCAAATTACTTACCCAATGGATATCTTTAAAGATTTTTCTTGTACTTAAAAACAAGGGAAAGGTTAATTTCAAGTTAGCTTGATTCAAAG